>UESW01004469.1:189949-414264 GCA_900491605.1 Calamus simplicifolius | reverse complement strand
AGATTCAAAAGGAGTGAAATCCAAGAGTGAGATTCGTGCACTCCAGAGCTACCTTCTACAAAAGATTCAAGAGGAGATCCCAACACTTTCAAGAGCAAATCAAAGATCTTCCACATTCGAAGAAAAGGGAGAAAAAGCTTCAACCCAACTCCAAAGCTCAAATCTGTGGAGAATCGGTGCCGAGGCCTGATTCAACATCAAGAGGAGTTGAAGGAAGGAATCCAAAGAAGCCAAGCCAGCTCTCAAGCTTTAAATATTCAGGCTTTTCTAAACTCAATTTTTATTTTGAAATATCTGCTCAAAAAGGAGCTGCTTGTAATTAAACTCATTTTATTTGTTTGTATCTAGTTTAATCTGAGGGATTAAACTAGAGGAGGTTGTTAAACCTCGGTACAAGCTAGGTATAGCTTGTGTTTGGGTTTGGTGCCGGTGAGCCCGTGTAAAATCGGCTGGGTTCGTTGTGATCCCGGAAAAACAACAAGTTTGAGTTGTGAACTTGTAAAACAACTCGGCTGTAATCTAGAGAGATTATAGTGTGGACCCAAGTGAGTCTTGGGAGTGGACGTAGGTGTTGGTTGCACCGAACCACTATAAAAATATCTTGTGTTTGCCGTGCCTAATTGTCTCTTCTCTATCTCTCATATACTTGTGTTTGTGCTTTGCTTATTAGTTAATCCTTTCACTTGCACATCTCATTTTAAATTGCTTAAAAGTCTTAAATTTTTTAAGAACCCAATTCACCCCCCCCCTCTTGGGTTGCCATCTGGGCCATCAGATGGGGAGCTTCATGGCATCCTTGAATCAGATGGGTCAAAGCTTGGACCTGCTAGACCAGTATCGCAAACTGGTCCTAGGTCATTGGGGCCGCCGGTGGCGATGGAGTCTCAACTGGTGGTGGCAGCGGCGCCACACTGCTCACTGAATCAGGTCTTTGGGAGGTGACCTAGTCCCGGGCTTCAGAAGTAGCCTTTCTTCGATTGGCCATTGGAGGAGTTCTCTTCAAGATCGAGATCCTTCTCCTTTTTTCAAGTTTATGGGACTTGAGGGCTCTTCCTCTAGTGCCAATTTGTTGTTGCTAGAATTCGTCCTCCGATTCGGGCGCGATCGAGCTTCAGGTTGGGCTCCCTCCTGGGCGGACCTGCAAAACAGTCCTCATGCGAGAGGCGTTGGGGATGGCCCTCTGCGGAAGACCCTCTGACGCTCAAGTCAGCGGAGATCAACAACAAACAAATATGGGAAGAAGGCTCTCGCTGAAGAGTCCCTCCAGGGTGGCCTTTTGGGAGCTCCGAGCAGAGCGTTAATGGCGGAAAGGGGTGAGCAGAGATAGAGTGAGAGTAGTAATGAGAATGCGTCAGGAATGCCTTACCTTAGAGAATATAGGACTGTGCTATTTATAGGCGATCACCTGATTCTTTGAGAATATCATAAGAGGTCTGAAAGTTGTTGGGATTCGAGGCTGATTCGAATCAGGCTGTTGTGAGGCCGGTGGGATCCGTATCTTGTTAGTTAGAGGACCGACGGCCGAGAGGGCTATCCAGCGCTTTGAGATTCAGCAATCATATAGGCTCTATGCCGTTTCTAGTAGTATAGGCATGAGTGCCTATGTGGATCCTTGTTCGGTCATCGTGGTTCCGCAGAGGTAGGTGTCTGAGTGCCTCGGTCGGGCCGAGGCACAGAGAACGGCCTGATCCGCCGAAGTATGGAAAGGCTCGGTTTGCCGAGGTATGACAAAGGAGTAAGCTAGGCGTAAGGACGGTTTGATTCCGCAGAGGTGTTGATATCACTCGGGTAGGCCGAGTTATGGACCGCTCGGGCTTGGGCCGAGAGATATGGATGCTTAGACTAGGGCCGAGAGATAGGAATAGCTCGGCTAGAGCCGAGACAAATGGATCGCTCGGATTAGGACAGAGACATATTGATCGCTCGGCCTAGGACCGAGACATAGAGACGTAATATGTACCCAGGGAATCCTTGGTTCGTCGAGGGGCTAAGGTGCCTTGATCCATCGAGGTATAATGGTTGGTTCATTTCTTGTGGGCATTGCGCAGCGAGTGGAGTCAGGACTGATCCTAACCCCTTGCACGGTTATCAATGCAATGGCAATTTTACCCCTCAACACTTTTCAAGTCGTTTTTGTACCATTAAATGCTTCAATCCCTATTGGACATTAATGACGGAAGGTGGCCCTTCGGAAAACCCACGCAACATGGCCTTTTTTTCCTTTTTTTTTTTTTTTTCTCTTTCATTACGACGAGACGCTTGTTGTAGCGAGGAGAAATACCGTGGACGGAATTAAATGCCCATTGCATAAAGAATGCCGTGTAGAGTAGACCAGCTATAGAAATTAAGCCGTTCATGAAGGCCGCCGATGGCCGTCTAAGAAAATCGTCTGAAAATTGCTATCTTAAGAGGATGCCATCCAAAAATTGTTGTCTTTATTGCCCATTGAGTCAGCTGGCCCCATCACTAGATAAGCAAATTTCTTATTGCGTTGTTGCCAATAGAAATTAAAGAGAAATAAAAAATAAAATTTTAAATCAATTTTATAATTTTTAAAATTTAAAAAATAAAATAAAATATTTATCTAAGTTTGAAAGTCAAAAATGTATTTTAGTCTTATTTTTTTAACACCATGAAGGTCTCATTTATTGAACAAACAAGTTTAGGCTAAAATTGTCCATTCAACATATGACTTCAAGGCCGTTTTTTTTATAAAAAAAAGTTGAACATGGCCATAGAAAATTTGGGGGGTTTTCGTTGTGAGAATGTAACCATAAATCTTGTGTTATCATCCATTGGAAGTTTACATTTTCTACTTGATGATGCATTTTTCAAAAAAAACTAGAGTAGCCTATGTACCCTCTACTGCTCAATATCTACTTTAATAATTGTGCTCCATTTAAGTATAAATTATATTTTTTTCATATCAAACATATCATATCACTTAAAACATTATTAATTTAATATTATATTATAAAACTGAAATGTTTTGAATAAAAAGTTGATCATTTTGTCATTATGCATTAAAATTTTAGTTATATATTTTTTATTATGCTTTCAAAAAATTATTCATGCTTCAATTATTGATGCTTTATCATTCTTTTAAATGTTATTTAATATAAAACTAAACATGAAAACGAGGCATAACTTAAGGCCATCGAGAATTCAAAAGGTCTTCTATTTTGTTTTCTAGGGTAGAGTTAAATTTTAACAATAAAAAAATTTAAAAAAATTTAATTTTTATTTTTAATTTAATAAAAAAATTATTCAATCCACCGTTATATATATATATATATGGCATGATCATCCGATTCCGCGGCCGTTGGCATCAGACCGTGGCCAATAGACAGTGCACCTCAAGTAGAAGGTAAGCTAACATGCACAGCACCATCTGATTCTTTTATTTTGCGTAGATAAGAGCAAAACCAATCACGGTCCAACTTAGCAATCTTGTTCCTGAAGATCATACGAACGACTAACCCCACCTGGCTCTCCCTCTCCCCCAGTACGGACTACCGTTAAAAGGCGAAAAGACGTCTTCCACCGCAAGACTCCATCTCGCTGACATCCTACTCCTAGCCTCAACCCAATTACTATTCTACCCTTAGTCCCCCCCTCGATTCTTGAAGGAATATAAACTACTGCTAGTCTCTGCAATATCATCAAAACGTCAAGGGTGATTTCGTCCGTAGGGATTCTCAGATATCCGCGACGAAGACGCGACCGGAGTCGCAGTTTTCATCTCCGGAAAAGAAATTCTCTTGGGCATTCTCTTTCTTTCGTTCTCGAAGCACGCAGACTCCTCGCGTTTTCCATCTCCCCTTCCTCTCCTTCATTTCCCTTCCCCTTTCCTTTCGCCTCTCTCTCTCTCTCTCTCTCTCTACTTTGACAACGATCTCCTTCTACTGCCGGGAGAGATTCTGATCCGCTTTTTCTATCTTTTCTTCTTATCTGATCCCAAGGCGAGCCTTTTTTTCTCTCTCTCTCTCTCTCTGAGGCGGTGCCGGAAGCCGCCGGCAAGTTCCTCAAGATTTTGTTCGGTTCTGCGGCGGACTATCCGGAAAGATTGCTACTTGAAGAGGTTTGGGCGGGGTATCAAGCTTTTTGTTTGCGTTTTGGATTTTCGATTCGGATTTTGGAACTAGGGTTTTGAGGTTCGGCGCAACATGCCGTGGAGTTCCCGCCACAGATCGCACAAGCACGGCGAGCGGTCAGACTCGGACGATAGGAAAGCGAGGGACCGCAAGGAGAGGGTTGAAGAGCGGGGCTGTGGTTCCGTGGTCTTGCGGGTTCCGGAACCTAAGAAATGGAACTCTTCTTTGCCACAGCCATCGCAGGGGATGGATCAGACTGGTGCTGATAATGGGGATGTGTCTGTGGAACATGGAAGGAAGCGGAAAGATAGGGCAGAAGACTCGGCAGCGAGTGATCGGTGGAATGGCGCTGGAGGGGGTGATGTTGTGACCGATTTGGGCCCTAAAGGTGAGAACTTTGGGCCTGTTGAGTCGGAGAAGGCGATTAAGTCGAAACTTTCTGCTATTGATTCGAGGGAAAGGTCAAGCAGAAGGCATGAAGTCTCTACTGAAAGGCATGAGGACAGCAGCAGTAGAGTCGAGTCGACGAAGCGGCGGTCGGTGAAGGATTTAACTCGTGATTCGAGTCGCAGAGAAAGCAGTTGCCAGTACAAAGATACAAAGGAGAAAGAGAGGGAGCGTGGCTCGGATAAGGATCTGAGCCGTAGAGAGAGCAGTATCCAGTACGAGGATGCAAAGTAAAGGATAGGGAGCGTGGATTGGAGAGCGATAAGAAGGTTCATGAATCCAGACATGAGAGGTCCGATGATATTGGGAGTCGGAATCATGGCGCTAAAACAGGCTCCTCTGAAGAGGAAAGAGCACTGAAGAAAGATAAGGAACTTACTGGTAAGATGACGTATCACTTTGACCTTTTATCTTCCAGATTTTCTCATGATAACTTTCTCTGAGAATCTATGCTTGTTAAGTTGTTATACGACAATTACACGACAAATTTTGTGATATCATTCATTACTTTCTGAACTGACATTGACACATGTTTTGTGCGTCGAACTCCTTTTGGATTTGGTCAGCATGTACTTCTTTTAATGCACTTTCAAATGCATGTCTAGATGCACCTGGTAGTTGCTCTAGATTTTAGATACAGGATAAAAGATATTATCATGGACTAAGCATTAATATGCCTTCGTAAAATAGATGAAATTGTTTATGATTTATTCGGCTTATTTTTCTTCGACTAATAGATTGTGATAATTTTGGATTTCGGATGATGCGGGACTCTTCTCTTGTATAGATTCGAACAGAGTTCCCCTTAGACTCTCCTCCTTCTTATAGATCAACAGTGTTAATACCTTCTCTTTAGAGAAGTTTATGATGGTTTAAGCTTTTAAGGGAGATTATTATAGAAATTAAAAATTTTGGAACGTTTGCCACTTTTATATGGTTTTAAGATTAGGATTGGAATTGTAACAGGCAAGGTTGTCAAAGTTTGCAAGTTTTTTAAAAATACCTAAGCAGTTAGGGCAAGGGGCATGTAGGGTCAAGTAAGCAGTCAGGGCAAGGGGCATGTAGGGGCTTGACCGTCCATTTCCAATGTCAATTATGTAGGGGATTGTCTCGGGGCACATGCGGTCTACATTATAGAGATTTCACAAGTTTTATCCTCCTGTATCATTCTACTTTGTGTCACCGTTATTGAATAAAATATATGCAGGAAAATTATATGCAAGAAATACTTTGATGCTGATGTGCTTGTGATTCTCATTGGTCTGTCAAGCATTACTTGTTAGTTATATCCATGGGTGATGGTGCAAAGTTGCCCTTTGTTCAAGTCAGGTCTCTTTCATATTCTCATAACTATTAGGTGTGGACTGGATCCAAGTTGTCTGTGTTTTCTGTTTTCTTAACTTCTTAATATTTTTCACTTTCTTGATAACCTCTCTTTATTTCTGTTGGTTATCATGGAGATTACTTTAACACCATAAGGTATACAGCATATTGTTCTCAAAGCTTAAGTTAGAATTTTTGAGCAGGGCTATTTATAGTTATTTGCTGACAAACTAGGGAATTGCTTGATTGGACTTACTAATCAAAGACCTGATTCTGTGCCATAAGAGTATTGGCCTACTTCATTTTATTTATTTCTCTGCCTTTAAGTGGATGATGATAGATGAGTTCTTCCAGGGTATCAAGCCAAGTGTCAGATGGGTCTTATAAAGAACTTCACATAGCCAAGCATTAGAGTTTAGGTTAATCTCTAATCAAGAGGGAATACAAAAGATAAAATGTTAGGACAATTTTTTTCTCCCTTTCTTGAACTCTTCTATTGTTTTCTTTGACATAATTGTGGAAGTCTTATCAGCACTCTGGAGAGGCAAATTCTCAAGCTCTTCTTTTTTATGATATCTTTTTAAATCTTGACACAAGCACTGTATTTCTCCTCACTTTTGCATTGAAGACCTTGACATTTTTTTTTGGGAACAATGAAAAAGGTATGGGTAAAATTCTTTTCATGGATACTGAACTTTATCGAAAACTTTAATGATCTTCTGCTGACCTATTGCTGTCTCAATTTTCCATGTGTCAGCAGGAACTACAACATGACCTAGTTTTCTCTCAATGCACGCTGTTTTTCTTTGTTCCAGGAAGGTCAAATGATGTGACCAAGCTTTTTCTAAATTGAAGCAATCATGTTTGGAGTCTCTTAGCAACATGATATCTTTAATTTAATCAAAAAAATATTAAGAGGCATCTTATGAATGTTGATGAGATGGGTTGTGCAATAAGAATTTAAAGGGTTTTGTTTGAGTGATAACAAGTGTGCTGCTGTGGTTTTGCATTCATCAACGTGCTTTTAAAATGATGTCAAGCCTTGTACCAGTTCAATTCATAACATTCGCTATTCTTTGAGTAATTATTTTTATCATCATTTTGTTTTTATGGACTCCAATTGGATGTTAGTACCAATTTATAAGATGGATATATGATGGGTCAGTCAGAATGTGTCCAATTATCTTTATGGAAACTTGATATTTCAACTTTACCCTCACCCAAGTCAATTGACAACCATTTTCAGGTTTTTGACAACAAAAGCCTCCTCGAAACTGGTGCATTGAATAGTTTTGCAATAGACAGCAAACTTTCCTAAACCTTTTAAGAAGTCAAAGCCCTATAATATTGTGAGCTTATGGCTGATCAGGATCCTTATAGTATTCTTAAAAAGTGGCTATTTTCTTTGGCAGATATGACTACTTTCTTATTTATCAGTTTAATACTTATGTAACCTTGCTTGAATTATAGTTCTATTATGCACTTTTTGTTGTTGCTAGTGAAATGGCAGTCTTAAAGGTTAATGACTAGTTATTATGATGATTTTTAATTTTATTAAAACTATGGTATTTTATTTAACATTTTTCTTGAAGATTTTGACACTCTTTTTTTGAGAGCATTGTTGTCTTGCTTATAAACTTGTATCTACTTGGACCTCCTATACCATAGTTATTTGAATTTAAACTTGAAACATGGATGGCGATGATGACACCAAAAATTGTTCAATGAAGTGTGCTATGGTTTTTTTTTTGCTTCTCCCTTTGCATGTGTGTGTTTGTCCCTTTCTTGGACTGCATAAACTAGCTACATTATTAGGGGGTAAATCTTTTATTTTTGAGATTTCATGGAGCTGTTCAAGCCTTTTTCTGGTGATAGCAATTCTTTTCTTTTCTTTTTTTCCTGAGATATCTCAATTCTTTTTGGATATTTTATAGAATTGTTTAAAGTAAAACAACTATGAGATACATGTTTTCTGTAGACGTGGTAAATTTTTTGTTATGAACATATTATTCCAACAGAATAGGGGATTTGATGAGTATGATGGTCAGGTGATGGAGAAGTTGGTTAGTAATTTTTAAAATAGTTAGATTATGAATGCGACGTGGATGTTTTTATTTTCCTTTTCTATATATTGACATAATTACCTTCTAGACTATATATTGAGGTCTTAAGGAGTCAATCTGATTGCTTAAGGATAAAGCTGTTAGCTCACAGGTCTACCTATGTAAGGGGAGAAAAAGAAAAAAAATCTCAGATGAGCCTTTGTTTTTAATACATTTTTTCTTGTAAAATGATGGTATCCACATTACTGTAATTAGCCCTTTTTCAAAATATTTAGATGTATTACGCTTGTCCAAATAAGGCAAGGATCTAGATGATTTTGGTCTCCTTGGAACACTGAAAAAGCAATTCATAAATTATGATTAAAAGCTTAGCTTCTTTTTTTGAAAAATGGTGGGTTTCATGTGATATTATCTTTCTGTTCATTATTGTGGTCTTAATCAAATAAGCACTATCCTCTCCATGTTTCAGTGCAAATAAAAATAAAAAATAAAAAATCTACCTTTCTGTAAATCAGATCCTTAGATCAATCAGATCTTTAGATCTGTTGTACCATTCAGGAGGTAAAATATAGTGAGGTCATTTTTTGTTCCTGTATTATTGCCTTCAGTCATTGGTTGAGCATCAAGTAGTGAATCTGGCCAAGATAGAGCAACCTACTATTGGTTAGTACTTAGTACAGTGCCCTTAGTGAATGCGTGAGCTTTTAGTTCTATTTGGCTAGGCCACTGGTTGTAACCGGAGCATGAGTCAAGCCTTCAATTTGTAGCGAGGGATAGGCACAGAAATTTATTAAAATAACCAAGAGGTAGACCATTCAAATATATATTTTTTATTTTGATAACACTTGAGATTTGTTATATTGACTTGGGTATGTTATCATTGTAAGTTCCTTTTTTCTCTAGTTGGTTCTTTTTGGGGTAAAAGATCTCCCTACCAAATAAGGTGGAATTATTCTTTGACTACATGATGTTTTGTTATGCACCTTTGCTATAGTTTATAATTGTAGATGCATATTCTTGCAGTTAGATCTCGGAGGTAAAATGTGAATCTGATTGACTTATTTCTTGCCTTTGGTTTTAAATGTGTAGAGAGATATATAATTTGTTTTCATAAGAGGGATGATGGAGGAAAACAAGTAGTTTGCAAACCAACAGTTTATTTAGGTATTGAAAATGGTAGCAGAACTTTTAGAATGAACTCTAGAGAGCAGGGATGGCTAGATAACATATTATCAAGGGATACGAAAAGCATACCCACAATTAATTTTCTTTGTCCCTACAATCGAGGTCTATCTCCTGAACACCTTTTGAGCTATGCTGCATCATTTGTTCATACGAGCTAGTTAAATTCTTATTCCTTGTGCAGTGTGCATCTTGTGTGCGCCATCTAGGGATCACCATGGTATATCTGATTCTTGGCATGTGCCAACACAAAATGTTACACAAATCTGTCGAGCAATTTGTAACTAGTGTGTTAAGGTGCATTTCTTTAAAGAGACAAACATTTAATTGCTTTATATTCCTTTGTAGATGTTTTGAAGAAATAATGTAGCCATCATTTACTTCTCAGCAATCTATCATTGATGTTTATCCTTGGCATTTTTATCAGTTGCTGTTCTACATGATACATACTCATTGCAAAGTTAGGTAACTTTTGATGCAAACAATTGAACAAAAAGTAAACAACTTTACTCACATATAACATGTTTTAGATGATTTCCTTGTCTTGCTGGTGCTTTGAGAATCATGTATGCGGTTAGCATCACTAGTGGTGCCATATCGTGTTTTCCATCCACTCGACAAGATTGTGGTTGAGACCTCCCACCACTGCTGACATAGGTAGCAACCACGTACTATGTGAATTTGGTATGGGGGAGGTTTCCATTGTGGTGGTTGCACTTGCATTTGCCTACTAGATACTGAAATATTTGAAACTGTCTACCCATAGAAGTCATGTCTGAATGTGGGTTACTAAATCTTTTTATGATTTTTAGATGCATAAGATAAGTCATTGATATATATAGGGACTGCAGGTCCTTGTGTCAAAACCATAAATACGCTAGAGATGCAGAACTCTCATTACGAGATACGATCTCTAATGGATCTCACCTAAGTTGAATAATTTGGATGTCCTCCATGGTAGCTTTTAAGTCCTTGTCTCCTGGGGGATGTAGATGACATTAAACTTTGTTTCCTTGCATGTCATAGTTTGTTTAGTTTACACAATTTTGAATTGAAGTGAGGAAAAATGAAGTTGGATTCCTTTTTATATTTACTTTTTTTTTTTAAAGACAAAACATGCAGGTTGATGCTCACTTTAGCCTCCCAGTTCCTTGTTGCATAAGCTTATACCATCTTAGCAAATTCACTGTTATTTAAGATTAGTGAAAATTTTTAGCGGTTCCTTTGTTTTACTCTTAGCCCTGTATTTCTTAGTTTTTCCATATGTTTATCCGGATGTTTCAGTCTTTGAAACTTTTATTTTATGTTCCTTTATCTCTTTAATTGATCAGCATTCTAATCTATTCAAGGCTGTCAACATTGTTGCTTCCTTGTAAAGAAAATTATTACATTTCTTCAAGGCATTTGATGCCACAATACTATCAAGTGTTCATAACACTGCTATTTCCATCTTGATTTTACATGACAAAATATGGTTGTTTGGTGTAAGGTTGAAGGTGGTTGTAGGAAAAAAGGTTCAGTTAGTAATGAAGTCTGACATGTTATTTTATTTCATATTATGTTTGGAATTGTCCCTTGAATCCCTGCTTCTCACCTGAATCTTCGTTTTCGAACTCCCCAGATCAACATGAACCAGATACCAGGTTTCAGTTGCTTACTATTTTCCATCTCTAGTCTTTTGTCTGGTTGTGTGAAATTTAGTTGCTTGCTATTTTCCATCTCTAGTCTTTTGCCTCGTTCTGTGGAAGTTCAAATTGGGGTATTATCTTTTGCAGAGCAGTTAGATTGAAAAGGAACTAATAGTTTATTCATTTTTCTATTTTGGTGTTTGTAAGAAAGATAACTAAGGAGTCATATACAACAAACCACCAATTGATGTTGTTTTGTATAAGGATGCCCTGTAGATTGGTGGACTGAGATCCGATGTGCGCATACACCAGATGTTAATACCTGAAATACATTGGAATGATCACGGCAAGATCTATACTAGCTGTTTCATAGCCATAGCTTTGAATTCAAGTGTTTTGGAGGTTAAAACTATTCAAGTTATAACTATAATCCTTTGGCAGGTATATTTTCTTTGCATCATTATAATAGGTTCATAAGTTTTTATATAGCTCGATTTAATAGTGCAGTTTTATACTGTTGAAAATCAATATAATCGCCAAAGCAAGAGTCACAGTAAACTGTAGATTGATCTTGCATATACCTAAAAGGGAACCTTTTCTGCAGTGCCTTATTGTAGGCCACCAATATTTACTTGTCACCATTTTTCCCTGTTAAAGAAAGGACTTAATTTTACAAGTTTTAGTCAAATATAAGCTTGCTTTTTTTTGACATCATATGAAAGACTTTTTCTAGATTCATTCAAACCATACTCTATTCTTTAGTGTATATATATTTTCTTATTTATTTATAAAAAATATAAACTTCTTGAATATAAGATTAGTCACTAGGTCTAACAGAGGTTCACTGTTGGGCTAAAAAAATGGTTGCCAGAAGGGCTTATTGATGTGTTGGACTTTGATGTGTTTAATTTCCACTATGGACTAGATGGTAGATTATGGTGCTTATGAATAGGTTTCTCAATAGGTTAGGTTTGGGATCCTTACGTAATGAATTTAGATTTTGATTTCAAATTTGCTTTGATAGCATCAATATATTCAATTTAGAGCTGAACTTTAGATTTATTTAGTTTTTCTAGGTTCTTCCTTTTTGGCATGCTGGGTTTGGTTTTTCTTTGTTTTTGTTTTTGTTTTGGTTTTGGTTTTTTTTTTTTTTTTTTTTCGGGGGGGGGGGGGGGGGGGGGGGGGGCGGTGTAGGAAGGTTGGATTGGAATCTTTTTCATCTATGCCTTTACATATAAAATGAGGAGAGATAAATGCAGGAAGGTGACATCACTAAAGGGCATGGAATTTGATAAGCTTCCTCACTCTTTTCAGGATTTGTTTAAAGATGATACCTGTTTGGATCTTGTGAAACTGGTAATATTTTGGATTCATGTTTGATCATTAAAATTTTATCTTTTGTTTTTGTTTTTGGCTTGCATCTCTGCTCCTGCATATACGAAGGTCAAAGCTTTCTTGTTTGGGTCAAGGTATTTTTGTTCAGTCATTTTCATTCTTTAGTCTGCATGCTGGACACCACATATTTTCTGAGAGCGTGATTCTGCTGATGTCTTCTCTTTTCATTTGGTCCTCTGAAGTCAAATATATTAGGAGAAGTAATTTTAATAAAGTTTACAAAAGCTAGGTTATGATGGTTGATGGTCTTGAAAGATGGGTTTTCTGTTGAATGTTTTAGGAATTAACCATTATTCAATTAATGATCTAGTTGAGTAACAGAATAGAAAACATTGAACTTGAAAGTTGTGTTAAGCTTTAGACAAGATTCTCCTTTGCAACTCCTATTAAGTCACCATTTAATTCACTTTCCCTCCTATAAATATACTTGTTAGGAAAAATCTGGTTTTGAATCTGGCTTTGAGTGATAATTAAATATTGTCTGATTAATATTGGTACACAGTCAGGGTTTTGAATCTGGTTCATTTATCCCTTTTGATACAATACAAGAATATGAAAAGTAGTTCTCCTGCTATTCGTTACATGTAATTCCATCGCTTTTATTAGAACTTGGGAGGTGTCTTTTAGATATGAATATGGTAGGAAAGTACAAGAGTTGCATTACTATAGAAGTGACAGAGGCTTGTGGCGGAGGCTTGTGGTGGAGGCTTGGCAACAATGTCAATAGGGCTTTAAAACTGTTGTATGCTTAAGCAAGAGCCCCAAATAACTTGCAATAACTGGAACATGCATTTTTGCAGAGTGATGCTCACACCTGACCTCTATTATTGCTATTGATTTATATATTTTTTTTAAAAAAACTTTGTTAATATGGAAGCAAACAACACTCGTGGCAGCTGCAACATCTAAAAATGATTTTTGAGTTTGTGGTATGCTGCCTTGAAAAACTGCCTACATGTTGGATGACATTTTGAACATTGCTAGAGGAAGAGAATTCCTTTCCTCCAAGAAGAAAATTTACTCTGTATCCTGTGAGTTATTGGGTATGGATAGCTGATGAGGAATTAAAAGATTCAAGGAGAGAACTCTAAACAATACATTAACCTAGATAATTTTTAGTATGCTTCCTCTTAATTTTGCAACAGTTACAGTCAAAACCAGAGACCTTGCAGAATGACAGAATATGACAGGCATGGACAAGAGGATTTAAAAGATAAGGACATCATTTGCTAGTCAATTTGACAAGGTAGGGGAAAGGCCACCATCCCTATGGGGCCTGTAATGGGGTGATGGGAGATGGCAAGCTTGTCTGTGCTCGCCTTTGCCAATCATAGAAATTCCTGTCAAAGTCCAGCATGTATAATCCGAACCTATTGGGCATTGGTGTCTTTTTTTTTTTTGTGTGTGCATGTCTTTTTTTTTTTTTTGGGGGGGGGGGGGTGTGGGGTTGGGTGCAAGCTAAGTTAATAATAGGCACTATATGTATTCATGACATCATAGTATGCTACCATGATATACCGTACCAGGACCAATCGAGACTCAATACTGGTATGTATGGAGTCTTGATATGCTGAACCAACTTGCATTACTAGGTGTATCATCATTGTATCAGTGTGGTACCGATATGGAATCCGGTACTAAGATAGTGAACATTGCATGAAACACTTGTTACAGTGCCCAGTTATCTTTTACTTGCTTGAAATCTTGAAGTTTTTGGTATTGACAAATATTGAATGAAGCATTGATGGTGATGATAGAAGTCACATGCTTGGAACATGTATTTTCTTTTGACTTGTAAAATTGCTGTCTGTTTATTATATGCATTTCTTAAAAGATTAGTTCATATTGTGTTTCTCATGACCTCATACTATTATGAAAAAAAATTATGAGGGATTTTATAAAGTTCTGGCAGTAATTCATCAATCCCTGTTCATGTTGTCAAACATCCCACTTTTGTTATTTATCCTTCTCTGTTGGAGACGCAATGTTGCATGACATTTTTCTCTTTGGTTGATTATAAAACATACTTTACTTTTTTTTTTATGCTTCTAATTGCTTTTTTTTAATGTTTAATGAGTCTCTTTTTTGACAATAATGATTAAGCATTATTTATTGAACTGTGTTTCATTTGTTTTGGGTTTACAGAACGGCAAATACATGATGAATTGCACAATGTTGAGTTGGAGAAGGAACTTGAGAAACGTATCAAGAGGAGGGGAGATATCTCTGGTGATAGAGATAAATGGCAGGGTGATGGCAGGGATGGTGATGGTAGGCGATTATCTTCAAGAGATGATTGCCCCAAAAATGAAAGCTATAAAAATGAGAAGCAGAGGGATGAAAGGCATAAAGATGGAAGATATAAAGATAAAAACAAGGAGGATCTTGGCAGAGATCAAAGGCATCGAGATGACGGGCACCGGGATGAGCGCTCCTCAAGAGATCAGACTAGCAGCAGATCTGACAATAAGCATCACAGGGATGAAAATAAGACTTCAGAGAATCATAAGAAAAGCAAGCTTCATGATAGTGATCATGGTGGTTCTTATGTTGGGGATCGCAGCAGCAAATATAAGGACTCAAGGGGAAGGAAGAGGTCATTTGATGAAAATGACACATATGGTGATTTGAGGCCTCGAAGTGCAAAAGAGTCACATGGAGACATTGACAGAACTAGGCCAGAACATCTACATTCAAACAGGATTGATTCTAATCGCAGCAATAACCGGCCAATGAGTTCTCCCAGCTCTGGTGTTCATGCCACTAAGGATCCAAGCAGGTATAAGCATGTTTATTTATCGCATGCTGTTTGGTCCCTTTGTTACTTGGTAGTGCCCATAACCTTTGGCCATCATATGTGGTACATAAATGCTCAGTGCCTGTTTTAACGTTTCTATTTCATGCTATTTAGAGAGCTTACCCTGGGAACAAATAGTTAAACTAAAAGGGTTCACATACTCAATTTAAATTCAATTAGATGGATAAAGTTTAGATATGGGCCTGGTATAACTTTGTGTGCATTGGAGGTTGTTGTAACATTGCATGTAGAAAGCGACCCCCCCTTCCCTTTTCTGCTTCTCCCGGCTGATTATTTGACCATCTGAAGTATGTGGTGTTTGAAAGGATGTGCTCGTGTGATGGAGATACCCTGTTAAGTGGTACTCCTGTATCTCTAGCTCCTGATGTGTCTTTCCTTGAAGTTCTCTCATTATTTCCATGGACCTAGTTGATTGCCTGCTTGTCAATCTGGTGTTTTTCTGTGCCTGATAATTTCTATATGTGCTACCGGAATATGTGATCATTGGTTACGTTCTGAAGTTAAAGAATAACTCTTAACTCAAACATTTCCTTAAAGTAAATTTATCAGGCAGTTGATGCTAGGAAATGCTTTCATCCTTTTGTCTTCAGGCATAGGTCAAGGCAACTGGATCCTAGTCGCCAAGATTTGCCATCTGGAGAGAGATATCACTCTAGTGCAGCTATTGTGGGAGAGCCTGCTGGTGTTTCTGGAGGTCGTGATAGAAGAACATCTGATTCACGGTCTTTGGAGAAGACTAAAACAAAGGATCACCTTGATTCAGGTGAGTATCTGATTGAAACAGCTGCTTCTTCACAATATGACAAGACCCGAATATCAGATGGTCAATCCCCATCAGTTCGGTTAACAGAAAAATATCAGTCGACAAATGATCAACAGTCTTTTTATAGAAGCAGCTCTATGTGTAGTGATGATATTGAAGATGTGACCAAAAAAAGCAGCTTTTACAAGGATCATCATTCTCAGTTGGACAACAGCGAACGAGTTTCGCTTGGTCTATCTTCTTTCAACCGAAATGGTCATTTCCCTGGAAGTTCACCAGCTCATCTCCTGCCCCCACCACCTGTTAGGCATGGAGTTGACAGTCCAGCATATGAAGATGATAGCAGATCTCAAGTTGGGGACCGTAAATCCAGTAGTCGTTACAGAAAAAACAGTGATCTCAATGCTGGAACAGGACAGGGAAATGAGTGGAATAGTACCCCAACTTGGCCATCTCGAATTGCCAATGGTTTCCTGCCTTTCCAGAATGGACCAATGCCTCCTGGATTTCGATCAGCTATGCAGCAATTTTCTGCTCCATCTGCTTCATCTCTATTTGGTTTGGGCCCCATTTACGGATGTGACCCATGCTGGCATTTCTTATCACATGCATGAAGCATCTGCTCATGTCCGCCCATTTGGGTGGCATAATATGATGGAGGATCCATATCCTCAGTTGCAAGGTTGGGATGGAAGCAGTGGCACGGTTGGTGGTGATGATTCCCATGCCTATGGGAGACAGGAATGGGATAATCAGAATAGACATCTCATGGGCAGCAGAGCGTGGGAGACAGGTGCTGGTATGTGGAAGGTACAAAATGGAAACTTCAACGTTGGGATTCCTCAGCTTCAGGAGTCAGATTATTCAGCTTATGGCAAACAGTCTCATAGCGAGCAGGCCCATTCAGAAAGCACTGAAATCAAGCAATCTAATGATGCACCTGCAGCCAAGAATACCGCTGAAGCACCTGCAGAAACTATAAAAGAAAAGACTCCTGTTCCTTCTAAAACAACAGGAAATGATGGCTCCCATTTTTGCTGTAATTACCTTTCTAAGCTTGATATCTCGGCTGACCTTGCCTCCCCAGAGTTGTATAAACAATGCTTAACACTATTGGGAAATAGTGAACCTGGTGTATGTAATATTTCAAAGCATGGATACCATCAGGTACTTACAACATTTTTTTGTATTAAACAATTTTTTTTTTTTTGTGTGCGCGCCCCTTAATGTATAAGCTTATGATGTATGCCTGGGTGTTTGATTATCAAATTTCTTCTGTTACAGAACTTTAACGATGTGAATAAAGAGGTAGGGAAGAGGCCAAATAACCTCTTAAGCTCTCTGTTTCCTGCAAATACAGAAGCTTTTTTTCAGGTATATCCATGTTCTGTGGTGTTATATGCTAATCTGACTTTTCTCTATGTATTCTGAGGCTTTATTCTTGCAAACTTCTAGTTTGCATGCGGATAAACTGATTTGCGAAAAACCTTTCAGATTCACTGTCTGGTACTGAACTTAGGTCTTAGAATTTAATAGCTGCCAAAAATGGAGGTGGTTCGGTTACCTGTGTGAAGGCTCTTTTGTCTGACACCCCAACCATGTATGTCAAAATGGCTGGAAGCTTGATTTAATCATTTAGGCTCGGTGCTTTTGTGGTAGCTTAGGGCCCTCCTAGGTTCCTCTTCCAGATCACCCACAAAAGTGGCTATAGTTTGACGTCGTATGCATATCTGGCCATGTCCCAACTTTTTCCGTCTGTTTACGTATTATAGATTTTAATTATTTCTCAGATTGGCACAGAACTCTAATTTTCACATTAGGGTGTTGGTTTGGTTGATCAATGACCAATTTTATAGAAATACTTATGAGGGCCTTAAATTTATGGCGGTTTTATTAATAATAACCGTATGTTGGGATGCTTATTATGAATCCAACTTTTTGATAAAATCAAACATTGTAAAACTTGGTCCGTATTTTTTTTATATCAAGCATTGAACTTGGTGTTTACCATGGAATACAAGCTTGTGGAACTCATAATATTCTGTATAGTATCGAAATAAACAGTAATATGGATCGTTCTATTATTATTAGACTAAAAAAGAAATTTTCAATAGTATTAAACAGTTGCAAATTAATCTGTTAATGGCATGCATGCTTAATCCATGGTTTAAACTGTGCAGAGGGCCATGTCACTGTATAAGAAGCAGCGTGAAACTGCAAAAGCTATGCTCCCTGTTGTAACTGGAGGAGGAGGAGAAGATTCTTCACAAGTTTCTAACACTGATAAAGTGAGGGTGGTTGATCAGCAACCTCCTGGAGAAATGTCATTGGCAAATGCTACTTCCTGGAGGAGCACAGAAGAAGGGGCAAGCAATCTCATTGCTGAAGCCAAATATAAGGTTCCTCCTAGTGATGCCAAGGAACAGCACAACACCAATGCCAATGCACATGAGGGCCATCATTCTGGTGATGCTAAAGAACAGCATTGTGACATCGTTTCTGATGCTGTTGCTTTTGGTGGTGGGGGCTCGCAGGCATGTGAGGCTGTAATGCCAGAGTGTAGGGTAAATTTAAGCTGGATACCTATTTTTCCTGCAAGTACACATTGAAACAAATTTCTATTGCATGCTTTTTCTGCAATGCCACATCACCAATGAGGATCATGTTCCTCACCTTCTGCTTGCTTGCATATATCGTTAGTCATGGTTCGGTAGATTATTCTTCTTGCCCCATTTCGGTGCTTTTTGCATCCAATTCTCTGTGGAAAGTCTGTTGTGCTTTTTACATGGCGCCTTGAAAAGCAGCTGCCGGGAAAATAGATTGCTCGCTGGAGACATGGCATGAGAACTCTTCACCTGTATTCTCACCTGTATAGTATACCTTTCAAATTGTAATCCAAGTTGTGTTTATAGAAATTATCTTGAGAGCCCCTCATATAAGCTTGCATGGAGGAGGCTTAATTGCATGAATGTTTTCAGCATGTTATTCTGGATTTGAAGCAATTCCGTTTACCAAAAAAAGAAAAAAAGAAAAAGAAAAAAAAAAAAGAAAAGAAAAGAAGAATCATTGTCAGGTACCCTGCTATTGTTGTTTTTAGTATATGTTAATTCTCTACACTGTGCATAAATATTAGAAGTAGGACTGTTTTTCTGGTTGCAGCAAAGAGAGATGAGTCTGATTTCTGGAAGGAAATAGTAATGGGACATTTCTGGTGATGGTCGTTGGAAGGTAAGAGTGCTCCACAAATTGTGTTTATTTGTTGGGTATTATACCAGCTGTTCTAAAAATATTATATTCTTTTTGCACCAGTTATTTAAAATTGTCACTTATAATTATAGGATTAAACATTGATATGTAGTGTGACTATATGCCTCGTACCACCTTTTGTTCTTCTACTTCTTCTAAAATCCAGTAGGTATTAAAGCACTTCTTTAAAATAAAAATTGATATGCTACTAGATATTGTTAATAGCGTGTAGTAAATTGACAGTGATATCTGGTTTGACTTGATTTGGTGGATGGAAACATGAAACTAAGGGGATCCAAAACCAAAATGTAATTTATGGATTTTATCTTCATCAAGTATGTAAGGGGATCCAAAACCAATGCGTAATCCATGGGATTAGATCATCGTCGGGTATAAAACAATATTCTAACCAGAATCAACTGGGGATCACTTCTGAAAAATGAAATATAAAATCAATTCTTCCATATGTACAGAGTGCCAATGTAATCATAAAATCTAATGAATAGCTAACTTTCTCGCTTTTATATTTGTATTTACATTATCTACTGTGTTGATAAATCATTCATCAATATTCAGATCAAAGTTATAGCGTTTAGCTTGGCTTCTTTGAGCTTTCCTTGGTTATAGTGGAGCCAAAAAAGATGGAGAACTTTGGAGTCTAAATGATACTTTTAACTCTTCGGAGTTGCTCTTTATTAATGACATGATATAATTACAAGCCATATCATTTATCTATTATCTCCCAGCAGCAAGCTGGGCGGTAGAGTAACCGGCTTGAGGGTAAGTGGTTGGTCAGATCTGCAACTTATTTGAACTAGGGCAAAAATCAGGCTCGTAAAGGGCCATGGACAGCCCATTTTCGTATAAAGTTGTAGTCAATTTCAAAATTATTAGTTTGGGTATGAGAGAGGATTAGTAACTAGATGAGTAGGTGTTAAGTTGTATGATAATCTTTGCTGATGCATGTTTAATCTCATATCGGTTCTGTAACGAATAGATTATAGGTAGGTACATAGATCTAAGAAATTCAGTCGTGACAATTATTAGTATCATATATAAGATTATAGGTAAGTTCATAGATCTAAGAAATTTGGTTGTTACAAATAGTGTCATTTATATAGTTCGTATATAGTGGTTGACTTTGTGTGCTTGAAAAAGAAATTGTGGTTGCTTTTAAGATATCGATTATTGGGGTGTCCTACCAATCAATATATATATATATATATATATATATATATACCTTCCAAAGAAAGGAGGAGTTGGGAATTGAAGACTACTTACTACAGCTTGGTATCGCAATTTGAGGAGGACTTGTTTTTGATGCCGAAAGAAAGACATTGTAAAACGCATAACGCTCTCCTCTCCTCCTGGGTCCCTAGAAATATGGAAATTAAGAAGGCGAGTAATCATCCATCCGATCGAGGAAGGCAGTTCGTTCGTCGAATTGAAAATAGAAATTCGAGTCTCCGATCGACGTCCCAATTAAGGTGCGTTCATACTCAAACAAAACAAAGAAGAGACGCAGGCGGCTAATAATTCCATTAGCCCAAGGGCAGCAGGGACAGCCGGTGGCTCCTCTCCTCGGAGGGTTGAAGTGATGTGATGATCCCTCCGCGTACGGAACCATCAGCGCTTGAAGCAGAGCGAGCACTCGCTGTTACCACTCCCTGGGGTGTGGTGGTCTGGCACCAGCGCCATCATCTCGCCCTTCGCCTGTTGCACTGCCTTCATCCCAAAACCAGTGCCAATGTGCCATCATCCCTGTGGACATTGCTCACCTCTCCACCTCCGTCGCAGCACATACATACATACATACATGAGCTGCCTGCCTTCCCGTATAGAAAGAAAATGGGATGTTACCCTGAGGATTATTATTATTATTATTATTATTATTGTTGTGGTGGTGTAGCAACATAACGTTAGCCGCAAAATTTGGCAACCAAATCCTCCCATTTCATGTCTATCTATCTAAGATAGACTTCTGAAAAAATAGCTTCAAAATATTTAGTTGGTGTGATTTCTGTCCCTTTTCCTCCGAATAAATCGAATCCTGAAATAGGACATAATAACCAGCACGTACTGCTAAAAGATTAAATAAGCATTAGGCCAAAGCAACCCATCCGACCGGTATAGCCTCTTTACTGCATCCACCTTTTTATAGCTTGCCTGGTGGGCCTCCACGTAAAGATGATTATTTAAAGGGTTCAATTATGATTTTTTTTTTCTTTTTTCCACACATGAGATCTCAGTTTCATTCCTTCAAACCCTTCATTTCAACCTATAACCCTTTGTAACTTCCCTTTTATTTACGGCATCATCCATGTAAAGCTCGAAACATAAACATCGCAGAAAAAGCCCCACCAATGGAGAGGAGCCATGCATACACTTCTGATTACTTCTTTATCACCATTCACATCTCACCCTTCCTCAAGAAAAGGGAAAAAAAAGAAAGAAAAATACCAAGCTGGATCCACAAAAGACCAATGGGGAAAATCAAAGAAAATGTTTCATTGATAATAATCCTGTAGTTAGTACATTAGGGTAAGCAATTTACAATGGTGGCAGCCTTTCGAAACGGTCAGTAGCACGGAGATGTATTCAGCTCGAGATTTATTAAACCATTTGGAAATAAACTACAGACTCATCTAATTTTAGCAGTGGAAAATCTCAATGATGAAAGAATGGCTTCCATGTAGAATTTATAAATGGTAATATACAGCTACCTAATTCATATATTTCCGGCAGTTTGGAGCTTTGCAGAGGCACGGAACTTTGCATTCCTCAGCTTCATCAGGATCAAACAAGTAATCGTACCTTCAGCAAGGAGGAACACAACTGATTAGATTAAAGATTATTTATGAGACACATAACCACATAGGCAGAAGCGCATGAATGAGAAAGCGAATTTTCTTGCATATCACACATCAACCCAATTATTTTCTAACAAATCTTGGGGACAAGCAGAAAAGAATTCCGTTTACTGAATCCTAAAGACTCCACCTGTCATATATTGACTAATCACGATAATACAGATGTGCCGCAGTGCCTAATCGTGGTAATATGGATGCAAGTGCAAGATATATTTGAAGACGCATAAAAAATTAATTTTTAACCAACAGAATATCCTGTTATATTGGGTTCGTTTATGAAGAACAGGCACTCACCTAATTACATTATTTATTTCTTACTTTTAGACGCAATATCACTTTGTATAAAACCAAAGTTGTCGATCTTAAGAACGATCAAAGCCATTTTCAAATTCCAAAGCAGCAAGGTTAGTTATTTTTCAGATGAAAGAATGTAAAGCTAAATTGAACAAATTAAGATTAGAGATTAGAGAGGTAAGTAACAATACGTTAACTCCTCGCCTGCAGAGACGTTTGTCTTGGCAATAAGTACAATCCGGCTCTGATCATCACCAACACTCATAATTCTTGCATAGCAATTGGGCATGCACTGCACCAAGAACCATCAAGTTTTAGAACAGAGATATTTCCAGTAATCTGTTCAATCAAAATCTCCATCAAAAAACAGGAAATTGTCATGATCATGTCTTACAGAGTGGTTTATTAGGCGAGCTATGTTTCCTTTATTGTAGCATCAACCACCACTTCTTCACTGATTTTAAAAAGCTACAAAAGAAAACAGATGGTATAATTATTTTAAGAAAATTGTAATCAAAAACCAGTTTGTAGTAAATTTATAAAAGATTTCCAGAAAAGAACTACAGCAAATACTTACACGCACACCAAATATATGCACATCGTTGAGAACTAAAAGAATTGTAAACTATGATTCAGCTAATCAACAAAGAGAGACATGAACAACCTTATAACTAACAGAGTTTCAGGTCCATATATTTATGACAACTTTGAGATTATCTGTATGAGCCTAGCTGGGTAAGAAAATAAAAAGTAGAAAAGCTGAACATTTGAAATTATATATCCAAAAATGAGTTAAGTTTCAGAGGACAGCGACTGAATAAAAGACTGAATATACTCGAATATACTCTAGACTGAGAAAGAAACTTCAAGAGTGATATGGTACGTAAGGCTTTTCTTCAATACTCTACTGAGAGAGGATTTGCACATAGAATTCAAGGATTTAGCCCATGATAAGCATCGTTACAAACCTTTAATGTTGTCTGCATCAGTAAGAAATTGTTTTGTTTTAATTTAATTATAGGTTCCCAAATTTTTCATTTGCTGAATGATTCTCCTGATTATTTCTACTCTAAAATGATCCACAATCTTATTCATCCGTGAACTGTTCACAGTTGGTCAATGAACAATAATAGATTCAGTTAATGGGGTTATTGTTTGTCTTTGTTGCTGCTTGCATAAATCAATTCATAAATATCTGCAAATGTCAAACATCTGCACAAAAGCAGTGGTTATGGACAAGCAATTTGAAACAAAGACATTGGAGATGGCAAAGCCTGCATAATGTCAAATGGATGATATAAAGAATTATTGGGCCTGCCACCAAAGGAAAGATTGGATGCTACTGATCTAAAGTATATGTAGAACCTTGCCTGATGGAGAGAAAATTTACTGCCATCATAGAGAAAATTACATCAAATGACTCGGCTCCCAGCAACCTAAAATGTTATCGTATGAGCCTTTTTCCACGGCCATACACAATCAGAATATTAGAATCAGAAGGAACTTCTCGTGCATAGGAGATTCTACAGGTGGGAAGAATATATTTGATGAAGCGGAGGGTTGGCAAAAGAAAAGAAAATAGAGGACTTGAACTTGTTGATACTAGGGAAGTGAATCTCACCCTGCAGGAGGAATTGTGATAGAAGCTGACAGATGAAAACAAGGCCTGGTTTGTGATTATTTTAAAATAGTATTGGAAAAGATACCCAGTGGAAGTTTTTAGACCTCAAAGTAGAATGAAGGTATCAGAAATTTAAAAGGGAGTAATTAAAAATGCTCTATCATTTTTCACTGCAGTGCCTATTGTTCAGGAGACAACTCTTTATGAAAGCTGGTAAAGCTCCTTCAGTCCTTCAATTCACCTCCACCTGCCCCCCGTCTTGAATTGCTAGAAGTGGAGACAGGAATGGTGAAAGCACAATGGGAGAGTCTGGCCTGATGAATGAATTTTACATGAAGTTGAGAGGAACCATTGGCCAAAGAAGCCGCTAAGTTCCCACAATCTTGCAGCTTAGAAATTACAGACAAATAGGAGGAAATGAGGGTGTCAGAACCTAGTACTTGAAGATGATTCTACATTTCAAAATTTGAGGCTGTCACATATGCAAGGTATGTCAGAGACTCTCCAATGAAAGTAGGCTGATAACTGATGACAGTTCAAACAAGGAAAATCTAGGAAAAGAGGAGGCTTAAGCTGCTTTACTTACAGTCAAATCAAGTGAAATAGCAAGTAATATTTTACCAACATGCCATTCGGCTTGGGCTCTTTGGTTCCTCTTATGCTTTTTCATAAATATATATGCAGCATTGACAAAATGGAGACCAAGAAGATTTTTTAAAAAAAAGAGAAGAAAAAGGCATAGATGCGTGCATGGGATTGGCAGGGCCAGCTTTCTTCTGGAGGATCAGGGAAAGAAAGTACTCAATTTCTCTAGGAAGAAGATGATGTATCAGTATCCCAGGTAATTCAAAACACACTTTTACGTCAGGCAAAGAGCATGACCAGAGAAATAAATGAATAAGTTATTTAACTCCAAGCTTCTTTCAATTGTGAAATAGAGTAAGATTATTTTGCGGTTGTCCTGAAGCATATTGGCATCAGATCTAGTTTTTCTACCTGTTTGATCTGAATCTGACCTTTTCAGATTTTGCTTCTTGTACCTTAAGAAATAAAACATGTGGTAATCAATAAAATGTAAAACCATGCAAGCACGAATTTGTGTATGCACAAGCAAAGACGCAGAGATATGTACAATAACAATTAACAAACAATAAATCAAGACAAGTTCATCTTTCTCACATCTGCCATAAGGACTTTATGTTGTATAAAAACAGAACCAAAAGACTAGATGTGGGATGCCTCACATAGCAATCCTTTTTTTCCAACCGATATCGTGCTTCCCTCAGATCTGCAACACTGCGTCTTACCTGCTCGCCACGATATTCAACCACCTGAATATAAGCTCAGGATTGTTAGGTCCAGTTTAAGAAATCAAGGGCATTCCTTTTTTCAATATGTGACTAAGCCAAACATTTTGCAAACCTATAACTTTTGCCATATTATAATTCATGATACATGTAATCTTACAGGCATTTAGCATCACATCACTAGAATTAAATAGAAAGAACAAAACTTCAAGCATTGATAATCATAAGCATCATGATAATGATGCGTGCATGTGTGTGGATTATCAAATCGGAAACCTTCACAGAAGACAAACATAAGCAATTTAGCAAATAAGTTAATTCCCTATTCTTGAGCATTTCTTACATACAAACATCAAAACCAACAAGATCAAAGCAATTCGGTAAAGCAACATTTGAGATGACATAACAGAAAGCACAGAAGAAATTTCTATCACTACCATCCCATATTTCCAACGCCAACCAACGAAACCAACTATATGGCTTTCCCCATTGATCACATCAAGCATTTTGTTATCCATGTACATGTCTGGTCACTTATGTGCCTCTTATAATCTCAGATAAATTCTCCTCCAACCCTCACGTTTACCTATTCCCATAAGCCCGTTTGCCAGTATGAAACTCGTAAATAATATCACCAACTCAATTTGACTTGGATTTCTAGTACTGTTTCCCAAATCAAGCATGATAATATTTTTCCTCGCTCCGTGCAGAGATACAAATACAGGATCCCTCCTGAATACAGGACGAAGATGGGCTGCAGTCTGGCTCCATCCTTTTAGACAACGTCAGTGGCCCCTTCTAAATTGAGAGAAAGGGTGGAAACTTTGTCTGTTTAGGGAACAATAAGAGTCAGGCGGGTAAGAAATTGAGAGTTTAGTCTTCAGAATTGATAAGGTAATACACAGATGTAAAATAACTTTGAAACAAGTTGTAGATCTTTGGTCATGTAAGAGCTGATATAGGCACCTTGAGACTTCTGAATTAGAGCTATAACCAGTGGACTTATTCTCAACCCCTGTTTCTCTTTCTTCAAAAAGGAGGAGAAAGACAGTTCAGTATCCATTTCTATAAAGACAGTTCAGTATCCATTTTCTATTAAGGAAATGAAAGTGCTAGGCTGTTCTCCTCTCTTCCAGTAGACGAAAAAGGCGGATATCTCACAGGCCAAAAAAAGGCTATTATTGATATAATGGCCTTCTGCGTACCATGCTGTATGAACTTCTACTCAGCAATGCACATGTTTATACGATTGTTCATATTTTCTAGAATGAATTAGTTTGCAACTAAGATGGTTTAACTACAGTCCAGTCCTACATGAGCTTATCATGGCTTATCATGACCTCAAACGACAGCAGCAGAACAATAACATCCTATGCAAACAAATCATAAAATTGTTTGGCAATGAGCAGCAAGCTACTACATCAACCTGACCTCAATCTTAAACATATTAAAATGCCTGATCAACAGATTAAAGGGTTTAAACAAATCCCATGCTTAATTGCGTGATCTCTACCTAGTCCACAGAAAACAAATCAATTGCTGTAACTTGAGGAAAAATATCAAAATAATATCAAAATATAACAAATTTTCACTGAGCACTTTGTAGTTGAATGTAGTACCATTTCTCCTTCCTGAATGTTCCGCCGGGCAAAAAGACCCCATCCATGTATTCCGGACTTACCAAAGCAGACCCTACTACATTCGGTTGACTGGAGACATGAGCAAATAGAGAACTAATGAGAATAGAAAACTCTAATAATCAAAGTATAGATGAAAAAGAAATTTACCTGCAAGTATTTAAGGCGCTCCCTGAATGTCGAAAATGATTTAGGATCCTTATCATCCTGCTTAACAAGAAGAAAGAGCATCTTAAAATTTCTGTTGATTACCAGTTTCTAAATCAAAAGGAACTGAATATTATAACATTTGCATCTGAACAGGAGGATTACTCTGGGCGCATTCAAATTTTCAATTGCATCCAAAGGATGGTGGTGAGGCCCCATCACACGGTGGGCAATAGCCTCTTCTCGTTTTCT
Source organism: Calamus simplicifolius (assembly GCA_900491605.1). Taxonomy (NCBI): domain Eukaryota; kingdom Viridiplantae; phylum Streptophyta; class Magnoliopsida; order Arecales; family Arecaceae; genus Calamus; species Calamus simplicifolius. The sequence goes on along the minus strand of UESW01004469.1, from coordinate 387,177 downwards.
CTGAAAAGCCAATAGCTAATTTTATATAATAAGTAGAGAAGCACAAATAGTGATATAAGAAGAAAAAAAAAAAGAAGGAAAACTAGAATGACAGAAATTCCATCTTCATGGCATCAAATTTTAGCCAAAATATTCAAAGAATATTATAATACATTGAGAGGAGTTGGTATGATAGGTCCAGATATGCTTGCATTCTATAGATGCCACATACAATGTAATCAATGAAGATTATGGCAAATTTGCATGGTCTAAGGACAGAAATAGCAATCTATCTATGACTACTTTACTAAAGATAAATGGTTGCTAATATATAAATTTAGAATCCAACACAATAAAGCTGCCAACTGAGAGACTCAAAAAGGTCCAGAAACTGCAATATTCCTTGAGGGAAAGATAAAATGAAGAAAGCATATCAATGTTAAAAATTGCCACAGGGGCATTCTTATTAAGTGCCCAGCATTTACAGGACATCAGAATGATTTAAACATTATCACAACCTTATCAAAGAGTAGAACTGCAGCAACAGAATCATGTACAGCTGCAAAAAAGGTTAATATGTAATTTTTGCACAGAATTTAATTACTTCCTGAGACAAGAATAAGATTTTTATTAATATACCTTAGTTTCTATCCTTTCGTAAATCAGGCACCTCGCAGCAGATGAAGATTCAGAAGTAGAAGTAGCTAGGGCTGTCTCCTGGGTGGTCTCCTTCCTGATCAGTCTCGAACCAGTCTGCTTCTCACTATTTTGGAGCAAATTTTTTGTAGAGAAGACACCTGCTGGTGTCTGCACAATTAAGACGGTATCTGGGTTTGGAGCCCTGCAAGGAAAATGGAGTAAAAGATGCATTCATTTTGATTGAAATATGATATGCAGAAATTTCTGATAACTCCAATTTGAGCTGCAGGCTCTGTACATTGATTGCTCTGCAGAAGAAGGCAGCAGGACACTGCTTTTTAATGCTAAAGCAAACAAGTGGTGCCAACTATACTGTACAAAATGAAATTAAATGAAGTATTCAACATCCAGAGGTGGCTTTTCATCAAGTTTGGAAGGGTGCGGTAAAAGACCATATGGGAGGTGCAAACAGATATATGAAAGATTAAATTATAAAATATCATGATTCAGAAAATCTTACCTGTGAAATGCACAATATGATACCATTTTCGTCATCTGTTTCCCATTTCTTTCTATGCAGTGCAACTGCAATTATCAAGCACTTGTCAAAGTTCAACCATCTTTCTCCTCTGGTTATCAAAAGAGGACATAGTAGGGAGGAAAGTAAAATGATGGCCCAACATTTACAATGTAAAAAGTTGCATTTAGAAGACTACATAATCACTATGTTTACAGGTTATAGTTCAACAACTTGCACATTGCACATCCTACTAGGTCTTCAGGGTCTAAATTACCACCATGTACAAAGACCTACTAGGTCTTCAAGGGAAAACTGTAGCACAAATAAAGCTATTTCTATGGTTTTTTTCACATGCCTGACAAATCCAAGAAAAGAATTGAATAATTTCCCTCTAACTTGCAGTTCAACTAATTTTGGTAGAATCTTCACAATATGAATGTATATCATTATGATCAGTCAATACCTCCATGCGATATCCTGCTCTTGATGCACACATTGCATGATAATAAGTGGAACACTTGCAGCATTGTGTGCAGGCACCATGAGCCTGCTTACATATCACACATCTCTGCAAGGAAAAAAATCAACAATTTATTTGTCTTACTTCAAAATTATAAGCTCTGAAATTATATTGAAAAAATGTCATGTTACATGTGTAGAAAAACTACAGAAAACAATAATTCAAAAGATGATATCATCCATAAAAATCGGAACCTTCGTAAATGATTGTGGTGGGATATTCAATATGCCAACCGCAGGCTCCATGGTTTCACCGCTGGAGAAAGAAACTTCTGGCAGAAACCAGGCACATGTAACATGAACCCACAAAGAATCAACATCTGTTGGCTTTAAAGCACCACCTATGGAACAAAACAGGAAAAGTTAATAAGATTTAAATGTACTCATATTGGAAATAAAACATGCAGCAAAAATCACCAACTAAATAGTCAGTCAAGTAACTGAACCATAGAGAAATTTGATAACTAACATACAACACATATTAAGATTTCATGTATGACTTGGAACTTGGAAATCAAGATAGCAACCAGATCAAACTTGTTCATTTTGTAATACAATATGAATAAACACCCTAATATTACACAAATCACAGTACCAGTAAAGATGTATCTGTTTATAACAGATGAGTAAGACAAACATAATAAGACGGAAAAACAGCGACCTTCAGAAATATATCAGGGGAAAAAAACCTTTTACAGGGCAAAGGCAGCACTCCTGTTTATGCGGAGGTATTTCACATGCTCTGCAAACCCAAGATGTGAAATCTTGCACGCTTCGTGTTCCATAACATTCCTGGTGAACAGCTATCTGGCATCTGGAAATTATACCAATTTGATTATAAATTATCCACAAGAGTTATTGTCATCATCCTTTCAACATTAGTGGCAGAGTAGGCTAAAAACCTAGATGACAAAAAAGATTATCTACCTGTTGCAGATAATGATTTTATTGTAATCCCAATCTTCAACCCATCTGCAGACTGCACATCGTTCGGTTGTCCATTTAGCAAACACTGGATCATACTTTTCTGTCAAGACAAAATCACAACCACAATTATTTTGTCCAGTAATGATTTCTAGAAGTCTGTGAGGCTTAACTGCATCAATTACTAACAGAAGAAGCTAAATTAGAAGAATAGTAACATTTGAAAAGCGCTGTACCTTGCAGCAAAGCTAGAAGCTTTGTTTCCTTACTTTTGGAGGTAAGCATTTAGCATGGTTTGTAGAAGACCCACCATATTGTTCAATCTGCAGGATTACATGATCAAAGTTAACATGCAAAGCAAGGTACTGGATTCTCATCTATTAGAACTTTTTTTGAGTGTAATTCTCATCCTTAAAAACATTTCATTCAGCAAAATTCTACAAACTTTTTTTCTGAAAATAATTCTCATCTATAAAAATATTTCATCCAGCAAAATTCCACTTGTGCACCAACCAGAAAAAGCATTCTTGAAAAAGACAGTCATGCGGTGGCTGTAGTGAAATAGTAAATCATGGCTTAAAAAATAGTGGTAATGTAGAAACCAAATATTTGAAAATATCAGTACTATAAATAGCTAGCCAAAATGTTTGAGAGATTTGAGTAGATATTACATCCGATTCTTATAATCATGGATTCTAATTATGAAGGACCTGACTTACAAGTCAAGATGTGCTCATCTAAAAAAATGCCAAAATTGAAACAAGCATGCAAAGCCTTCCCAAGAAAAGAAAAAGAAAAATGGTCGGTTGAATCCATGAACTAATCAGAAAATAGAACTATATCTTCATCAAGAACAAACCCATTTTCCCAGTGGTAGCATTGTACTCTTGACTTTAACGCTAATCTTCCAATTTTTACTTCTAGAACCTGTATGTCGTTCCCACTCACAAAGTGATAGCTTTCTTGTCTTGCAAGAGCCACATTGACATAAAACCCTGGAAACCAGATTCAAACGTTGATAGTCAATACACAGCCAGACAAGATACATAAATTTGTCAAGAAAACATGAATGCATTGAACAAATCCATTTGAGCAACATGACTCTAGATTCTACCATTAAAGACTAGCATATAAGGTCAGGCCATCCAGTAATCTGATTAACCCTTCACTGAATGACAAAAGATGGGAAAATCATGACTACATCATATCCCATGCAATTTTGATCAACTATGCCAATCCATCTTCTATGTTTATAGCCATGAAGAACTAAAAACTACATCAAAGACTTAAATTTCAAAATCCGTTCTCTCACTGTTTACATCAAGATATTTGAACCATATTAACAAAACCTTGTGTCATAGGAGCATCTATAGTGTGTGCATCTGGTCACAAAAAAAAAAAAAAATGCATGAAATCATGCCTGCTTCAAGTCAGTCAGGATGGTGGAATCCCCTAAAATGAAACGTTCTTCAAGTTAGCTCAATATTGGAACTTGATAAACAACAATTGGAAGTAAGCTCCACATTAAAACTTTGCAAAGCAAGCATTGAAACAATATTATGTGCACAAGAAAAAACAAAGCACATCCACGATCCAACTGACAATGGTGTGCCAAAGACACTGAAAGTATGCAATCTTATGCATGCTCATGAAGAAATCCGCAGATATCTTGGTGGACAAGACATAAGTGATGAAGCATGGGAAGGTTTAAAAAAGGAGCAAAGTGATGATCAACTTATACAGGAATATCTGGTCAGGTTAAGAATCACCAAATTCATAGTTATCTGATATGATTTCAGTTGGTGTACTATACTGGTTTAATAGATAGATTTTATGCAAGAAAGCTTCTTGATATACTACCTGTTTGCTGATTCCAAACTTCACTTGAGGCCCAGATGTTATTTGTCCAGTTTCTTCGTAACTAGAGATTAGGTTTTATACATCATTTGACAAAGAAGAGAAACTTTTCCTATCCAACATTACCAATTGCCTTATTGAATAAAGATCTCATGCTAGGTTAGTCCACCTATACTTTTAAGTGTTTGAAATAGGAAAAAGTTGGTGACTGCTCCAATAAATTAACAGAGACTGCATACCACTAGAACAAAACCAGCCAGCATTAATGAAAAATATATAATTAATCATGGCAACAGAAAATACAATAAACAAACTAATTAATCAATCAATAAATATTTCAAAACAGGAATAATAGAAAAGAAACCATTTAATATTATGTAAGAATATGGCCCATTTAATTCATGCTTCATTGAGAGAATTGACTGCATTTTTTTCTTAATCAGAGTCAACAAACTTATGATGCTTACACATGCTGCTCTGGTAAATATATCCCTTCAAAACCACAACAGCAAACAATCATCTTCTCGGGAATTGTGTGTTGTAAATTGCTGTTATCACACCTGTTCAGAAGGCAAGCATCATTAGTAAAATCAATACGTATGTCTAATATTATAGTCCTAGTCAATGAAGTAAATAATGGCTAAAGGGTCAGGAAGAATGATGTGGTACCTTGTTGTTGGATGATTATTCTTCATAACTGATAATTCAGAATGGAACTTTGCCTTGCAATCAGGGCAAAAGTAATCAGCGTCTTCCAAATCCTATAAGAATAAAATATTCTATCAGTAAAAACCACTCTCACACTCAAGATGGCACAAATTTGACGAAAAAATAACATGTTTTCAAATTATGGCTGAAACATTAGTAAAGCAAGATTCAGGAAAAAACAGACCTTCAGGCTGCCACATGTCTTGTCACATTCTACATGAACCCAAACTTGACATCCATCACAACAAACCTAATTTGGAAATCCAAATAACAGCCCAGTCATATTTCCTTCAGTGGAAACTAAATAACCAAATAGATTCACTCATGAAGCTCATCTTATTACCCAATTTCCACCATCTGTATGATGCCAAATTTTCTTGCATATACCACAATACTGTTTGCACTTTAAAAGCTGTAAAAAGAGCACAGTCCACAATTGTAAACATTGTACAACTTTTTAAACAAGCTATGCAAGAAACTCCAGCAGTCCAGCCGCAATAGTGGACTTCAAAGAGAAGTTCACTAAAAGAGGCCATTGTTGGAGCGCATTAATACAAACCTTAGCACAATGTCTGCATAGTAATTGTTCTGAATCATGTTTCATTTTCTTTGCACTTCTAGAAGGAAGAATCAACCCACAACTTTCACAATGAGGTCCTGATTTGTTTACAGCCTGCAAGGAAAACTAAAAACAAGTAAATTCATATAATTCAGAAAAAAACCTCCTTATACACTATTTATTTTTATTGTTCCAACGCACAAAATGAAACCACAAAAATGAAAGAAAAATGCAAATTCTACACTGAAATGAATTGTCTACCCAACATCCTGATGTTCTAAAAGTCACATGATGGCACTTGGGTCACCCATAAAACAAAGATAGGAATGCTGCCAGCTATGTTTATTACCGACTTACCTGAATCTGTGATTGACATTCCTGATCATGGTTCGAATCAGTGGCCTCTTGGAGATCTCCAGGAACAGATTGATTATAAGAAGACTGCCCAGCTGTATTCATGCTATCTTTCTGAATTCCAAAGAAACCATGCTCCGCTAAGAAGCCTCCTCAATAGCCATCCTAAAATTGCTGGCCTTGGTCTTATACAACTGAGTTTGTCCCTGAAACCTGCAACAAAATAAGATGGTTTTAGAAACACCACTTCAGAAGAAACTCTTTAATGTTTAAAACCTAACGGTACAGACCTGTCTAGATACTCTTTAAATGGAAAAATCATCCCTTGTTTTACCCATGCATAATCCTGCAGACCAAAAATTGCAGAAAGAAGTAAAACAAAGTCAAAAGCAAAATATAAATATCATTGGCGAGTTTTTTTAAAAAAAAATCAAACAGATCGCCGGATATAAACTCAAATGTCGTTACCCTTTCATTTCCATTTCCAGAGTACCCAAAAAACATCACGCAGAGAGCTCCAGGAATACAGGAGTTCAGAACTATTTCAGGAGCTTGCTGCATTGGATCAATCACCATAGCAGGCCAAGCAGGATACTTCTTTCCCGACTTCGCCCAAACTATATCACCCAAAACAAAATCTTCCGGGCAGTACACATCCGCCTTCCGCTCAGCACTCTCCCTTCGAGGCCTACATTCCACTGCATCTGGCTCAGAACGACCACCCACTGGCTTCCCCGCATAAGGTTTTGGGGGTGGATATTTCTCCACCTCTCCGACCAAACTTCCATGAGGGGATGTAAGCGTGCTGCGAGAACTGGAGTACTTCTTGAAACTTAAATTTCTGCACGCCCGATAGCGCTCCTCCTCCCCCAGGTATGCGAATGAATTGGGCTCTACAGTAACAAAGGTGGAGCCTTTATAGCTTAAACTCTGTTTGTGAGCATCGAAAACGTCACCCACATCATGGAAATCAGCGTCTGTGGCCTTCCCCTTGGGTTTCTCCTTTTTCCAGGGGTCAATGAGGACCGAATCATGGAACCGGGAAGGAAGCACCTGGACCCGCCCCCGTGAGGTCCGCACAACGGGCGGCCGCGCTGCCGACTCCCCCCGCCGCCCATCCCTGGACCCCGATTCCACTTCGCCGGAGCAGGAGACCTCAGTGCACCAGGACGACGCCACGGCGGCACTGCTCAGCTCCTCCCCACGCCGGAACCCTCCGGCAACGTACGGCATCCCGCCGGCTGCAGAGACGTCTCCGAGCATCTCGGCCGGAAACGAGCCGTCATATTCCTTCCGCCGCTTCCGGCGGTTCTCCTTCGTCCCATCGCCGTCGTCATCGGCAACGGAGGCTCCCTCCACGTTGCAGGGTTTCAAGCTCGGCATTAGGGCTGTCGAACTCCGCTCAAAGAACATTCTTCGAGAGACGGCGGACGAGGCCCCAAATCCCGGGAAGAAACCCTAAATCACGGACAAGATCGCGACGAAAAAAAACCCCTAGAATCTTAGAATTGGAGAAAAGAACGGAAGGAGCAGAGACTACGAAGAAAGAGGTGTGAAAGAAACCCTAATTCTCCAATCCAAGGTTTTGGGCAGAAGTTGACGAGGTGATAGAGACGAGAGAATATAACGCGCCTTCCTTTCTTGGTCCTTCAATTTTGTTGAGATTTCGTGAACGTTTGGCTCCAAATCCAAATTCCAGGTGGAGTCGCAAATTTCGAAAGCAAAGAGAGAGAAGATAATAGGAGGTGGCGTAAGTTTGGCGTGCGGTGGGTACGACTCCAATCGAAGGGTTATAAAGGCGTCAGTTGTGATGACCGCCTCCACGGGACGTGCGGTGATCGGATCCGACCGCCTGCACTTTAGAATAGATTCCCCTAAATCCTAATGGCGGGAAAGGAAAAAAAATAAATGAGACGAAGGGAGGATGGTTAAAAGCCTTGGGATGTTCGGCGAGAAAGGAAGGGAAGAAGGAAAAGAAAAGAAAAGAGAAGAAATTTTTTTTTTAAAGATTATGTTTGGATGTTTGAAGAGGAAGAAAGGGGAAAGAAAAAGGAAAGAAAAGATTGTTCTTTCACAAAGGAAGGTTTCCTAAACAAGATTGACTTATGATTTTTTTTTTTTTTTTTTTCTACATTCCCAAACAAGAGCTGGAATCATGCCAGAGTTCTTTCTCTATGCTTTTTTATTTTAAATGCAAAAGACTCACTCAAATAAAACATTGATCAATAATGCTCTTGTTTCCTTCTTGATCTTAGGCCCACAAATTACATGGTTCATAGTCAATAAATATAGTCCATAGATTGATCCATTCATCCAATTAAGAGAAAGAAATATGCCATGAAATCTCACGCATTCATTCGCTGATCAGGTAGCCTATGTCCAGCTTTAAGCACACAGTAGTGATTGGAGGTGATGCCCCGTAACATTACATTCTCTGAATCCAATGAATATAATATCTATCTATCTAGAGGAACTCGCCTAGATTTTAGAGCATGGATTGATTGCTAGAACTACTTATTATATATAAGCGAGGGGGGTCGTCACCCTTTGGCAGCGGGCACAACGGCGCAGCGTCCAGGTGTGAGAGGGCTCTCTTCCCTCTGACTCTAAAGCGGACTAGACTAGTAAAAGTAGTTCGCGAGTTTCGCAAAAGCTCTTGATCAAAAAAACCGCAACAAACCAACGCACGATCCAGCAGCTGAGCCAATTGACCGTTAAACGACAGCCGCAGCCCATATTGCTTCTCCTCGTCCAATTCCCGCACATTTCATCGCCGTACACAAGTCTACTACAGTTCACACGCGTCTAACTCTCAAGTGCAAGCAAAGGGAGGGGGACCCGTGGTCGTCGTGACGTAGCGAAATTCCAAGGGGACGTTTAAAGGTTTGACTACTTACTTGGTACAAAAAGAAGTTAGAATTCTTAAAATAAGAGAGAGATAAGTAGACTTCTTCTTCAAGAGGAACGAGCAGAGGTTCCGAACTACGGAGGGAACAGGTTTCCCTGAAGTGCATGCCTCTACTCTCACGACAAGTACAATTTCTACAAATTGATGTGCATGTAAAACCATAAGGCAAAAAGATTTGCAAAAAGTCTATTCGAATAAATAGAGTAGAGACTAGGTGAGCCCCAGATGTATGGTTGTTGCAAGACTTTGTTGGTGTCCGCTAATCCTCCACCCCTCCAAAGCCATTTGGAACTATAGCGGCCGGCTAGCAAGATCTGCAAAGATGCCTTAAGCTATATATTTTATGGAGACTTGCATGTTTTGTATGCTAAATGATGCGGGGTAAAAAGGTTTCTACATAAATCGATTAATGTGGATAGACGAATCGGATCCACATTTGGGTTATGGCCGACCTTTACGAGTCGAATGATGCCCCGCCAACCTACTACCTCGGTGTCTCCGTCCGAGCTTCGCCAATCGAACCTTGGCTGACCAACCCCCGACTTCTTTTATCCAGTCTCGCCCCCAAGCCAAAGCAACCGGACCTCAACAGTCAGGAGTCACCCGACCAACCTTCCCTTCGTCAACCTTCGGCCCGCATCGAACATCTCGACCATCAGATCGATAAAATCACAAGAATCTCGAAGCTCCTTCCCAAAACGGTTCCCCATAAACAAAAACGAGAGCCAGATAAGGCTCCCCCTCTTCATGATTTGCAGAATCACAAATCCTTTTGATAAGGTATACATCAAAATTGACCTTATCATCCTTCAACTTCCACAAATGCTCTCCGAAAATTAGGTAACAGCATACCATCCCTACTACCTACTAGACACCAGGACTCAGGACCCCTCAAGTAATACAAAAAAAAAATTCCTCATTGACGTCATAACATTCCAGAACCCTTTTTTGGAATCTTCTTCTCTCAAAAACCTAGCCAAGGATCTCCATTGACTTGGGCTTTGAAGGGTCCTCTGCAGGGACCAACCATCTCAAACCCTGCTTGAGGATACTATTTTGTAGGTTTGTTAGGACGGGAGGATGCCACCCGGATCCGTACAAGCACCGCCACCTTACCCTAAGTCGGAGAACGAAAATCTACAGCAACAAATTGGCGCTAAAGGAAGGGCCTTTAAGTCCCTAAAAACTTAAAGAGAAGAGCACCATTTTAAATGGTGAACCGCAAAAGGGTGATCATATATGCCCTCGATCAAGCTTTCTCTCAAAGGCTCGATCCTTTGCAGAACAATGCATCCTTACAATCGCCCTAGCCTGATGCTCCACCACCATCCACGACTTCTGTCACGTAGGACCAATTCAGTACGTTGGTCCAGCAAGTTCAGGCATTGACATAATTAGTGTAGGGACTCCAAGAAGTCCCTCTCATGACTGCACCCAATCAGCAATATCTTGATGGAGCAGCTGTGCTGGCTCAACCAACCCTTCACATAACTAGTTTAAAGCTACGAGTCCCCCATGGTAATCCGGCCATGAAGTGGGGGAAATAGAGCCAGTCCCATAGAAAGCTGAAGACAAAGGCTTTCCTTGGCCTCGCTGGGCTCGCTCCTTGTCCTCGGTTTCCTTTCATCACAGATCAACGCAAGATGTCGATCCCCCATCCTGGTCTCTTCATCAATATAGGACGAAGCTTTTGAATGAAAAATTCATGAGATGCGTCTGGATTTGGATGCTGTTAAGCATGTATTTCAGCTAGAATCTTCAATGGAACGAGGTCCACCCTTTACTGAGAGAATTATGAGGTCCAACCGAACCATTTGGATTGGGTCACAGTTGAAAGGGAAGCCCTGACAAGACATGGTCGACTTTCTACGCAAGAATGTTGACATTTTTGCCTGATCCGTATCTGACATGCCGAGGATCAGTCCAAATGTTCTCGTCCACCATCTTAATATGGATGAGGCATTCATATCGATCAAGCAGAAAAAGAGGAGTTTCGCCCCTGAGCAACAGAAAGCGATCAAAGAAGAGGTTGACAAACTCCTCAAAATAAACTTCATCCAATAGGTGAACTACCCCAACTGGTTAGTGAATGTCATCATGGTGAAAAAAATGAACAGCAAGTGGCAAATATGCATCGACTTCACGGACCTCAATAAGGCATGCCAGAATGACAGCTTTTTCTTATCGAGGATCGACCAGCTGGTGGACGCTAGATCTGATCGTCAGATGCTGACGTTCATGGATGCCTACTTAGGCTACAATCAGATATGGATGGCTCCCAAAGATGAAGAAAAAATAGCTTTTATCACCGATAAGGGGACCATTTGCTATTGGATCATGCCTTTAGACTAAAAAACGCCGAAACAACCTATCAGAGACTAGTCAAAAAAGTACTCAAAGACTAGATAGATCAAAATATGGAGATCTATATCGATGATATGCTAGTAAAAAGCAAAAAAGTAGCCCAGCATATATCCAGCCTGATAGAAAGCTTCGCCATCCTCAGGAGATATCAAATGAAGCTGAACCCAACTAAGTGTGTTTTCAGAGTAAGCTCCAAAAAAAATTTGGGCTTTATGGTCTCACATAAAGGTATTGAGGAGAACCCTCAAAAGATCCAAGCTCTTTAAGAGATGGCGCCATCTAAGTTTGTCAAGAAAGTTCAGTGCCTCACAGGATGAATAGCGGTCCTTATCCGCTTCATCGCCCGATCTGTCAAGAAGTGCCTACCTTTCTTTAAGGCACTTCGTTCGACAATGAACTTCCAATGGACCTCCAATTGTCAGGAATCCTTTGAAGATCTAAAGAAATACCTTGGCTCGCCTCCACTACTTAGTAGCCCGAAGCTCGAGGAACTCCTATACTTGTATTTGGCCATCTTGAAGAATATTGTCGGCTCTGTGCTAATCCAGAAAGAAAACAAAATTCAAAAGCCAATCTACTACATCAGCAAACTTCTTCGAAATGTCAAGACCATGTACATTAGGATCGAAAAGTCGATATATGCATTAGTAACGTCCATATGGAAGTTGCATTCATACTTTCAAGTGCACACCATAACAGTTCTGACCAATCAGCTAATTAAGACAATCCTTCATCATCCAGAAGTGTCAGAAAGGATGGCAAAGTGGGCTATAGCTGAGCGAGCACGACATACATTACCAACCTCGCCTTGCCATTAATGCATAAGTTTTGGTAGATTTCTCCTTGAATGTATAATTTCGGAAGACAAATTGAGAGTGGAAGACTCCGAGCAAGAAAAGACTGAGGCCCGGTGGCTACTACATGTAGACGATTCCTCCAGCGCGGCTGACTTTGGTGCAGGTTTGGTTCTCACAAACTTGGAAGGAGCCCTGTTCAAATATGCCATCCGCCTCACTTTTTCGATCTTCAACAATGAGGCCGAATATAAAGTGCTACTTGCTGGGCTTCGAATCGCCCAAAATTTAAAGGAAAAGAGACTAAATATATACACTAACTCTCAACTATTGGCTGGACATGTACGGAGAGAATTCGAGGCCTGAAAGCCAAACATGGTCTAGTATTTGTAGAAGGTGCGCGATCTATCATCCAATTTTTTTGAGCTTGAAATCGTTCAAGTTCTAAGGATAGAAAATGCCCATGCAGACCTTCTCTTAAGATTGGCCACCACCGACTCCATGGATATGAAATAGAAGTTCCATCTTGAGGTCCTAAAGAAACTCAGTATAGTGGACACTAATCCCGTGATGCAGCTCAAAACTGAGCCATCATGGATCGACTATATTTTGGCATACCTCAGAAATGGATCTCTCTCCAAGGACAGAAAGGAAGCTAGGAAGCTGAAGATGTAGTCCGCCCATTATGTGCTGCACGATGGGCAGCTCTACAAGCATTCCTTCTCCATGCCGCTACTTAAATGCCTTAGACCATCAGAGGCCAACTATGTCCTACAAAATGTACACGAAGGCATCTATGGAAATCACCTGGTAGGCCGGGCCCTTTGCTATAAAGTGCTACATCAAGGATATTGCTGGCCTACCATGATGTGAGATTCAAATGACCTTGTTCGAGCATGTGACTCATGCTAGCATCATTCGAACATCCAAAGGCTTCCATCAACGCTCTTGACACCCATCGCAACTGCCTAGCTCTTCGCAAAGTGGGGAATGGATATCCTCGGTCTATTTTCTTCCACCATCGGGCAAAGGAAATTTTTGTTCGTGGCCATTGATTATTTCACCAAGTGGATTGAAGCCAAAGTAGTTGCCTAGATTATCGAGGCCTAAGCCAAAGACTTCATTCGGCGATCAATTATCCATCGATTCGGCCTTTCACATACTATCATTACTGATAACAGTCGATAATTCAATAATCCAAGGTTTCAAAAGTTCTGCAAAGAACATGGCATCAGCCATTGGCTCACTTCAGTGGGGCACCCGCAAACCAATGGCGAAGCAAAGGTAGCCAACCGAACGCTGCTACAAGGGCTAAAGGCCTGATTGAATAGAGCATGCGGCAGATAGGCGGATGAGCTTCACCACATCCTTTAGGCCTACCGAACAATGCAAAGAATTCTAACCAGTGAAACTCCATTAAGAATGACCTTCGGCACTGAAGCTGTCGTTCCAATCAAGGTAGGCCTACCTTCCCCTAGGGTTGAAAGCTACTCTAAGGAGGCAAACGATGAGCAACTATGGGCCAACCTCAACCTAATTGAAGAAGTTAGGAAAAAAGCCTAAGTCAGAATGGCCGCATACTAACAACGCATGGCCTACTACTATTCTTCTTGGGTAAAAGGGAAGCTTTTCCTTCCCGGTGATCTTGTGCTTCACAAAGTTTCGGTCTTTAAGTCGATAGAGCAAGGAAAACTAACTCCAAAGTAGGAAGGCTCCTACCGAGTTGTAGAGGCCATCAAATCTAGTACCTACTAATGCAGGACCGATTCGCATGCAAGTATATTTTATATGATTAATGATTGTAGTTGATTAGTCTTCCGAAATAATAGCCTAAGAGGAATTCAAGAAAACTCGCAGTAACTCCGCACGCGAAACAGTTCCACAAAAAAGTAAAGAAAAAATACCACCGAGGCTAAGAAGCCCCGATAGGGCTTGCTCTCCCATAATAAAGCTACTAGCAGATTAAAAGGGGTGTACCTGGTAGGATGAGGAGATTGAGATGCTGAAGGGGTTGCTCTGCCTGGCAGATGTGCCCTGGATGACCAAGCCTCGAGCCCATGGATCTGCGGCTAAATATCTGCTGACCTGGAGGCGATCACCTTGAATCCTAGATTTGTGATTACTGAGGGACTTGCAAGAACACCATCCAAGGGTAAAGAACAAGAGAGAAAAGCTAGATTAGAGACAAAGAGGCAAGGAAGATATAGAGAAGGAGAGGCGGCTAAGAGGCTCTTGGGCTTCTACTAAAGGAAAGCAAGGGCAGTGGCCAGGGTTTCTTCTAAAGATTGGGATGTTGGCATGCGCAGGAGAAGGAAATCAAGAGCACCAGAGAACCAATAATAAAACTCACAATAACTCAAAACTGGATTGATTGATTAATAATTCAAAGATCCATAATTCATACAAGAGGGTCTTTTTTATAGAGCAAGACACTTAGGGCCCAAGTAATTACATATATGGAAAGAAAAGGGGTGCCCACTTTCTTTCTAAAGTGTGGATTAGATTACATGAAAAAAACTTCATGCCATACAAATCCCTTTCAAAAAAGGCAATTTATGGGCAATAAAGGGCGTCCCTTTGTTGTTTCTTTGGGCTGAAATTCTTTCAAATGGGTTGCATGATTTGAAAGATTGACGCTTATCTTGTTGACCTGCTTGCTCTGCTAGGTGGCGTGTGGAATGCTTGTGCTGGAGGGTGGCAGGTGTGGCTGGCACTTCTTATGTAGGTGTGGCACCAACTTGAATTTAGCAGCTGCTTTATTTGACTGTGATGGTGTTGATCCATTCATTGATTTTGATGATTAATAAAGGAATTGAGTATATTTATTTGATTACTAATAGATTTAATAAGTGTTTCAGGACTTAAATTTATTTGATCAATTTAAAGGAATTAAGAAATAAATTTTGAATCAAATACAAATCAGAGATTTCAAAGTTTCAGAGCTTGGAATCGACACCTAGAAAGTCTGGAGCCGACCCCATGGCCAATTCAATTTTAATCTGATTTTTGATACAACCTGGAGCCGACACCTAGAGTTTCGGAGTCGACACCTAAGGTTTCGGAGTCGACACTTACAGTGTCTGGAGCCGACTCCGATGCGGGGACAAAACGTTGATTTTTTGAGCATCCTGGAGCTGACACCTACAGTATTCGGGAGCCGACACCTGACGATGGCGAGCCGACGCTTACTTTTGCGGAGCCGACTCCACGACGAACTCAGATTTTACTATTTATGGAAAAACGATTCTGAGCCGACACCTGAAAAGCTGGAGCCGACTCCAACCCACCTGGACAAAAAAAATCAAAAATGCCAGATAAGCACTAACGGTAATATTTTTGATTTCTGACATCTAACGACTATTTTTGTGAATGAAAAATCCTTCCAGGTACACTCCAATGGCTAGATTTCCATCCAAAAATGAATCAAAGAAAAATCTATAAAAAGGAGGAAAAACAACCGTTTGAAAAGAGAGAGAGAAAAAGAAAAACGGATAGACAAAGATCAAAAATCAAAATCTTAGAAGTCTTGAGCCTTATATCCAAGAGAGGAGCTTTCAAATTCAAAACCTTCCACTTCACAAAGCTCAAAGAAGAATCCAAGCCGTTCAAATAGTGAAAAATCGGAGGATTCTCAACTAGAAGAAAGAGACCAACTTTTTAATATTCTCAACTGCATCTACTGTGAGGAATCGGAGCTGAGGCTTGATTCAACCCAGCAAGGAGAAGAGGAAAAGAAGACAAGAAGAAAAGCTCAAAGCCAAACAACTTCAAACCAGGCTTTTCTAAACCTATTTACTTTTCTTTGAATATTTGCTCATTAAGGAGCTGTGAAAATTTGTAAAACATTCTTATACTTGTTTGTGCCTAGTTCAATCAAAGGGGATTGAACTAGTGGAGGTTGTTAACCTCGGGTCAAGCTAGTTTAGCTTGAGTTTGGGTTGTGTGCTGGTGAGCCCGAAAAACCGGCTGGGTTCGTTGTGATCCCGGGTAAAACAACAAGTTTGAGTTGTGAACTTGTAAAACAACTCGGCTGTAATCGAGGAGATTAGTGTGGACCCAAGTAGGATCTTGGGAGTGGACGTAGGTGTTGGATACACCGAACCACTATAAAATCTTTGTGTTTGCCGTGCTTCCATTGTCTCTATCTCTATCTCTGTTTTATTCATTGTACTTTATATTTACATTGCATTTATTTCATTCATCTTAAGCAAACAATTTTTCAAGAGGCTAAATTTTTAAAGAACCCAATTCACCCCCCCTCTTGGGTTGTCATCTGGGCCAACAATTGGTATCAGAGCAAGTGCTCATTAGATTTTGATCACACGATCAAGAGCTAAAGATCCAAATGGATCATTTGCCGAAGGTCATTCTACAAATAGACCTCCCTTGTTTAATGGTTCCAACTATTCTTATTGGAAAGCAAGAATGAGGATATTCATTCAAGCTTCTGATTATGAATTATGGGGTGTTATAACTAATGGACCTAGTACACCCACACACGTTGTTGATGGCACTATTGTTCCTAAGCCCGAAAGGGATTGGAATGATAATGATAGGAAAATGGCACAGCTCAATGCTAAGGCCATGAATGTCTTATATTGCTCTTTAGATGCTAATGAATTTAATAGAATCTCCACATGTAATTCCGCAAAGGAGATTTGGGATAGATTAGAGGTTACCCATGAGGGTACTAACCAAGTAAAAGAATCCAAAATAAACATTCTTGTTCATAAATATGAGTTATTTTGCATGGAACAAACTGAAAATATAGCCAGCATGTATACTAGATTTACTGATATTGTAAATGGGTTGAAAAGTTTAGGCAAAACATATTCTAACTCTGAACTTGTCCGTAAAATTCTCAGGTCACTTCCAAGAATATGGGAAGCGAAGGTGACAGCAATCCAAGAAGCAAAGAACCTCAACACCTTACCCTTAGAGGAGCTTCTAGGATCCCTAATGACCCATGAATTGACCATGAAGCAGCATATAGAAGAAGATGTGAAAAAAAAAAAGACCATAGCTCTTAAGGCTGCTGAAAATGAGGAGAGCTGCAATGATAGTGAAGAAGATGATGATGAGACAGCTCTTCTAGCAAGAAAGTTCAAAAATTCATGAGGAGAAAGAGACCCTTCCACAAGAAGAAATTTGGAACTAAGATGGAAGGAGAGAAAGAAAAAGACAAGGACAAGGATAAAGAGAAAGACCCCTTGATTTGCTATGAATGTAAGAAACCGGGGCATTACAAATATGATTGTCCTCAACTGAAAAAAACTTTCAAGAAGAAAAAGAAAGCCTATGTTGCAACTTGGAGCGACAGCGATGAATCCTCATCGGAGGAAGAACAAAAGGAGGTTGCTAACATTTGCTTTATGAAAAACGAAGAGGATGAGGTAAGTTCTGAAAATCCTTGCGATGAATTTGCTTTTGATGAATTATTTGATGCTTTTAATGAACTTGTTGGTGATTTTAAAATTTTGAAAAAGAAATATAAGTTCTTGAAAAATGAAAATTTGACTTTGATTAAAGAAAAAGAAAATCTTAATAATGAAACTAAAGTGCTGAAATCTGAAAAAGGCAATTTGACTAGAGAAAAAGAATTAATTTCCAATAAAATGATAAACTAAAGAAGGAAGTTGATAAATATAAAAGTATTGTTGACAAATTCACTTATAGTTCAGAAAAACTTAATTTATTGTTAAGTAATCAAAGAGCTATATATGATAAGGCTGGTTTAGGATATAGACCTAATTTGGAACAAAAATTTATCAAAAACTTTTTTAGAAATGAACAAAACAATGATAATGTTACATATCATTACTGTAACAAGAAGGGACACAAAGTTTTTGAATGCAATTTTAAGAAAATAGATAAGAAGATAAATAGTAAAGGAAAGAAAATTTGGGTTCCTAAAGGAACAATTGTTTATGCTACTAACCATGAAGGACCCAAGAAAGCTTGGGTACCTAAATATAAGACTTAATTATTTTTGCAGGAGTGTCTTGCGGCCAAAAGATCAAAGAGAAAGTGGTATCTCGATAGCGGCTGCTCAAGGCACATGACGGGTGACAAGGATCAATTCATCACCCTTGAAAGCAAAAGAGGAGGAGTAGTTACATTTGGTGACAATGGCAAAGGCCAAATCTTGGGGTTTGGTAACATTCAAATAACTCCCTCCACATATATTGAAAATGTCTTATATGTTAATGGTTTGAAACATAATTTAATTAGCATTAGTCAATTATGTGATAAAGGTTTTAAAGTATCATTTGAATCTTCTATATGCACAGTTTCTAATCCCATTGATAATAGCATTGTTTTTATTGAAAATAGAAATGGCAATGTATACCTGATTGATTTAGACAATTGTCTACTAGTAATCATTGCTTAGTTGCTAATAATGCTAATATAAATGAGATTGGTTGGTTGTGGCATCGAAGATTAGGTCATGCAAGCACACACCTTATTCAAAACTAATTAGAATGGATTTAGTAAAAGGACTTCACAATTAGATTTTGAAAATAATAAAATTTGTGATGCATGTCAATTTGGAAAACAAACTAGAATTTCTTTCAAAACTAAAAATATTGTTTCCACTTCTAGGCCACTTGAACTACTTCACATGGATCTTTTTGGACCTACTAGAACCACAAGTCTAGGAGGAAAGAAATATGGTCTTGTGATTGTAGATGATTACTCTAGATACACTTGGGTATTGTTTTTAGCTCATAAGGATGAGACCTTTCCACTATTTTTGAAATTCTTCAAGAAGGTCACAAATGAGAAAAACAACACCATAGTGTCTCTAAGAAGTGATCATGGCACTGAATTTGAAAATCATTTATTTAAAATTTTTGCATAGAAAATGGCATCCATCATAATTTTTCTGCACCTAGAACACCGCAACAAAATGGTGTAGTTGAAAGGAAAAATAGAACCCTAGAAGACATGGCCCGTACCATGCTATGTGAAAGCAACTTACCAAAATACTTTTGGGCAGAAGCTATAAACACGGCATGCTACATCCTTAATAGAGCTTTAATTAGGCCAATCATTAAGAAAACACCTTATGAACTATGGAATAATAGAAAACCAAACATAAGTTATTTTCATGCATTTGGTTGTAAGTGTTTCATTCATAATAATGGCAAAGATAACCTAGGAAAATTTGATGCAAAATCTGATGAAGGCATATTCTTAGGATATTCAACATCTAGTAAAGCTTATAGAGTATTTAACAAGAGAAACTTAATAGTAGAAGAATCCATTCATGTAATTTTTGATGAATCTTTAGCATCAATTCTAAAAAGATTGATGATGAGGAAGATACAAACATTCTAGAAAGAGACATTGAAAAATTAAATATAGATGTATCTTCAGATCATGAGCAAGAAGCTAAAGATAATGATTCTCCTAAGTTGATGTTGTTGATGGAAATCATAATGATATAGATCTACCTAGAGATTGGAGATATGCCTATGGTCATCCAAGAGAATTAATTATAGGTGATCCATCTCAAGGAGTAAGAACTAGATCATCAATGAGAAACATTAATAATCATCTTGCATTTGTATCTCAAATTGAACCAAAAACTATTGAAGAAGCTGAAAAAGATAATAATTGGATGTTAGCCATGCAAGAAGAATTAAATCAATTTACTAGAAATAATGTTTGGACATTAGTGGATAGACCTAAAGATCATTCTGTAATAGGATCAAAATGGGTATTTAGAAATAAATTAGATGAAAATGGCATAGTAATTAGAAACAAAGCTAGATTAGTTGCAAAAGGATATAATCAAGAAGAAGGAATTGATTTTGATGAAACTTTTGCACCTGTAGCTAGATTTGAAGCAATTAGATTATTACTTGCATTTGCATGTCATATGCATATCAATTTATTTCAAATGGATGTTAAAAGCACATTTTTAAATGGATTTATAAATGAAGAAGTTTTTGTTGAACAACCACGGGATTTGAAGATCATGAATTTCAAATCATGTTTTTAAATTACACAAAGCACTATATGGTTTGAAACAAGCACCTAGAGCTTGGTATGAAAGATTAAGTAAATTTCTGATTGAAAATGATTTTGTAAGAGGAAATGTCGATAAAACACTTATTTTTGAAAAGAAAAGACAAAGATTTATTAGTAGTACAAATATATGTTGATGATATTGTTTTCGGTGCTACTAACAATTTGTTATGTCAAGAATTTGCAAAGTTAATGCAGGGTGAGTTTGAAATGAGTATGATGGGAGAACTCAACTTCTTCCTAGGACTCAAATCAAACAAAGCAAAGATGAAATCTTCATCAATCAAGCCAAATACACAAAAGAACTGCTCAAGAAATTTGGAATGGAGTCAATCAAACCACTTGGAACACCTATGAGTCCTTCGTGCAAATTGGACAAAGATGAAGATGGTAAGAAAGTAGATCAAAAACATTACAGAGGTATGATTGGATCTCTTATTTACTTAACTGCTAGTAGACCAGATATTATGTTTGCAGTATGTTTATGTGCTAGATTTCAATCTGAACCTAAAGAATCTCACTTAATTGCTGTAAAAAGAATTTTAAGATATTTAAGTGGAACTAAAAATGTAGGTTTATGGTACTCTAGAGACTCAACCTTAAATTTAATTGCATATTCTGATTCTGACTATGCTGGATGTAAATTGGATAGAAAAAGCACAAGTGGTGCATGTCAATTCTTAGGATGTAACTTAATCTCTTGGTTTAGCAAAAAGCAAAATTCGGTTGCATTATCTACTACTGAAGCAGAATATGTTGCAGCTGGAAGTTGCTGTGCTCAAATCCTTTGGATTAAGAGACAACTTGAAGATTATGGCATAACCCTTGATAAAACACCAATTAGATGTGATAACACGAGTGCAATAAATCTAACTAAAAATCCAATTCAACATTCAAGAACAAAACACATTGAAATTAGATATCATTTCATAAGAGAACATGTAGCTAATAATGAAATTTGTCTTGAATATGTTAATACAGAGGAACAATTAGCTGACATATTTACAAAACCTTTAAGTGAAGAGAGATTTTGTTATCTTAGAGGTGAATTAGGGATATGTGATCCTAGGATTGATTTTGATACATTAAGGAATGAGAATCTAAATTTCTATCAATTTCTTGATATTCCCTTCACTATTTTAAGGAAAATTATCTAGTCATTTGAGCTATTTGATCCTTAATACTCCAAAATTTTATCAAAATTTTATAAAATTTATTTTGATGAGTTTCAGTCATTTGAATTTCATATAGTTTTGTTGAAACTGTCTTTGGAGTCGACACCTCATAATGAGGAGTCGACACCTAACTGTGTCACTCTCGGTCCCTGACCTTGGAGCCGACACCTATGAATTCGGAGCTGACTCCAGTTCGAGCGCTGACTGTGTTAGCGATTTGGAGTCGACACCCGACTTTGCGGGAGTCGACACTTGGGAATCAAAAGTTGATTTATTAGGGCAGAGTCGACACCTCGTCACTTCATCACTTCTCAAATCCTAACCAAACTCTTCCAAAATTTTTCCAAAACTTCCCCATCTCAAATTCCATCCAAATCTAACCTTTCCAAAGATCAAATGGCACCTAAAAGGAGAGAATTAGTGGTTGGAGCGCGGTAACTACGGGAAAGCGGTCCGCACGTCGTCCCGTTCGTGAGCCGACTCCAAGCAGCGATTCGTCCATAGATTCTGATAACCCCAACACATCTTCCATAAAGGTAGATACCCTAGCTGATAGAGTCATTACAATGGGGAGAAAAATCGATTTTGACCTATTTGAATCGAAGGTTTTTCAATCGGGAGACAATTGAAGGAAATGGGCTGGGATAAGCTGTGTTCTCTTGATGTTCCTACCTATCCAGCTCTAGTAAAGAATTCTATTTCAATTTGGCTAAAGGAGATGGAGGTTTAGTAAGCAATGTTAAAGGGAAAAGGATTCATCTCACCTTTCAAAAGCTCAGAAACCTCCTCAGCATCCCGATCACTGGTTTAGCAGCTGATATGCATAGTGATAGTCAGCAGCCCTTTCAAGGATGTTAGGAAGGGATGTAACAGAGTTTGAAGAAGTTAGAGCCAATCAACTACCCCTAGAATTGAGATTATTACACAATATATACAGTAGAATCTTGTTTCCAAAAACTGGTCGGTTTGAGTATGTCTCGGAGCGAGACATTGTGATTATGGACAGTGTTCTAACTGGGAAGCCGATCAATCTGGCAGCAATGATGATTTTTTATATGGCAGAAGCTGGAGGAAAAAGGAGATCATCCCTACCGTATGGAATGGTACTAACTATGGTATTCAAGAGCCAAGGGGTTATAATTCAAGAGAATGAACTTTCTAAGAACCTAAGGCACACAGACTATAGCTTAGCTACATTGCATCGGATGGGTTTTGTTAAGGTGAATGGACAGTGGGATAGGAAAGGACACCTAGATGAAAGAGCCCCTATGCCGAGAGTTTCTGAGCCTTGCGAGGCTGGACCATCATTTAGGGTTCCTTCTCCACAGCCTAGGAGCCCCATCTCTGCTCCTGTTCCTACTCCTGCACCTGCACAAGTTTCTGATCAACCATCCACTTCTTCAACTGGATTCTCAGACCTTCAAATGGAGCAATTAAAAAGTTTGTTTGCAGCTCAGAAGGATGAGTTTGACAGTAAATTTATGAATTTAAAAGAATCACTTTACTCCCTTGATGATCGGATTGCAAAGATTGAATCAACTCTCAACTCCTCCGCAGAATCTTTAAGTGGTGATTTGAAGAACATCTTTGAAGAGCTTAAAGAAATTTGTGGAGATGGTGAAACTTATTCAAAGTGCAACGCTGAACTTCAAGACAAAATCACAACAACTTGCACATTTATGGATGAGAGACTAAAAGATTATGTTAGACTTCAATGTGATGGAATGAAAAATATAGTAGACCATTTAACAAGAATAGTTAGAAAGAACTTTTGATGTAGTGTATGTTTAATTTTGTTGAAATGTTGTTTACATTTTGATGTAATGAAGTTAATGTAATGAAGTTTAAAGAAGGAAAGAATTATGTAATACTTGATAATATGTTGATGTAGTGAAGCTTATGTTAATGAATGAAAAGTCTTTTATGAAATATTTGACTTTTGTTGAAATGAAATTATCCTTTGATTATATTTTGATGCAGTAAAATATTCTTTACCTTTTTGTTGATTACAAAAAAGGGGGAGAGAATTAGGATTGTATATGCATTATATGGAGAGAATTATATGAAAAATTAGTTGTTAATTGCATTAAAGGGGAGAATGATTAATATGATATTGAGTTATTGATATGAACTAATAATCAAATTGAATTGTCTATGCACAAAGAAATCGTAAGTACCAAATGTGTAAAGTAAGAGGAAGAATAATTTGAACTTCATAAGAGAAGCTACCTTATTCAGGGGGAGCTTACTCGTAAAGATCACTTCCTTGATATTTTTTTAATTTAAGAATTTTATGCATATACTCAATGTTTTTATAATCATCAAAAAGGGGGAGATTGTTGATCCATTCATTGATTTTGATGATTAATAAAGGAATTGAGTATATTTATTTGATTACTAATGGATTTAATAAGTGTTTTAGGACTTAAATTTATTTGATCAATTTAAAGGAATTAAGAAATGAATTTTGAATCAAATACAAATCAGAGATTTCAAAGTTTCAGAGCTTGGAGTCGACACCTAGAAAGTATGGAGCCGACCCCATGGCCAATTCAATTTTAATCTGATTTTTGATACAACCTGGAGCCGACACCTAGAGTTTCGGAGCCGACACCTAAGGTTTCGGAGTCGACAGTTACATTGTCTGGAGCCGACTCCGATGCAGGGACAGAACGTTAATTTTTTGAGCATCCTAGAGCCGACACCTACAGTATTCGGAGCCGACACCTGACGACGGCGAGCCGACACTTACTTTTGCGGAGCCGACTCCACGACGAACTCAGATTTTACTATTTATGGAAAAATGATTCGGAGCCGACACCTGAAAAGCTGGAGCCGACTCCAACCCACCTGGACGAAAAAAATCAAAAATGCCAGATAAGTACTAATGATAATATTTTTGATTTCTGACATCTAACGGCTATTTTTTAATGGACAATCCTTCCAGGTACACTCCAACGGCTAGATTTTCACCCAAAAATGAATCAAAGAAAAATCTATAAAAAGGAGAAAAAACAACCGTTTGAAAAGAGAGAGAGAAAAAGAAAAACGGATAGACAAAGATCAAAAATCAAAATCTGAGAAGTCTTGAGCCTTACATCCAAGAGAGGAGCTTTCAAATTCAAAACCTTCCACTCCACAAATCTCAAAGAAGAATCCAAGCCGTTCAAATAGTGAAAAATCGGAGGATTCTCAACTAGAAGAAAGAGACCAACTTTTCAATCTTCTCAACTGCATCTACTGTGAGGAATCGGAGCTGAGGCTTGATTCAACCCAGCAAGGAGAAGAGGAAAAGAAGAAAGAAGAAAAGCTCAAAGCCAAACAACTTCAAACCAGGCTTTTCTAAACCTATTTACTTTTCTTTGAATATTTGCTCATTAAGGAGCTGTGAAAATTTGTAAAACATTCTTATACTTGTTTGTGCCTAGTTCAATCAAAGGGGATTGAACTAGTGGAGGTTGTTAACCTCGGGTCAAGCTAGTTTAGCTTGAGTTTTGGGTTGTGTGTGGTGAGCCCGAAAAACCGGCTGGGTTCGTTGTGATCCCGGGTAAAACAACAAGTTTGAGTTGTAAACTTGTAAAACAACTCGGCTGTAATCGAGGAGATTATAGTGTGGACCCAAGTAGGATCTTGGGAGTGGACGTAGGTGTTGGATACACTGAACCACTATAAAATCTTTGTGTTTGCCGTGCTTCCATTGTCTCTATCTCTATCTCTGTTTTATTCATTGTACTTTATATTTACATTGCATTTATTTTCGTTCATCTTAAGCAAACAATTTTTCAAGAGGCTAAATTTTTAAAGAACCAAATTCACCCCCCCTCTTGGGTTGTCATCTGGGCCAACAGATGGTCTTGTCTTCTGCTCCAATACTGGTGTCTCCTCTTGTAAGATGAATGAACTTAATACAATACCAATTGGACTAGACCCATATAAGACCAACTGGACTGGACATGACTCAAATTGACCCAAGCTTATAATGAGCTGACTCAATATGACCCAAACCCTAATAACTAGTACCAACTCAAAAGATAGGACTCAAATGCTCAAACAAAAATAAAATTGGACCCAAATTAAAATAAAATAAAATAAACCTAGTTTTTAACTGAATCAAACCTTACAAACCTAATCGGATATCCATAGAGGCTTAAGAATCCTCTGCTTGATCCTGGTGCTCGTACCAATTCTCCGAGGATGGAAGAAACTCGACCCCATCGAGTATGGGTCGCTCTAGCTCTGGTAGCTCTCTAGGAGGTCTGGGTCAAGGTGTTGCAAGTCCTCTCGAGTAATCCATGAATCATCGGATTCAGGACGACCCTGCCATCGAACGAGGTAGCGTTGGTAACCGCAGTTCCGGGTCATAATGGCTTGATCGTCCAGCATACGCTCGATCCGCTCTCCTTGCTCAGATAAAATTGGTGGTGGACACTCCTGGGTAGGTTCGCTCATGAAAGGAGGGCTAGATCCAAAGTACTCACTAGGAATCGCTGCCGGTTCCCTGTATTCTACTAGGTCTGCAATATTGAATGTAGAGCTAATGCTCCAATCCGAGGGCAGATCTAGCACAAAGGCATTGGATCCTACCTTCTCTATTACTTTAAAGGGTCTATCTCCACGAGCATGAAGTTTTTTAACGGTCCCTGGCAGAAACCGTTCAGGCCTAAGCCTAGCCATGACAGAATCCCCTACATCGAACTCTTTGGCTCTTCTTCGAGAGTTAGCCAGTCTTTTATAAGTTTCTGTTGGCCCAGATGGCAACCCAAGAGGGGGGGTGAATTGGGTTCTTTAAAAATTAGCCCCTTTTTAAAATAGTTTGCTTGAGATTAATGAGGGCAAATGCAAGATAACTATAAAGTGCAGTGAGTAAGATAGAGATAGATAAAGAGATAATGAAACACTACAAACACAAGAGATTTTATAGTGGTTCGGTGTATTCAACACCTACGTCCACTCCCAAGATTCACTTGGGTCCACACTATAATCACTCTAGATTACAGCCGAGTTGTTTTCCAAGCTCACAACTCAAACTTGTTGTTTTACCGGGCGCACAACGAACCCAGCTGGTTTTACTCAGGCTTACCAGCACAAAACCCTACACATTGTTTTTCACGGGCTCACAACTAACCCAAGCTTAAACAAGCTTAAACCGAGGCAAAACTACCTCCTCTAGTTCAATCCCCCAGATTGAACTAGGCAAAAATAAGATAAGTATTGTGTGTGAATACAAAGCTCCTCAATGAGCAAATATACAAATTAAGAATAATAAGGTTTAGAAAAGCCTGATTTGAAGATAGGTTGGCTTTTGAGCTTTTCTTCTTTTCTTCTTTTCTTCTTCTCCTTGCTGGATTGAATCAAGTCTCAGCTCCGATTCTTCGTGGTTGAAGCAGTTGAGAAGGGTTGAAAAGCAAGAAATGAATCTCCTTTCTCCAAGTTGGGAAATCCGCCAAGACTTTGATTTGAACGCTTTGGATTCCTCTTGAGCCTTTTGGAGTGGAGTGGATTTGAGCTAGAAGGATTTCCTCTCAAGATTCAAGCTCAGAGATTTTTGGATTTTGATTTGAACTATTCTTCTTTTTCGTTCTATTTTCCCTCTCTCTTTTTTTGAACAATAGACTCCCCTTTTTATAGATTTCTTTTACACCACTTTTGAAATAAAACTATCCGTTGGAGTGTACCTTGTATCAAAATATATCCGTTAGAAATGAGTAAAAATAGAAATGTTACCGTTAGAGCTGATCTGGCAACTTTGTTTTTCGTTCCAGGTGGGTTGGAGTCAACTCTAACTTTTTGGAGTCGGCTCTAGCTCGAGGCGATTTAAAATGATATTTCCGGAGTCGTCTCTGGCTTTTCTGGGGTCGACAAGAAACTTTTCCGGAGTCGACTCTAACTTACCCGGAGTCGACTCTAGGTTGGAGCCAGAAAAATTGACTTTTTGCTTCGTCTGTGAGAGTCGACTCTAACAGTCTCGGAGTCGACTCTAATGACCGTGCCATTTCCGGAGTCGGCTCTGTGATTCTCGGAGTCGACTCTAATGTCTGCAATTCTTACCTAGACATTAGATTCGATCCAGAACACATCGTAACTCTTGATTTTGATCTTTCAATAGTCTTATAAGCTGAAACTAAATCAAAATCATCAGAGCCTTCAAAAATTATACTCAAACGGTTTTGTTAATCATCAAAATCATCAATTGGGTCAACAATCTCCCCCTTTTTGATGATAACAAAAACTTTGAGTATATGCATTCAAAAGTTCAATCAACCTAAGGATTATAGTCATTTTAACTTTAAACCATTGAAATTAAGGTTTTGATGCCAATGTTCAATGTAAACTTTAAAATTGTATAAGAATTCAATATAATCCCTCAATATTGAATTGTTAAACTTAATGTGCATAAGATTGTAAATGAGCTTTTGTTAAGCTCCCCCTGCATTGAGTAGCTCCTCTTATATATAAACATCAAATTGTAACTGATAATCATTTCAATTCATTTTGCATAAACAATTAATTCTTCCCCTTTCTTTCTTTCAATATTCCTATTCAATCTTTCTTTCTTTGCATATACACAACTATCTCTCCCCCTTTTTTGTTATTAGCAATAAGGAGAGTAAAGAATGTATAATCTTAATAAAGCAAAGGAATTCAATCAATCAAAATTTGAAAAAGTGAAATTGTATTTCATAAGCAAGAACCATTACATCAGTTGATTCATAACATTTCAAAGTGAAATACATTGGATATTCAAAAACTTCCTAAGTACAAGCTATCAAATTCAAAAACAAGATCAAATGTGCTTGAATACAATTTTCTTTAGATGACCTATTATCTCCATTACATCATCTTTTTGTGATTTCTTAAAATTTTCAAGGCAGGCTTCGATTTGAGAGACTGCAAGGTCAATATCCTTCTTCAATTGACTCGTTGCATGAACATACGATCCTGATCCATCGGCAATGCCTTCCATCCTTTCAAAGATCTTATGAAGCTCAGCACCAAAGGATTCCACAGAACTGCCTAAGGTAAAGGATAGCATGTCCAGTCTCGAATTTAATTCTTCTTTCAACAGATTAAAATCTTCTTTCAACTTAGAAATTTCTTGAGATCTCTGGCTGTCATACTCAGCAAGCAAGCTCTTAACTGATCAAGTTGTCGTCAGAAATCTCCAGAATTTATTATAGGCTGATGTGGAGGTGATGGAATAGAATTGGTCCGGCCTCCGAAGGTCCAGAGCTGAAGAAGGTCCCGCAAAAGATGAATAAGGGACTGATGGTCCCGCAATAGATGGTCCTGGGATTTCTTCTATTCTGGCTTCCTCTGCTCCAACCCTATCTGTTCTTTCCTCTCTCCTCATCCAAACACCATTTACTTTCTTGAATCCCATTCTATGAATAGTAGAAGAGCTGTAATAATCAGTGTGTCTCAGTTTTCTTAAAGGTTCATTTCCATTATGAGCACACCCTGGCTTCTAAAGACTAGTGTCAGAATCATACCGTAGGGCAGTGTTGATCTTTTCTTAGTGGCTGCCTCAGCCATATAACCTATCATCATGCCAGCTAAATTGACTGGCCTTCCCGTGATTATACAGTCCATTAACAACACGTCTCGCTCCGAGACATACTCGAATCTCCCTATTTTTGGAAATAAGATTCTACCACAAATATTATGCAATAATCTAGTTCTAGGTTCAACTGATTTGCAAAGATCTCTTCGAACTCAGTCACATCTCTTCCTAGCATCCTTGACAGTGCACCACTCCTGTCATTAAGTTGACATTCCATTAAACCAACAGTGGGCATTTCTAATAGGGTTCCAAGAATCTCAGTTGTTACCGTAACCCTAGTTCCTCTCACTGTGCTTATCAATCCTCCTTCTCCTCTGCTTAATCCATTATAAAATTCTCTTACCAATGCTGGATATGTGGGTAAATCTAGTGAGCACACTTTCTCCCATCCCATATCCCTTAAATTTCTTCCAATAGAGAAACCTTCCGATTCAAATAAATAAAATTAACTTTCCTCCCAGTGGTAATGGTCTTACCAGCTAATTGATCAACCTTAGGAGATGAGGGTGATGGTGGTGAATCCTCTTGAGTGGCCGAAGAGGAAGAAGGCGATGGTTGCCTCCGAACCGTGCGTCTCTTCGTTGGAACGGATGCTCCAGCGACGAATCCGTGCCTCTTTGGTGCCATTGAGAGGATTGGAAGGTTAATCAGGGGTTTTGAGTAGATTTGGGAAGTTGGAAAAGTTTTGGAGTTCTTTGGAACGGTTTAGGAGACGATTGGAATGATTGGGGGTCGACTCCGCCTTTTTATTTTTGACCTAACTCGACTTAGAGTCGACTCCCGAAAACTGGGTGTCGGCTCCGAGCCAGAAAGTCTGTCAGCGCTCATATTAGAGTCGGCTCCACAAAAGCCAGAGTCGGCTCTAATTACTCAAACATCAAAAACTCAGGTGTCGACTCCGCAAACTGTCAGAGTCGACTCTAACAGTTTCAGAAAAAAAATTAAGTTTCAAGATTTGAAACTATTCAAATTAATCATCAAATTATAGATTAAAGTTCTTTAGCAATTGGGGAAACAATGAATCAAGATCTAGATAGATTTCCTTATTGAAATATCAAGATTTTTCAAGAAAATGATGAAATCTAGATAGATGTCCTTAAGAGTTTCAGAAAACTATTCCAAAGGATCACAAACTCCTAATTCTCCTCTAAGATAACAAAATCTTTCTTCATTTAAGGGTTTTGTTAATATATCAGCTAATTGTTCTTCAGTGTTACATAATCAAGACAAATTTCATTATTGGCTACATGTTCTCTTATAAAGTGATATCTATTTCTATGTGTTTGTTCTTGAATGTTGAATTGGATTTTTAGTTAAGATTTATTGCACTTGTATTATCACATCTTATGGGTGTCTTATCAAGTGTGATACCATAGTCTTCAAGTTGTCGCTTAATCCATAGGATTTGAGCACAGCAACTTCCAGCTGCTACATATTCAGCTTCAGTAGTTGATAATGCAACTGAATTTTGCTTTTTGCTAAACCATGAGATTAAGTTACTTCCTAAAAATTGGCATGCACCACTTGTGCTTTTTCTATCTAACTTGCATCCAGCATAATCAGAATCTGAGTATGCAATTAGATTTAATGTGGAGTCTCTAGAATACCATAAACCTACATTTTTTGTTCCACTTAATATCTTAGTATTCTTTTAACAGCTATTAAGTGTGATTCTTTAGGTTCTGATTGAAATCTAGCACATAAACATACAGAAAACATAATATCTGGTCTACTTGCTGTTAAATAAAGAAGGGATCCGATAATACCTCGATAATACTTTTGATCAACCTTTTTACCTTCTTCATCTTTGTCCAGCTTGCATGAAGGACTCATTGGTGTTCCGAGGGGTTTCATTGATTCCATACCAAACTTCTTTAAATTCTCTTGTGTATTTGTTTGGTTGATAAAGATTCCCTCTTTGCTTTGTTTGATTTGGAGTCCAAGGAAGAAGTTGAGTTCTCCCATCATGCTCATCTCGAATTCTCCCTGCATTAACTTGGCAAATTCTTGACAAGAGAATCGTTAGTAGCACCAAAAATAATGTCATCAACGTATATTTGTACTACAAGTAAATCTTTACTTTTTCTTTTCAAAAATAATGTTTTATCAACATTTCCTCTTGTAAAATCATTTTCAATTAAGAATTTACTTAACCTATCATACCAAGCTCTAGGTGCTTGTTTCAAACCATATAAAGCTTTGTGCAATTTAAAAACGTGATTTGAAAATTCGTGATCTTCAAAACCTGGTGGTTGTTCTACATAAACTTCTTCATTTATAAATCCATTTAAAAATGCGCTTTTAACATCCATTTGAAATAAGTTAAAATTCATATGACATGCAAATGCAAGTAATAGCCTAATGGCTTCTAATCTAGCTACAGGTGCAAAGGTTTCATCAAAATCAATACCTTCTTCTTGATTATATCCTTTTGCAACCAATCTAGCTTTGTTTCTAATTACTATGCCATTTTCATCTAGTTTATTTCTAAAAACCCATTTTGATCCTATTACTGAATGATTTTTAGGTCTTTCAACTAAAGTCCATACATTATTTCTTGTAAATTGATTTAATTCTTCTTGCATTGCTAACATCCAATTATTATCTTTTTCAGCTTCTTCTATAGTTTTAGGTTCAATTTGTGATACAAATGCAAGATGATTACTAATATTTCTCATATATGATCTAGTTCTTATTCCTTGAGATGGATCACCTATAATCAATTCCTTGGGATGACTATGAGCATATCTCCAGTCTCTTGGAAGATCTATATCATTATGATCAATATTGACATCATCGTCCTTATGTGAATCATCATCTTTAGCTTCTGCTCATGATCTGAAGATACTTCAATATTAAGTTTTTCAAGATCTTTTTCAATTATGTTTGTATCTTCCTCATCATCAAGCTTTTCAGAACTAGATGCTAAAGACTCATCAAAAACTATATGAATGGATTCTTCAACTACTAAGGTTTTCTTGTTAAATACTCTATAAGCTTTACTAGTTGTTGAATATCCTAAAAAATTCCTTCATCAGATTTAGCATCAAATTTTCCTAAGTTGTTTTTACCATTATTATGAATGAAACATTTACATCCAAATGCATGAAAGTATTTTATATTTGGTTTTCTTTCATTCCATAATTCATAAGGTGTTTTCTTTAAGATTGGTCTTATTAGGGCTCGATTTAAGATGTAACATGCTGTGTTAATAGCTTCCGCCCAAAAGTACTTTGGTAGGTTACTTTCGCATAGCATGGTACGGGCCATGTCTTCTAGAGTCCTATTTTTCCTTTCAACTACACCATTTTGCTGTGGAGTCCTAGGGGCTGAAAAATTATGATTAATTCCATTTTCAGTGCAGAAACTTTCAAATAAGTGATTTTCAAATTCTGTTCCATGATCACTTCTTAGAGATACTATGGTAGTGTTTTTCTCATTTGTGACTTTCTTGAAGAATTTCAGGAATATCGAGAAAGTCTCATCTTTGTGAGCTAAAAACATTACCCAAGTATATCTAGAATAATCATCTACAATCACTAGACCATATTTCTTTCCTCCTAGACTTGTGGTTCTAGTTGGTCCGAAAAGATCCATGTGAAGTAGCTCTAGTGCCCTAGAAGTTGAAACAATTTTTAGATTTGAAAGAACTTCTAGTTTGTTTTCCAAATTGACATGCATCACATATTTTATTATTTTCAAAATCTAGTTTAGGTAAACCTTTAACTAAATCCATTTTAATTAGTTTTGAAATAAGGTGTGTGCTTGCATGACCTAATCTACGATGCCACAACCAACTAATTCATTTATGTTAGCATTGTCAGCAATTAGGCAATGACTACTCAGATAATTTTCTAAGTCAACTAAGTAACATTGCCATGTCTATAACCAGTAAAAACAATGCTATCATCAATAGAATTAGTTACAGTGCATATAGAAGATTTAAATGAAACATTAAAGTTTTATCACATAATTGGCTTATACTAATTAGATTATGCTTCAAACCATCAACATAAAGTACATTATCAATAAATGGATGGAGTTATGCGAACTTTACCAAGGCCCATAATTTGACCTTTACCGTTATCGCCAAACGTACAACTCCACCTTTCTTTTCTTCTAGGGTGATGAATTCATCTTTGTCACCCGTCATATGTCTTGAGCAGCCACTATCAAGGTACCACTTTTTCTTTGATCTTTTGGCTACAAGACATTCCTGCAACATAATTTAAACTTTATGTTTAGGTACCCAAGCTTTCTTGGGTCCTTCATGGTTAGTAGCAACAAAAATTGTTCCTTTCGGAACCCATATTTTCTTTGCTTTAACATTTAACTTGTTGTTATTTAATGTTTTGCATTCAAATGATTTATGACCTTTTTCATTACATTTAAAACAAGTTATATTACTTTGGTTGGCTTTTACAAAAATATTCTTTAAAGATTTTTGTTTCCTAAATGTGTTATATCCTAAACCTGCTTTGTCAAAAACTGCTTTTTGACTATCTAAATCATATTTAGTTTAGTTGAGCTTAGAGTAAATTTCTCAACAATGTCTTTATACTTTTTAACATCTTTCTTTAGAAATCATTTTCATTATAGATTGATTCTTTTTCTTTAATTAGATTTTCATTTTCAGATTAATCAAATCAATCTTGAACACAATCATTCTTTTCATTGAAAAGTTTTCCTTTTTATCTTTTAAATCTTTAACTACTAGATTTAATTCATCTTTCTCTTTAATTAAATTTAAGTTTTCATTTTTAAAGATTTGTGTTTCTTTTTCAAAATTGAAATCAATCATTAATTCATTGAAAGCTTCAAACATTTCATCAAATGTAAATTCATCATCGGGGGTTTCGGAACTTACCTCTTCGTTGTCGTCGTTGTTGGCCATGAAGCAGATATTGGCAACTTCCTTTTGTTCTTCTTCTTCGAGGAAGATTCATCAGACCATGTTGCCATGTATGCTTTCTTCTTTTTCTTGTAGGCCTTTTTCAACAAAGGACAATCATATTTAAAGTGCCCTGGCTTTTTGCACTCATAACATAAGGGCTCTTTTTTTCTTTCTCCTTGTCCTTTTTCTTTTCCTTTTCTCCATCAAATCTTGCTCCAAATTTCTTTTTATGGAAGGGCCTTTTTCTCATAAATTTTCTGAATTTTTTGGCCAAGAGAGTTCATCATCATCTTCATCATTACTTTCACTGCTGCTCTCTTCCATTTCTGCAGTTTTGAGGGCAAGTGTTTTCTTCTTTTTGTTTCCTCCTCAACATGCTGCTTCATTGTCAGCTCGTGGGTCATTAGGGATCCTAGAAGCTCCTCTAAAGGTAATGCATTGAGGTCCTTTGCTTCTTGGATTGCAGTGACTTTTGCTTCCCACGATCTTGGTAGTGACCTGAGAATTTTGCGCACAAGGTCAGCATTAGAATAAATTCTACCAAGACTCTTTAAACCATTCACAATATCAGTGAATCTAGTGAACATGCATGTGATGGTTTCAGTTTGTTCCATGGTAAACAATTCATATTTATGAACCAAAATATTTATTTTTGATTCTTAACTTGGTTTGTTCCTTCATGAGTTATTTCCAACCTATCCCAAATTTCTTTTGCGGAATTACATGTTGAGATTCGGTTGAATTCATTAGAGTCTAAGGAACAATATAAAATATTAATGGCTTTAGCATTTAATTGAGCCATTCTCTATCATTATCATTCCAATCCCTTTCGGGCTTAGGAACAATAGTGCCATCAATAAGGTGTGTGGGTGTACTAGGTCCGTTTATTATTACTCCCCATAATTCATAGTCTGAAGCTTGAATGAATATTCTCATTCTAGCTTTCCAATATGAATAGTTGGTTCCATTAAATAAAGGAGGTCGATTCGTAGAATGACCTTCAGCAAAACATGAACCACTTTGTGTTGCCATAAGGATCTTTAGCCCTTGATCGTGAGATCAAATTCTAAATGAGCACTTGCTCTGATACCAATTGTTGGCCCAGATGGCAACCCAAGAGGGGGGGGTGAATTGGGTTCTTTAAAAATTAGCCCCTTTTTAAAATAGTTTGCTTGAGATTAATGAGGGCAAATGCAAGATAACTATAAAGTGCAGTGAGTAAGATAGAGATAGATAAAGAGATAATGAGACACTACAAACACAAGATTTTATAGTGGTTCGGTGTATTCAACACCTACGTCCACTCCCAAGATTCACTTGGGTCCACACTATAATCACTCTAGATTACAGCCGAGTTGTTTTCCAAGCTCACAACTCAAACTTGTTGTTTTACCGGGCGCACAACGAACCCAGCTGGTTTTACTCGGGCTTACCAGCACAAAACCCTACACGTTATTTTTCACGGGCTCACAACTAACCCAAGCTTAAACAAGCTTAAACCGAGGCAAAACTACCTCCTCTAGTTCAATCCCCCAGATTGAACTAGGCAAAAATAAGATAAGTATTGTGTGTGAATACAAAGCTCTCAATGAGCAAATATACAAATTAAGAATAATAAGGTTTAGAAAAGCCTGATTTGAAGATAGGTTGGCTTTTGAGCTTTTCTTTTTTCTTCTTTTCTTCTTCTCCTTGCTGGATTGAATCAAGCCTTAGCTTCGATTCTTCGTGGTTGAAGCAGTTGAGAAGGGTTGAAAAGCAAGAAATGAATCTCCTTTCTCCAAGTTGGGAAATCCGCCAAGACTTTGATTTGAATGCTTTGGATTCCTCTTGAGCCTTTTGGAGTGGAGTGGATTTTAGCTAGAAGGATTTCCTCTCAAGATTCAAGCTCAGAGATTTTTGGATTTTGATTTGAACTATTCTTCTTTTTCGTTCTATTTTCCCTCTCTCTTTTTTTGAACAATAGACTCCCTTTTTATAGATTTCTTTTACACCACTTTTGGAATAAAACTATCCGTTGGAGTGTACCTTGTATCAAAATATATCCGTTAGAAATGAGTAAAAATAGAAATGTTACCGTTAGAGCTGATCTGGCAACTTTGTTTTTCGTTCCAGGTGGGTTGGAGTCGACTCTAACTTTTTTGGAGTCGGCTCTAGCTCGAGGCGATTTAAAATGATATTTCCGGAGTCGTCTCTGGCTTTTCTGGGGTCGACAAGAAACTTTTCCGGAGTCGACTCTAACTTACCCGGAGTCGACTCTAGGTTGGAGCCAGAAAAATCGACTTTCTGCTTCGTCTGTGAGAGTCGACTCTAACAGTCTCGGAGTCGACTCTAATGACCGTGCCAGTTCCGGAGTCGGCTCTTGATTCTCGGAGTCGACTCTAATGTCTGCAATTCTTACCTAGACATTAGATTCGATCCAGAACACATCGTAACTCTTGATTTTGATCTTTCAATAGTCTTATAAGCTGAAATACTAAATCAAAATCATCAGAGCCTTCAAAAATTATACTCAAACGGTTTTGTTAATCATCAAAATCATCAATTGGGTCAACAGTTTCATTACTTAGATTTATTTTATGGCTAATGTTCTTATGTAAGTCTCTAATATGTTGTACAAATGCTTGTGCAGACTCTAAGACTCGTGTGTGGAGGGATAAAGGAATTAAATCAAGTGGATGATTAGGCTTGTACCCATAGATTATCTCAAATGGACTCTTGCCCGTAGACCTGTTCACTGAGCTGTTGTAGGCAAATTCTGCACGAGGTAGCCATAGATCCCACGTCCCTAGGTGTTCACCTACAAGGCACCTGAGAAGGTTTCCTAGACTACGGTTCACCACTTTAGTTTGCCCATCCATTTTGGGGTGAAAGGCTGTAGAAAAATTAAGTTTAGTCCCTAACAGATGCCATAATATTTTCCAAAAGTAGCTGGTGAACCTAGCATCCCTATCCTTAAGCTCTAGGAAGGCTTTATTAGCTGACTTAGTCAACTCAAAATTACCCTTCCTAATACAATCAGTGATTGGTATGATGATGGTGCTAAATTCCCTAATGAATCTCTTGTAAAAGGTTGCTAGGCTAAGGAAGCTGTGGACATCGTGGACATTTATGGGTACTGGCCACTCTACGATCGACTTAACCTTCTCAGGATCCGCTAAGATACCTTTTGGGTTACCACAAAATCTAACATTGTGGACAGTAGCCCGACGGCCCAATAAGATGCAATCATCAGAAAATAGAAGATGAGATAACGAGGGACCTTAGCGGCCCAAAACGAAGGGAGCAATACGATGATCATCTTGCACCTGGAAGAATGCACGAGATAGATCATCGGCAGCAAGAATGAACAGGAAGAGGGATATGGGGTAACTCTGTCGCAGCCCTATCGCAGAGTGAAAGAAAGCAGTCTGGCTACCATTAATGATGAGGGAAAATGATGGTGTATGAATGCAGGCCATGACCCAGTCAATAAAGAGGCCATCAAACCCAAACTCTTTTAGAGTTCGATGTAGAAAAGCCCAACTTTCTCTGTTGTAAGCACACTCCATATCTAGCTTGATAGCCATTAGGCATGGACGAGCAGGGGATCTTTGAAGATTATGCATAAACTTCTGAGCTATAAGGACATTATTTGTAATGCATTGCCCTCTGATAAAGCCCCCTTGCTCAGCAAAAATAAGGCAAAGAATCACATGCTGCAATTGGATGACTAAAATTCGCGCACAAACCTTATACAGGGTAGTGCAAAGGCTGATGGGCCTGTAACGATGAAGAGTGGAAGTATTGGAGCACTTTGGCACAAGAGTAATGAGAGTTCAGTTCTACTCAACCAGAATGAATTTGGATTGAAAAGCAAGTACAATAGCCTAAACAACATCTTGGCCCACAATATTCCAGTAGTAACGAAAGGAAAAAGGCAAAAACCCATCGGGCCCAGGGGCCTTATTAGGCCTAAGTTCCCATAAAGCCATCCGAATCACATCCGGTGTAATCGACCTGATGAGGATGTCATTCTCATGTGCTGAGATCATCTTAGAAGTCGAAACCCGATGGACTGGGAACTCCTCGCCTGTATGCTCTGACCATTTGGACTGGAAGAATTGAAGTAGCTGACCCTAATAATTACAATATCCTTCTGGTAATGCCCCTCCTCATCAGCAAGGCATCAAATTTTGTTAATAGCACGCTGCTTCAGGGTGGCCTGGTGAAAAAATCTAGTATTACGATCCTCTTCTTTAATCCACTGAATCCGAGACCTTTGCCTCCAGTAGATCTCCTGCTGCTGTAAAAGGAAGTGGTGAAGTGCTAGGTTGGCTCTAAGAAAAGTGATATCCTGCTCAGTGAGGCAACCTTCCTGATCTTCTTTAGTTTGGAGGGTAGCTATGTCAGCTTTGACATGCTCCACTTTCCTCACAATATCCCCAACCTTCACTCTGTTCCATCTAGAAAGTCTGCGTCTCGCTAGCTCAAAATGCCTAGAAAGCCTGTAGATGGGCAGTACCTCTCATTGGTGTATACCAAACTTGGGAAATAAGGGTTCGAGCAGAGGAGTAGGATGTCTAAAATTGCTCAAATCAAAATTGTTTCCACTGTTGGCCTTTAGCAGTAGTGGTAATCAATATAGGACAGTGATCAGAAGCAGCCGTCGGGCTACTGTCCACAATGCGATGACCTTTGCTTCCATTATTTAGCTCTATTGTTAGGCCTCTGGTCAGAGAGTTAATTTACACAAGTCTATGATCTGCTTTAGCCTGAATACGAATGTTATAACTAGGAAGGCCATTTTCCAAACTTTGGGTATTACTACTCAGTCTGACAGGCTTTCTTATCTGAGAATCCCTATTACGGAAAGACAGCCGCGTTGTAGTGACTACACTGATTTAGAGCGAAGGGTCCGTGACCACCTTGGGGATTATCTATGATGGCGAGGATTACCCTTCTATGCTCAATTCTCACCTCTCTTCCTCTTTACCTTCTATCCAATGCTGCTTCCAAGGACTTGCTTGAGGAGGATAGAGAGATGGTTTAGAGACTTTCTTTGGGCCTCTATGTAGGACGAACATGGTATCCATCCGATGGCATATGACACTGCTTGCTTGTCTATCTCTAAAGGTGGCCTTGGTATCAAGTCTCTGACAGTCAGAAGAAAGGCACTGATTGCTAGGCACGTTGCGCGATTCCTACTTGATCCGCAGTGCTTATGGAGCTCTTTTATGCGGGCTCGTTATGGGTCTTGGACTCTTTCTATAGACTTTCAGTCATCTTGTGGGTATTCTTCTTTCTAGAAGGAGGTCTGCCGGTATGCTCCAACAATCTTGAACAACATATCGTAGATGATTGGCGATGGATCCTCGGTAGATGTTGTTCAGGATATATGGATTGATGAGCTCCCCCTCTCACTCTGGCCTACTTTTATCAGTATGAATGTTCCTAACAGCATGAGAGTTACAAACTTGATCTCTCAGGATCATACATCCTGGCAGTTTTCTACGGTGTCCCATTTTTTGGGGAAGAGTTATCTCGTAGGATCCTTTCTATTTTGCTCATATCGGGGCACTCATTGGATACTAGAGTTTGGAACAGATTGTGTCTCTCCACTGTGCCTACCAGGGATCTGATGAAGATATATAGGCCACATTCTTAGTACATGATGGATTAGCGTGGGTTTGGAAGCTTCCTATACATCCCAAGATCTAGGTGTTTATCTGGAAGCTGGCGTAGGACTGTCTTTGCACCTGCTCGCTACTTGCTGGAAGCAGAATGACCATTCAAGCCACTTGCTCGTTATGTAATCGATAGGAAGAAACCATTGATCATGCCATTTTTGGCTGCCCGAGAGTGAGATAGATCTGACAGAGGATATGATACCACCCATGGGAGGATAGTACTGGTTCTCAGCAGTTTGCCCTTTTGAGTGACATTCAGAGGAGAATCCGACAGCAGGGTTCTATTTGGGTTGCCACAGCCTATCAGATCTGATTATTGCGGAACCTTCTTATATTCACTTATGATGTTGTTTCTCCCCACAGGGTTGTGAGAGAAGTTATATCTTTATCTGAAGAATATATACTCTATGGTACTACATATGATTCTAACAATTCTAGCCACTGGGACTTCTCTGCTGCTTCAATAGTGCACCGGCTTACGATCTTTATTTTTTGGGAGCTCTTCCTCTAGGATTTGTCAAAATCAATTTCGATGGGAGCGTGAGAGGAAGAAGTGCTGGCTTCGCTTTTATCATCCGTGAAACTGTTGGAGCATTATTGGCAGCAGGTGGCTTTGGTCTCCTAGACTCCTCAGTTTTTCTGACTAAGCTTTATGCAGCTTGGGCTTGTATTTCGTACGCCACTCGGATCCTTCATGCTCATTGTCTCTTCATTGAAGGGGACTCTACTACTGTCATCTGATGGCTTCGGCAGGATTACTGTGCTCATGTTCTAAGCAATCCTTTACTATATGATATCTAGGCTATCCTTAGGAAGATTCATATTATCCAGATCCGTCATGTTTATCGAGAAGCAAACGTTGCGGCAGATTGGGTGGCGGCTTCTGTGGCCTATCACTTTGGTTTTTGGGTTTGGAAGCGGGAGACCCCTGTCCTATTATACTGAAACAAATTCTGTTTTCTGATGTATATGGGTTGACTCGCACTAGACTAGTGTGATCATCCATTTTTTTTATAAAAAAAAGTATATTAAAAAATAAAAACAATGAATTTTATCCTTACTATTAACTGCACCCGATAGTGCTACATGAAAGTCATTCACAACATAAAATGTTTTGATCTTAGTAATATAATGAAAGCCAGCTAAAGCATGGTTGGAAGTCTACCCTACTACCCTACCAATAGCTTTTTTTTTTCCTAATATTATTTTATAGAATAAAATATATTTAATTACCATACTTTAGAGGTCATTTTACTTTCGCTTCTATACTATAAATTTTGTTAAAATATTTTTATACTTTATTTTTTATTTTAGTTTGATCCTTACTGTTAATAATTATTGACAGGGCCAATACGACGAACTATTGTGGCGGGATTAAATGCTATGTTGGATGGTAGGACACATGTGGCAATCAAATCAGCAATCAGAAGAGCTTAAAATCCTTTTTGGTCCATTTTTATCATCCCACTGAATATTACCTTCCTTCAGTCAGTAGGTTCTGACTTCTTTGGCCTATCAACAACCTTCGCTTCCTTCGGCTAGCCAGCAACCTTTGCCTTCTCTTCTAACTAATAACATCCACCTTCTTCTTCGGCCAACATTATGCCCTTGTTCTTCGGCCAGCATGCATCTTCATCTCTTTCTCTGATCTTCAGGCAACATTCACCCCAAATCCAATAACCAGCTGGCC
The DNA here is from genome assembly GCA_900491605.1 of Calamus simplicifolius. Taxonomy (NCBI): domain Eukaryota; kingdom Viridiplantae; phylum Streptophyta; class Magnoliopsida; order Arecales; family Arecaceae; genus Calamus; species Calamus simplicifolius. The sequence goes on along the minus strand of UESW01004469.1, from coordinate 346,032 downwards.
AGCATCACCAGCGAGCGCTCTAATTTCCAACCAGCCCCTCTTTATTCAACTAGCATTGAACCCCTGATTCCTTTTTTGGTGAGCACTCTAGTACCAGTCATTTCATTGTCAAGCGCCCTAATATCCGGTGAACACACTTAGTATTCATCCAATTTTAGATCAAGTAATGTCCTAATGCTAAATTACCAAGTCTCTCGAAATAGTTACATGAAATTTTGGTATGTGAATGTTTTTTTTTTTAATGATTAATTAGCCAATTAATTAAGTGAATGTTTTCTTTAGCAAATGCTTACCTTTTTTCAGTTTAAACTAAAAGATGCTAGTGCTAGTTGTGGATTGAAATATGAAAGTTAGTCGATGAATATGCATCATTACTAATAACATTCTACTATCCTTGTATAGATTTGCTTAATGGCTTTTTCCATAGGATCCTCATCATCACATGTCCCTGGAACAAAGATGTAGTGTGGGCTAGGGTTAGGGTTTTAGTCTCTATATTAGCAGGAAGGACTAAGTCATTATTAGTGCGAGAAAAGAGGCAAGTGAGGAAGGAGTTAGTTGTTTAAGGTTTAAAAGAAAGGAGCTAGTTGCTCGGATTCGATCCAATTAGAATGCTTTATCCTAGTTCTCCGTAGAAGATACCATGTAATATTAAATTTGGCACATCAGCTTGCTACGTTTTTGTAATCATACCTTTTAATGATAGAGATCAAATTAAAATAAAAATAAAAATGTAAAAATACTTTTTTATGGGATCTAAAATACAGAGATTAAGTGTGTACTTTATTTTAGTTTATAATAAGCACCGTCTAACTGATTTTTCTTATAACATTCATTCCATATTATCATTTGGAAAAGTCTTACCGCATATTCCTTCAGTACATAATTGGTTGCCCATGCATGCCGATGTGTATGCGGTCGTAGATTGGCCACCATGAATATCGGTATGCGTGAACGATCAATCTTTGGAATAAGGATATAGTGTGGGCTAGGGTTAGGATTTTAGTCCTATATTAGCGGGAAGGACTTAAGTCATTATTAGTGCGAGAAAAAAAGGTAAGTGAGGAAGGAGTTAGTTGTTTCAGGTTTAAAAAGAAAGGAGTTAGTTGCTTGGATTCAATCCAATTAGAATGTCTTTATCCTAGTTTGTCATATAAGATACCATGTAATATTAAATTTACCATATCAGCTTATTACGTTTATGTAATCATACCTTTTTAATGATAAAGATTAAATTAAAATATATGAATATTTTTTTATAGGCTCTAAAATACATAGATTAATTATTGTATACTTTATTTTAGTTTATAATAAGCGGTGCTTAACTGATTGTTTTCGTAACATTCATTTCATATTGTTATTTGAAAAAATTTCACTGTATCATTCTTAGATACAGTAAATATATATTGGTCAGGTAAATCGATCGTCTGCGTATATTCATGCGTATGTATAATTTAATAAATTTTATCTGTGTATCACAAACGTGTTGATAGGCATGAGTGACCATTCCGCGCCATTGATTCACTCACACGCATGCTGCACTGAGGGCGATGCAGCAAGTCTTGTCTTTTGTCATTTTGGTCTAACGCCGTTGTTCTTTTGTTGCTGTCATTCGCTCGGGGATTTTCGTTCCACGGCAGAGAAGGATTTTGGTGTAGCGAGCGAGAGAGATGGATCATGGAAGACGTCGTCACCGAGACCCCTCTGCCCTCGAGATTCTTCCAGGAGGACCTCGACAACTTCGCCACCCCGTCTCTCCCTTGCCCCTCCCCTTTCCTTGTCCTGAACGCTAACCCTAACCCCAATCTCCTCCGCCCCTCCTTCCTCGTCATCGCCATCTCCTCCCCATCTCTCACCCTTCTCCACGGGATCCCCCACAAAACCCTCATCCTTCCGGAGATCCCTCTCTCCGGCAACTCCCTCGCGCCCTCCCCCCGCGACCGATCCTGCAATATCTACGCCGTCGAACGACCTATTCCGTCGCCGCCAGCGGTCATCGTCGCTGTCCAGTACCCAGTCGCCGCCGAGAGGTCTCGCGCCGTCGCGAAGTCACTGCTCGGCGAGATTCGTGCGGAGAAAGTTCTGATCTTGGACTCGATTCGGAACCAGAATTATCGGGGGCGGCTGGCGGTGGATGAGGCGCTGGCCTTCAAGCTGGAGACCTCGGAGCAGAGGCGTGGTGGGGATCCGCCGGTGGTCCGGGGGGTTGAGTACCTGCCGTCAGGGAGCGTCCTGGACGGCCTGGGGGCGGCGATCCTCGGGGAGTGCCAGATGAGGAGGGCCAAGGGGACGCTGCTCGCGACGTGGCCGGACAACGGGCGCCCGCCGGTAGCGCCGCGGCTGAGGTCTCTGATGCAAGATTTGGGCTTCGAGGTCCTTCGCTCGGAAGGTGAGGAGAACTTTGGCGCTGGGTCTAGGGTTTCTACTCGTTATGATTCGGATTTGTATACCTGAGAGGTGAGGACCGATTTGATATACCAACAGTCTTCTCAGGTTCAATTTTATGAAGTATTTTGGATTTTGAAAACTTGTTTGCTTGTGTTTCAGGAGGCTAGATTATTATTATTATTATTTTTTCTTCTTGAACTTGGCATTCATGTTATAAGATTCTGAATTGGTCGCGTAAGAGCTGGTTTATAGTGAATTAGGTCTATTTATTTGTGCATTACTAGCGAGTATAGTGTGTAAAAGAAAAAAAAAGAAAGAAAGAGATGATCCCAATGCATTTGTGAATGGTTCCAGTGGATGATTCCATTGAATTAATGTGATGTTAAAGAGGAATGCATGAATGTGGTTAAGGTTAAATCGAAGCTTGCTTGAAATAACTTTATTTATCTAATTTTCTAACAGATTAAGGCAAGACTTTTTGACTGCTGTTCCTTGGCAACCGCAGCAGTACCCTTTTCCAACTTCCAACCCAACTGTATTAGTGCACCACGGCCATGGGCATGGCTATGGTCTCCTCCAAGGGTGGGTGGTATAACCTAAAACTTGAGCCAAATTCGCATATATGCTCGTCTTTGTGTAAAGGAGCAGGCAAGTTCCTCTGCAATGCTACACTAAAACAACAAACATTTATAGCCTTCCCAAGTGTACTTGCTCATACTCATACACCATCTAATCTGCTGGCCCATTTTCTGCTCATTCAATATTAGAATTTTCTGGCAGTAGCCCAATTTTCTGATGTCAAATAATGACTACCATGGAGTTGGAGTGACCCTTTGGAGCCTCTTGTGTTATAAGTTCTTGTACTTCCATCTTCCAAGTTGGATATTCCCATGTCATGACATGCCTCAGTTCTATCTGAAAATTGTCTTCCCACATGAAAATCAAGGAAACCGTCTATAAAGTGCATACAATTTCCCTAGCAACTCAGAATGGAATCAACTTCTGACTGAGCTCAATCCTGGCTTTGCAACATGGAAAGAAGTTGATCAAATGCCTCTTGGCACCATGACTCCATTAATGATGTGGCGGGTTATCAGACTAAAGACATCTAAGGCTTTTCAGGAAGCTTGGAGCATCTTTTTAGGAAACTTGTGAAGAAAGATGGCTCTGTCATTGCATGCTTGAACAAGATCAAAGACATCTCTGGTCAACTAACTAGCTGTTGTGGGCAGTCCTATATTGGACAATGATTTAGTTTCTTGTACGTCGATCGGCTTGGACAATATGATTTAGTTTCTTGTATGTCGATCGGCTTGGACAATGATTCAATACAAATTGTATCCTGATAACAAAGCCACGAACTGCCAATTAAGTGTGAATGCAGACAAACTTCTGTCTAATTTCAGAAAGCTTGAAGCATCACAAACTTTTGTGAATGCAGACAACTGAAGGATGATTTAAGTGTGCAATGTGAATTAGATGGCTGCTGGGATGTAAGAAAACATATTGTAAATGTCTTGTGGACTTTCTAGACACTTTTTAGTGCATCTTTAACTGATCTTGGGTAAACAAAAATGAAATTATGCAGAAAATGGGATATGCAATGCAGATTTTTGACAATGTGCATAAGTCAAGGTAGTCCAAAGATGTGCAAGAAGAATATAACCACAGTATTAGTGTTTTTGGAATTGAATATCTTTTTACAAGGATTTTGTAGCAGATTGAAGAATTGAAATATGACATAGGGAGGACAAAGAATTATGACTACGAGGGTGGAACAAAAAAACAGATGTAGGGGATGGCCAAATCTTGGGTTTCTTCTTTTTTTTCCTATTATCTTTTTAAGCAGAACAAATAATTAGAATATAATATAAAAAGGAAACCAGTATATAGTGAAAGGTGCAGAGAAATGGAGAAGCAATAAGACTTACAGAGTGGAATAAAGGATGGATTTGAAGCAAAGAAATGGTCAAACCTTGGTCTTTATCATTCTTTCCTTTCACCAAGCTAACTAACTTATCATGCCTCCTCTATTGGCCAGGGCCGTTTGACAGTCTTTAAGTGGCTTCAATTGTAAGTGATGTAGCAATACAAAATCAAAAGTATATCTCCTAAAGATATCAGCAACCAACCCCTAAATAGAACTCAAATCTTCAAAAGCAATTAGCAACCAACCCTTTATCATCAATCTTATTTGACACGAATGAGAAACAAAAAGAATAGGCCCTAATCTATATTCCATTTGCCACTTATGAACACCTTGAACTCCGAAGTAGGCTATAGTTGTCATAGCACTTTTTGTCCTATCGTGACCTGAATAATAACTGGCCCCTTTTTATTTCCCAAAATTAACAACCCAAGTCGAACAACTCATCAAAGAGAACTCTTAACAGCAAGAAAATCTGGACCTTTCAATGAGATTATTGTGTTGAGATTTTCCATAATTTCATCAATCCAGCAGACATGGCCCAAGTAGGCCTGTTTGACACCATGATTGAATGATCGGGATTCTCCATTTGTGTAAATTGCCTTTGAGATACATTGTGCCCTTCCTTTGTTCAACTGCATGATAGTCCTCTACTGCAATTGCATCATGCAGATGTAGAGTTGGAAGTGGGGAGGGCTGGGCCCCACCCTTGCTTGAGCCCAACCCAAAAAAAACCAACCCAAATTTTTTTGGGTTTCGAGCCAAGTTAGATCCTGAAAATTAATCCAGAACTTAGGCTTGAGCATGGCCTGAAAACTATTGGGCCAACACAAATTAGCCCATTTGGGCCAAAACAATGGGCCAGCCTGAATGGGCTTGATTGCTGATGGGAAATTGATGCTTTCATACTATTAAAGGGCTGCCTTTACTTGTTTTCATTGTACAGTATTGTAGTACAATATGATATAAAGCAATTGTCCTACATACAAATTGGCACCTTATGGCTTTCATGTTTGATTTGTGAATTTACAGCTTATAAAACAGAAAAAACATTATGCAAAAATTGATCATTGTTCATTGACCACTTCGAGCCTAATAAGGCTCGTTTATCAAGCTTGATTCAGGCTTGGGTTTGGGTTGTGCCTGGGCTGGGCCAATGCTCTATCTGAGCCCGGCCTAAAATTGATACAGATTTCAGTTTTATGCCCAATCCTAAGCCGAATATATAGAAACCCAGCCCATGGCCCGAACTGAAGCCAGCTTGGCCTGATGAGCCTTGGACTGGCCGGTGCTCGCTTCCATCCCTATGTAGATGTGTTTGTGTGTGTGTGCACCCGCATGCCTGCCTATATGGATATATGTCTGTATATACATAGTTTGTGGTTAATTTAAGTTATATGAATCCATTATTTCCATCTCTGTATGATTTTTTTTAATGTTATTGGTTATTAATATGGTCTGTAAGTTCTAGCTGCAAATAATACAAGTTGCATGCATCTTCAGTTTGATTTGAGAAGCATGGTGTTTGAGATACATTATTTTAATTTCAGATATGTTATTACTATAACTCCAAAATACTTTGATCTAAGGAGCCCATGGTTTTTTTACATGCATCTTTCACAAGCTTGTTAATGTTTGTGTGACTACTTGCTTGTACTCATGCTAGATATGTTAAAATATAAATGCTTCGTGATTGGTTGATGCGGGAATGATGTATCTGAGCTGCATATTATATTAGAAGTACTTCAGATACTGATTATGGAGTACAACATAGATAGGCCTTAAGGTATTCTGAGAAAATATTATAATTGATGGATTGTGTTGTTAAAATTTTAAGCTTAGAAATGGAAATTAAGAGAGGCTTCATTGAGTACCTTCCATCAAAGAGGCCAATCAGATATTATCTGCTAAGTGCCATCTTATCTCCTAAGTTTATGGATAAAGTACGTGGAAGACATATGGTGCAGTATAGTTGCTGCAGATGTCTCTCATATATATCACATACTATATGAGTTTTACTTTATGTTTCTATCAGTCAGAGAAGTGATGTGATCTAAAATGTTTTCCTTACACATGATTCAAGTGATTCATTGTTCCAGCAAATTGAGCAATGGAAATACGTATATTGCATCAAGAGTCGCAAGCATTTATCAAGAAATGGGCCATGAAGATTTGTTATACATGCTCATAGAAGATTTCTGAAGCAATTTAACTTTCATTTATAGACAGGGTTCCTCTGTATGATGGAACAGCAAGTTTGCTCTTTGCAAGGAAGCAAAATAAGAATAAAACCAAAAAAAAAAAGATTTAGCACATTGCAGTTATGTGAAATATTTTGGTCAAAGGAAACTTTTTTTCTTTGGGGGGGGGGGGGGGGGGTTGGTGTTGTAAGATGAGGCCTTAAAGCCTTGTAATCTATTTTAAAAAAAATCCAAAACAGTGAGTGATTACAAGAGATGATAAGTTGTGTGACAGGGAAACAAGTTCTATTGAGGTTTTATGATTAATCTAGATATGTTAACTTTAGGTTCTATTGAGCTTTCATGATTAATCTAGATATGCTCAGTTAGGCTAAAGTTTCCTGTAACTATTTTTTTCCTCTTACATGTTGCAGCAGTCATACAAATTTAATTTTTGGAGATAAAAAATATTGGAGCTTTTTTGGTATAAAAAAGTATTGGTGATTGTTGTTCGTGGTCTTATGCAATCTTTGCTCTTATTATAAATATTAAGGTTTACATTTTAAAGTAGGCCTGTTTTTCAATTATTGTTGCTCTTCCCTTTAATATATGCTCAATTCCAGTGTCATGTGAGGTTCACATCAATTTTGTACAGTGTTATGCTTTTGAAGTCTCATGCACCTAATACTTGTGACCTTATAGTGTAGTCACGCCAAGTCATGGATTCAAAATGATTGCAATTTATTGCTTGTTATGAATATCTCTTGTATGTTTATATATTGAAAACTCATATAGCTTATCCTTTTGCAGATCAAAGAGGAGGAGGGGTGCTTCAAGTGGAGAAACTTTGGAAAACATGGCCACAGGTTTGCTTGCCATTGAACTTATATAGATTAAAGAATATAAAGATTTCTTACAAGGGTTATACTAAGCAATAATTAGGCCATCTATTTTTGTTTTAGGAACTGAAACTTTTTGTGGCCAATGAACACATCATGTTTCAGGGCTGTTTCTTTCTTTTTTTATTTTTATTTCTATTTTCATTCTAGTAGAGGGTATTTTCTTTTGGAAATCTTGTAATTATATTTTTAATTAAAATTATAACAAGTTTCTTATGCAAAGCATATTGATCTTAGAATAAAAAGTCTAATTGCTTAGAAATCTTCATTATATATGAACTTTTAGAAGTGCATATTTGCCAATTCACCCCTATTAAAGTGGAATGTGCTGATATATCTCGTCAGAAGTATGAAAGTTGCATATGTGACCCCTTCCAAAAATAAAAAATTGCATATATGCACTTACTTACAGTATGGCGACATCCTTCACAAAAATAAAGTAGCACAATTATATTGTTTTTACCCTTTTCTCCTTTCAAGGAAATTTGTTTATATATACACACATACTCAATGAAGTGTTTCATTAATTATATTTCCAACAAAAAATGGAAAAGTACAAGTATATAATTGGCATGAAGTTTCTGACTTGAATCTTAAAATTTTTAATAAGTTGTATATCATGGTGGGTAAAATAAATGATTGATAGATTGATTACCTTTTGGCCCAGTGTAACTATTGTTAGAATAATGAAAATCTGTGCAACATGACATAAAGAGTATACATGCAGAAACTGTTCAGTTTATCCAACATATTGATGCTGGTTGAGGTTTAATTGAAAATGAAGTGACCACGATTTTAGATTCACCAGGATTGTTAGTTGTGATGATGCTTAAATATGTATGATTTAGATGAGCCTTGAGATTCTCTCTGAGTAATTGATGATTAGTTGGAAAATTGTTCCATTGGTTTTGAGACAAATCCACAAGTAAGTTCACGTGGTATCAAGGGGAGCTATAATAAGTATCAAACTGACAATTAGCGATGAGGGCAATGGGTGAGAAGTTTAACAAAAGCGGCCAACCTTAGAAGAAAGCCTTAAGTAATATTGCATATATAATGGCAAGCTGATAAAATTGTTTGGCTAGTATTTCACAATGTAAACATTAGTAGGTAAGCTTGTTGAAATAGATTATTGGTGCAATTTACCGATTTAGATTTAACTGATAGCAAGGTAAGTTAAGATGAAAAGGCAACTGGTAAAACTTTTGACTAGTGGGGTCAATATAATATGGTGATTCTAGGCTACATTGAAATTTTGCAAACCATTATACACTTAAAATGGATGAGTTGCCTCTGAATGGCAAGGGTAGGAGGAGAATAGCCAAGTTCTGAAAATGGCTACCTTGGGACAATGAATGAAGTTAAGAAAGCCCAATGCATAAAGACTAATACATGTGGAATGACTTATATCAACTTGTGAGGTATCTTATGTCTGGGGATCATATGAGCTAATGGATGAATTTGAATCTTGAGAGGTGATGAAGACAGCTGATGGGATATGAAGCATATGTGACTAACTCATGATGAAAGATAAAGACTAGGTGCTCAAAATGTGAATGTACTTGGTTCAAATTGAATGCCAGATCTGACAAAATGATAAGTCTGAAAACGAGCAAATCTCCAAGAACCATGAGATTTAGAGGCTATGATCATGTATCAAGGTAAAAAAATGTAGGGCCTGCAGAAAGTAAAACAATACAGAAGTGGATAAAGGATGATATGGACGGAATGTGAAATATCTAACCTGCAATAGGAGGGGATCTGAGATGGATTTCAAATCTGGAAAATTATATAAAAGTTGACTGTATTTCAGATTTCTATGTAGAAAATTAGGAAAACGAACCAATATTGCTTCCAAAAATAGTAATTTCCTTGATAATGAGTCTTTTGCTCAAGTGCAAACAAGGAATAGAAGCATTATAGACAAACATAAGACAGATGATAGGAAGAGCAACACCATTCATCAACATTCATTTTTACTGTAAAGGCTGGTTACATTATGTTCTCCTTCTATTGTTCCCAAATATATTAAATGGATTACCAAATACTACTCTTTGTTTAATTATGATACTGCTAGATATTTTTTTTAATGAGTCAATAAGAATAATTCCTTTGGCTTTGTAAAAATAGCAAAGTTCAATTCTCAGTAACACAGCACATTCATAGAAAGTCACTATAATCAACTCGATACACAAGCCTAATGCTTAAAACCTTTCCTAACCCAATCATGATGTAAAATAGGACCTATAGATAATATTTCTATTCAAGATAGGACTTTGAAACAACTGCAAAATTAGTTCCAATGTTGAGTACCTATAGATAATATTTAGTTCCCGTCTCGATCCCGAACTCGGTTAAGCGTTTCGATACTTGCTTGGGATGCTTTTTTTTTTAAATTATTTATGAAGTTTGAGTGTTTTATTGATTTGTTAAATATTTTTGAACTTCAAAAGTTATATCTTTGTTATAAATTAGATTGCTTTAAAATTTATAGTATAATACATTATGACTGAGACGGAATGGGATGGGATGGCCAAGATCGGTTTTGAAATCTTTTTGAAAAGAAATGTCTCGATTCCTGTTCCGTTGAGACTTAAATCATTGTGCAAAATATCTTGATCTTCTTCCAAAAGATTTGAATAACAAACTCCTAAGACTTTATAAAACAATAAAATAGTTCCAAATTAAAAGCAAAAAATTAAGAATAACTTGATCAAGGGGATCTGTAATTTTTAACCAATTAGCAAAATAGTGGAATGTACAGAAGCCCCTTCATATGAGAAAGAGATGGAAAACTTTATAAAGGTTTAGGTTTGAATGTTTGGTGAGTGATGTAGGACAGTCAATCAAAGAGGGGAATGCATAAGGGTTTAAGGTAGGGCTGAAAGTTGGGTTAGGATTTGAAACATTGAAACAGCCTTTATTCACATTGGATAAACTTGCATACACCTGTCTCCTTGAAACATTGAAACAGCCTTTCTTCACATTGGATAAACTTGCATACACCTGTCTCTCCTCAGACTTCGAAATGATAGGGGCCTCATGCATTGGGCTGCACCTTAGTATGGCTGAAACCTAAGGTGCTAAGGTGCTGCAATTTAAGGTAAAAACATGAGTTTTCAATGAAACAAACTAGCTAGGTCATGCTTTTGAAGAAATTAGGTAATGGATGAGTGCCATCTAACCTACTCTTCAGGATTCTAGGGTTTAATTTGCAAATTTAAGGTAGTTGCTGTTGAACTACTGGAACCAAGAACATGTAATATTTTGAAAATTTTGATGTGTGAGATGTAAAAGATATATGAGAAAAAAGTATGCTTTTGATAAAAAAAATATATTACAAAGGTGGTCTGTAACTATAGAAATTAAATGAACAAAGAAAAAGGGTAAAGAGGAGGGAAATAATAGCACCAGACTCTTTTCGGGATCTTGGATCGCATGGAGGGTTTTGAAGGTCTCGCATTTTATTGTAGAATCACACGAGCTAAAGCTGAAGATATCATCCATTTCTTCATTAATCAGTTATCCAACTCTGTTACATAAAATAAAGACCCCTGGATAGAACAAAAGAAACCTCAATACAACTTTTTGACTAACCTAAACTTCCCTCAGAACGTATGGTCAATACCCATGAATAGTACCATGAACAACATGCAACATTACCTCTGAACAGTACTGATTAGTTTCTTTCTCATCAAGCTATCCAATTAGAACATGAGATGTTTTAATCTCAGCCCCTTGATTTTGAATATCCCCACTAGCAACTAAAAACAAATAGAAATAAAATGAAAATACATAAAATTAACAATTAGAACTAGTTCTAAGAAAAATCCCCGAGTTGCAGCCTTCAACGCACCAGACATGGTTTTGGACCTTGATCAGTAGTAAGCCACTATGATGAGGCTTAATGGAGCTAAGAAGACTAAAAGTCAAATTCTTTGACTCAACTGAAACAAAGCTTTTGATAGAAGCGCCACTGTATAAGTTAAAATTGGAGTATAAATTGACACTTAAAATCCTATTATTTGAAAAAGATTTAACAAGATAAGTGTATTTTGACAACTCAGAAAACCTAAACATGGAATGGAGATGAAAGTAAAAGTAAGCAAGATTTTTATTCATTGAGAGATCTGACTCTTATCAGCACCTTCTAGCTACACCAAATAAGGATTTAGGTATAGTGTGTCGGAGGAATGCTCCTTGTACTAGCTTGATACATACCAGCCATTGCAAACACTGACACTACATCATTCGAAGCCTCAGCATGTGGCAGAAATTGTGTTGGTGCCATATTCTGGTGAGGCATCAGCATGGTCCATTCCATGCCATTTGATTGTGTTGGATAGCATTTGAATCCATGACATGAAGTCCACGAGAGGCCAAAGCATTGACAATCATCACTAAGGTTCAAACTTTATGAAAATCTTAGGAATACTTGTATCAAGGTTGAAAGTGGTCTCTCATTATCAGATAAATAAATCTTCAAAACATCTGGACATGTGTTGAATCTATCTGATCATGGAGAGGTATAATTTGATTAGAAAAAGGGTCTACAGGACATTTTAAGCAAGGAAAGCTGTGTCGAAGAGAATGTGCACTTGCTTGCTTAATGTGACAAAATTGTTGTAGCAGTGAGTACTTTTTTCTTGTTAACAGATCATGACAAGTGGATAACTTTAATCCAAACCATAAAGGATCAATAATGACAACTTGATTGAGATGTCAAACAACGGTTCGAACAATAGAAGACGCAACAAGAGATTCCAACTTAAATCAATAGTAGATAGTTGATATTGAAATTCAAGAAGACTACATCATTGTAGAGCATCAAATTAGGCTCAAAATTTGTAAGGGAAGTTGGGGGATAGCTCCTAATTTGATTAATCGATCAAGGTTTTGCAAACTAACCAAAGTTATGGGGCAAAGATTAAGGACCTAGTCCATCATGGCGATTTTGTACTAGATCAAAGAGATATTTGAGTTAGGATGCATCTAAGATTTTGAGTCTCTTGGGGCTGGGTTGTCTCAATCTATCTGGGTAAGAATGAATTGATTCATTGACTTGCAACTTTGGGGATGGCATGGTGGCTTGAACACTAATTTGTAATTTTATTATTTTCCTCCCCATTTTTCTTTTCAGCAGATGCTTAGGATATCATGTGATCATCTTGGTACAGTCCTGATACCATATTGACCGAACCTCAGATAGTGTGGGCCTTGTATCGGGATTTAACTCTTCGTTCTGGTCAGGACATGGATTGAAATGCTGACTTTCTTATCTATTGAGGTGGAGAGAACTTAAGATAAAATAAACCCAACCATACATTTTTATCTTAAAATCTCTATCCTTCTCTGTCCGCTACTCCTGGCTTGGCTACCGTCATTGGTTGCATCCTTCTCCCCATCCCAAATCGACCATAAGTGATCCCATCCTCCTACTCACTATTTGGTTACCGCTATTGGCCCCTTTCCCTCACCTCCGCCTCATCGCTAGCAACCCTTGGTCTACCTTGAGGCTAAGGATGTTATCAAGAAAGCATCAGAGTTGAGGATAGATGTGTTACATTTAGTGATTGGTGTTCTTTGTGAGCATCAAAGGGGGAGAGAGAGAGGAAGAGAGGAGGCCGTGATGTTAGATGTTTGGTGATAGTGGGGAGAAAAGGACTTGCTCCCTCCATCGATTCCTCAATAATTGCTTAAGAAAAGGAAGGATCAAAGGGGGGAGGAGAAGCACATAAAAAGAAGGGGAGCGAATGGAAGGTTTGGGATGGGGGTAAATGTGTTTTTTCCCCTTAGCTACTTAGATTATTTAATTAGATATTTAAAAAAAAAAACGAGGTTCATAGTTTGCTTGAGTGGTTAAAGGAGGAACTTAAAATTTTGTGCACGTGAATATCCATGAGTTTGAAAACCACATCCAATAATAATTTTTCTTGAATAAATATATTATGTTTTATATGTATATATATTGTTTTTTATAATATGTATGCATTATATTATACTATGTTTTCATAAAATAATATTATATAAAAAATGAAAAAGGTGTTCCAAGCAAGTACCGGATCCAACCTCTACTTCTAACATGCATGCAAATTGGACCAATGCTTCTTGCTCATCTTTCTCTTCTTTAGCATCAATATTGTCAAACTCAAAAAGGATGGGCCATCATGTTAACGACCTGGAGCAGCAATTTAAGAAAAACAAAGCATCAAGAAAACAATTTTGTACATACATTTAATAGATTTTACTCATCATTATTTTGTTGTATAATATGTCATTCTCTTGCTTATTTCATTGCCATTTGTGTGCTGCCTAAGTATCAAACTGTAAGTTTCAACACTAGAGTATTGAAGGTAAAAATGGCTAGCTTTACAATTATGTTCTGTGCAGTAAAATTTGCCCTTTTTGTCATCAAAATGCATCACTTTTCTCTTGTACAAGGCTTGTGCAGCATCAATTGTAAGGTATCATTGCTTGGTAATCAAGGAAGGGTCTTCAAAAATCTAAAAGGCTACAAGAAAATGTAATGTTAGTTTTCAGTAGATATATGAACATGACAATATAATCTAGAAAGTGTCAAGCATTCAACTAAAAAGTTGTGATGCATGAAGGACCAGCATAAACAAATATTCTTCATTTATGCGAACATTTGTCCTCATGAAATTTGATAGCAGCAAGTCTTAATACAACTTAGTCAATGTTGACCTAATGTAGCATAGTAATTAGCTGGCGTTGATAAACTATATTTTGTGTACATTGCTTTTCACCTAAGGTATCATTACATATAATGATAAATGGGGCCAATTTAACTTAAATATAGTATTTTTGAAGTTTAAATATATTTAAAAACAAACAAAACAAAATTAAGAAAAATTAAAAAAAATATAAAATAGGGTTTTCCAAGCAAGTGTTGAGATGATTGAGATGACAACTGTGACAGGGTGAGATGCAGGGCCTCTTGTTCTGTGGGGAAACTGGTATGCCCATGTCCTATGGACCTTAAAACCCATGTTATTGTCCACAAATATGAAAAATAGAATTCTTCTATTTAAGAAAATGTTGATTTTTCTATCTTTTACCTTTCATGATACTGCATATAAAAATAATATAAACTTAGACCCAGACATTGGTCTTCTTATTTTGTAAATCTAATCCCATGTTAGTTCTGTACGGTTCAGGCAGGTCCTGGACCAAATGTTGAATATTTTTCATCTTCTTAGTACTTAAAAAACTATATGTAAACTTAGACCCAGATATTTGTCTTCTTTTTTCGAATCTAATCTGACAATAGTTGTGTACTGTGGAGGCAGGTCCTGGAGCAAGTGAAGGGAAAAAGGCTTTGTATCACTGCAATTATTGCAATAAGGATATATCAAGGAAGATTCGTATCAAATGCACAAAAAGCCCTGATTTTGATCTTTGTGTGGAATGCTTCTCTGTAGGCGCTGAAGTTACTCCACACAAAAGCAACCATCCTTACAGAGTTATGGTTGGTACTTTTTTCCTCTTTTTCATATTTGTTGCTTGTCCTTCTCAGTTACTGTCAGAATGTAGCTTGAGAAATTGTTTTGGACCAATCCCTAAAAGATTTTTCTTGTGCTACTGAAATGTTTTGTAATAGTTAGCACTTGAAACCATCTTGCATCCTAATTCATCTTTTCTTTGTTTCTCATGTAAATGAACAAATGATAGTCATATTTGATATCTAAATTGGTAGAGGGCTTGTGCATGTGTGGGTCTTCTAGATTTGACTCCTTACATAGACGTGTATACTCTGGAATTGTCAACAATAGCATATTCTAGAAAAAGGAAAAAAAGAGCAAAGGGTTATGATGCTTGAAAACTGACCATTTTGTAAACGATCTCGTTTATTAGGTTCAACCATGCCTTTCTTTCTGTAAGTTGCCAGTATGAATTGTGAAGTGCAAAACATGATATTACTTTCAACTTTTTTTTAAGTGTATATATATTTGCATAGTTTTATCGAAACTATCATGTTTTTGAAATATAATATATATATTTGAAATATGGAATCCCAGGAGAGCTAGGTCCAGAATTTTCTGTTTCAAGTAGAAGAAATTCCTGCATCCCTCTCAGTTCAAAAAATAATTTTCTTGATATTCTATCTGCTACCGTCTTGTTTTCTTTTTCTTATTCTTGGTCTTGCCTTAATAATCATCTTCAACATCTATGAAAATTTGTTTTGAAGTTTCAACGTCCTGATGGTATTCTTCCAGACTACAACACAATCTTATTTTTAAGGACAGTTGTGTGGACATTCTTCTGAACATTAATATGCTGCTTGTCTGAGTAGCAATTTATTGAAATGTGAGCACTTAAATAATTGTTGAATGGCAAGCACTGTTTTAATTATTATTGTAATGCTTACATCCCCTCTATATTCTGCATCTACAATTTTGAAGTTATATATTGATAAATTTTCATTGGCAGATCCTCACGTGGATAGAAGTATTGGGGTGAAAAAGCCTAAATATTCAGGAGACGAAGGGCCTTCTATGACTGAGTTAAGTGGCTTTAATCCCAAGAGGCAGGAATTTGATCCTGAATATGACAATGATGCTGAGCAAGCTCTGGCTGAAATGGAGTTCAAAGAAAATTACTCTGAAACTGAACGTCAGTTGAAGCTGCGTGTATTGTGTATTTACTTGTCAAGGCGTGTTTTTAGTGATTGTCATTATCATGTACATGTAAGTCATACTAATTTTAGGCGGTGTAGTTTTTATTTTTGCACAGAAATGTGTGTGTGTATCAACAGAATAGTGTTTCTGGTTGTGGTAATAAGTTGACAGCTTGGTGCTGCCACTACATAGCACATCAGTGAAGCAAGTTTCTGTAAATTTGCTGTCCTTTCGCCACTTTCTTATCTGCACTAACTGGTGATAGACTAGGAGTAATATTTCTCTTATGGTTGTAGTCAGGGTTTCAAGTTTTGGCATTCAGGTCCATGATGTTTGGCATGTAACTTGCCACATCAGTACTGACTACCAGCACAGTTCAACATCATGCCTTCTAACTCCAGTTTTTGTTTCTTTTTTTTTTTTTAAATTAGGAAAGGTCTTCTTGGTATTTTTTTTTTTATTCTTGATTTGTACTCAACATGGAGTATTATGATCTGTGTTATCTGATGTACATCTTATCAACCATATTTAATTGATTGCATAATATGGACACCTTATGCTTAGCATAAAATATTCACGGAGTCCAAAATATTTAACCAAAATTGTAAGTTAGAGCATTGGAAAGATCATGCAGTCTAAACTATTCGACAAGACTAACCAGTGAAATTCTGTCAAAAATGTCAAAGATAGAGAACTTAACAGGCTGGGAGAAACTGGGACATCTTTCTGACTTCTTTTAATAGAATTCCATTAATTAACCTGCTTGCTGTTGAATTTATGTTGTGAAAAATTCGTATAATATGTCTTAGTATCTAAAAGTGACGTGGAAACATTTGCATTCTTGGAAATAGTGATGTAGCTGCTAGTCTGATATTTATGCTTTTAAGACAATATATGATATCTGATGAGTATTGTTGCATTTCATAAGTTGTATACTATTTGTAGTGATGTATGGTCTACTGTGATTACATTTCAGCACTGGGAATGTGGTTCTGCTGGGAACTGCTTTCATATCAACAATATGTGTGCTTTTTTAGAATATCAACATGGTCTATTTTATGCTTGTGAAAACATATTTTTGTTTGGGGTGCATTTTAGTAACTTCTGACCAGCTTAAAGCATCATTCATGATGGTTGTGGGATATAAGAGCTTTAATGCGAATTTTTCTTTACTAATATATTTGAAGTTTCTTGATAGGCTTGATGAGAGGAAACGAAGAAAGGATTTCATATTGGAAAGGAATTTACTTTATCCCAGCACACTGGAGAAGGAAGTTTTCTTGTTGGCTTTAATTTATATAAACATGTATCATATATTCTTCTCTAAAGGGTTAACTTGGCTATATGAATGGCGGTTGCTTTCATGCAACATGTGTTGAAGAGCAAACTATTGTGACAGTCATGACTACTGTTACCTAAAAAATATTTGAACGGTTGAAGGGCAGTGTCTGTTCCTTTCATACAATTTCTGTTGGAGGGTAAACTATTCTGAAGTTTTGACTGATAATAACCGATAGAACTTTGAAAATAGTGACATCATATATTAGTTTGCTTGAGACTATAACCTGGCCTTTCATTTCTGTACTCTAGTAACTACTGATTTTTTCTTTGTAAATATAGAAATTGTGGGCTTTAGTTAACAGGACTTTCCTAGAAGTAAGAAGCATTTTAGTTGCCTCTTTTAAAAGCTTAACTGATAAATTTAGGGCCTCTTTGGTATAGCTTTTGTTTCTTTTGTTTTTTTTTAAAATAAACGCATAATATCTGATGTAAAAAAAAGTTTGGTTACATTGTTTTTATTTTTTATTTTTAAAAGTGACTTTCATTATCTATGAAAAAAAAAGTAGAAGTGGATTTTTAAACTTTTATTTTTTTTTAAATTAACTATTTGGATATCGAAGCTACTCATATCCAACCTCCATGATTTACTTTCATTCTGTCTCTTCTCTATTCTTTCCACGCAGCCCCTTTGCCATCCTTCCCAAGCCTGCCCTCTTCATTGGTGGAGGTCAAGCATATTGACTTGCCAATTTTTGTTCAAGGTCCAGTAAGCCATCCATTCCATGCGAACTGATTTTGGGAACAAAGATCTTATTCTAGTTATATAATCTGATTTTGAGGATAGAGTCTCATTCTTCGTATGATTGAATTTTGGAGACGGGAGGAAGCGTTCTGGTAGGTAGAGGTTTTTATTTATTTTTGGGAGCATGAATAAGAGAGAGGTAGGCCTTATTTTGGATGAACTGTGGCCCTTTCCCCTTTCTGTGAGGAGTCATGATAGAGCAATGACCCATGGGTGAACTCAATATAGAGGAGACGATGGTGCGAGGAATTGTAAACAATAAAAAATAACAATAGCTATTAAACATATTTTTGTTGTCAGAAATATTAAAAGAAAAGAAGAAAAATAAAATAGAATTTTTATTTTTATTTTTATTTTTAAAAAGTGATAGCAATGCTAAACACTTTTTTTTTTTTTTTTTGAAAGGTTACAATGCTAAACACATTTTTAATATTAAACCTTATGGGGCAGTTGATCTCCTTGCCTGTTGTTGCTAGCTGCGTTGCCACCGATATGATTTCATAGAATTCTAAGTGACATGATTATAACTGCATTTTCAGCACTGCTGTGGTAATTGGTGTTCATCATGCTATCGGCTTTTTGGCTGTACACGTTGCTTCAGCTAGCCACATTTCTTGGTGGCATCTCCCTTCATTTTTGTATTATCCAGGTTGAGATCCTGTGTCTTGCGTTACCTCTCTTTCATGCTTCTTTAACCTCATTTTACACTAGCCCAAAGTCATTTGGTGATTCAATCAATTTTAGTTATATTATCGTGCCAACTTTCTTAATTAGGTGTCTACTATTGAAAAAGGTGGCCCGGTGAAAATTGGGTTAAAAAAGGTGAAGCTTTTGTTTTCTAATGGGTTTCTAGTGATGGATAGTCTTGTTTTCTAATGAGCTTCACTTTAGGCACCGGCTATAATAATTATCTAAAAATCGTACCATTCCTTAAAGTATAATGAGACTTCTCTTTACTTAATCAGATAAAAGAGATGGACTTTTTCTGATAGGATCTTCTCTCTTTTCCTTTGTTTCTCCGTGAAACCTTTTTTTCACTTAAGTAGGGGTGATCGTACTAGATTGCTTGAAGTAGGGGGCCAAAATAAGCAATTCTCAACAATTACCTGTTTGGTAGAACAAAATCTCTATTCTTGTAATTGTGAATAAGTTGATTGAAGAAGCAAAGTAACTTATGGTATGAACAATTAGGTATTTTCCCAATGAGTCATTCTGTATTTTACTTCTTGAAGATGCGTATGAAGGGTGTTGTACTGCTAAGTGACTCCATCATGTTATGTTGATCCTATTGTTGTAATGCTGAAAGTCTTTGCCTTTTGGTGATATAGGACAAGCATGTGTAGTTAATGTTTCATTCACATGGACAAGTGGCCCTTATCTGAGACATTTTTTTCTACTGAGGCAATCAGGTAAATGACAGCTTATTGCCAGCATCAGTTATCTCTCTCTACTGCACTTACCTCTGCTATAGTGGGTTATCTAGTGAACCAAGGGATTATGAGTGCAATGGTCTCCATAATCACTCAAAAGCTGTTTCAACTGGAAGTCTTGCTCTGGGATTGCTGACCACATCCTCTCTGTTGTCTATTTTGTAGTTCGTGCTCGTTCTTCAGCAACTGTTCTCTCACCGCCAAGCTTACCACGTGCCAGTCAGTATTCAGTCTTTGATTTAACCTGCTTTAGAAATCGGGTCTTGCTGTTTTGATGGCTTTTGACGTGTTTGAAGTTTCCTTTGTTCAACCTGTTGTAGGTTATGAGAAGCCTTTGCTTGCCTTTGACAAGGTAGAGCAATATGAATACAGGAAGAAGGACGAGGATAAGCTGGTCTCCTACTCATATTCCTTCTTCCACCTCATTTTCTCTCTTGCTAGCATGTACTCGGCAATGCTTCTGACTGGCTAGTCCACCTCAGTTGGCAAAAGTGGTAAGCTTGTTGATGTGGGGTGGCCCTCCGTGTGGGTCAGGATTGTGACTGGGTGGGCCACTGCAGCTCTCTACATCTGGTCTCTGATTGCTCCCCTTCTCTTCCCATATAGGGAGTTCTAGCTCCCAAATATTCCAAAGGATGCAATAATTAACTGGGATCTGAGTCTCGTATCTATTCTCAACTGCTACAGTACATGTCTATATACATGTTCTTGATGGTGCATTTGTGGAGTAATCTGTAGTTTGGATGGAGAGTAACTTGTCTGTGATTTAAAGAATGATAAGGATGTTGCTATAATGTCTGGAATTATAAACATAAACATGGTGCTTCATGATTGAACAGTAAGATCATCCTTTATTGTGCATCATTCAATGGCAGATTGCTGATCATTGCTGCGTAAATACTTCCAATCTTTGAAGCTTTGGAGCATGGAGCCAATCTGCATAGGTTTAAGTGTAGTGTTTGCTCAGCGAGAAGGAAGGTCTACTTTCTTCTGCCTCACATGTTGGACCGAGAGCTGCAGTTGCTGAAATTTTTGGCAGGCAGTTGTACGAAAAGAGATGCGGTGGTTGTTGCGAGATGATATGGTTGCATGCATGTGGTCGATGTCCACCAGTCAACTCGTCTGGTTGCACGGTAAAATTTCTTTTTTGTTTTGGGCGATCAAGGGAGTTTTTTGCTTCTTCTGCAACGGTAATTCAAGAATTTGTGATAAATTATTTGTAGGCATTAAATCTTAGTTTTGTTTTATTTCTATGGAATGTTTTCGTCATTCTATGAGCCACGCCTTGCGCACCGGAGCAGCCTATCTCTTGGTTTGTTAGCATATATTGCCTACATCTTTGTACTCCTTCAAATCAATTTCGGCAGGATACTCCGAATGATGATGATAATTTCTGGACATTTCTCATCTGTAAGCATACAATGAGGTACACCCAATAAAAAATTCAAAATTGTTAGGGACTGTTGCGTATACGTCATTTAACATGAGATAACAGTAGCGACAGGGTTGGCTCTTCTCTGCTGCAGTTCAATGCTAGGCGGTAACTTGATGATGATTGCTATCATTGATCGTGATCTAAAATAAGTGGTGCTTGTGAAATCATAAAAAGTAGCATGACTTTTATTTTTTTTCTAGGGGACCTTTCATCGCATAGTGACTGCGTATCATGTGATGTTTATTTGAATGGCACCAACTATTTAGCCATTGATGTGGAAAGGACTACCAAAAGATGCAGCTCATTATCTTATATTATAATTGTAAATTTATGATAATTTTATAAAATTAAAATCAGATAGCTATATAATTGTATCCTTATTATATATATATATATATATATATATATATATATATATATATATTGGCCAATATAGATACAAAAATAAAATATAAGCTAAATATAAAAATTTATAACTATACTTATTTTAAATGATAGGAATATAAAAG
This sequence comes from Calamus simplicifolius, assembly GCA_900491605.1. NCBI lineage: Eukaryota > Viridiplantae > Streptophyta > Magnoliopsida > Arecales > Arecaceae > Calamus > Calamus simplicifolius. The sequence goes on along the minus strand of UESW01004469.1, from coordinate 324,542 downwards.
TTAAATATTGAAAGTATAAATATAAATACAGCTGAAATTTAAATAATTAAATTTTATGATAATCATATTAATTATGTTATTAAATAAAAGATAAGTTAATATAATGTTAATATAATTTTTATTTTAAACCAACTACGAAACAATTGTAAGAATAGATTTTCTATGTTCATGGAATAGATAGCGAAATTTTGAGTTCAATCTTTTTTTTTTCTTCCTTTTGTTTTAAGCAAATGAGTCCAATGAAGATGTACAATATGGTATTATTGATTGAGTAGATACGGAAAAGTTTTTCATCGATCTTGGTATTGTTAATGATAGAGATATAAACTAAAAGATATCCTTTATGTTATGTCTTTACATTTTAATGAGAATTCATTTTGAGCAATGTGTGCCATTTACTATATATGTGCATGTGTCTAGTATTTACAAAGAGTATTTGATCTAGTATGTAGAGTACAGCTTACACACAGAAGACTAGATCATCGGTTCTTTTGGAATACAAGTTTATTGTTCACAGTTTTAAATGGAATTGGACACACCATCAGTAGAACTATAGCACAAATTGGACTTGTTTTGGAATTTGATCTAAGTTTGGCCTGCCCCGATCTTGGAGCATCACTTACAATTGGACTTGACTCNAATTTAATTAATTAATTTTATTAAAAAATAAAATTTAAAAATTAATTTAATTAATTTAAAAAATTTAAAAAATTATTTTTTAAAATTAAATTAAAAATTAAAAAAAATTAATTTAATTTTTTAATTTAATTTTTTTAATTAATTTAATTGTTTGGAGGAAGGGATAATTTTATTTTTACAAAAGAGGCATGACTAATTTTGTCAAAGAAAAATTTATTAGATTACAAAATAGCTGATAATGTGGATAGCCATTTTCCTGTGAGGTAAGGTGAATTACCACTGCAAGATAGATTGCTATTCAAAAATACATATCAAATATGAAATTATCGATAATCTGGATAGATTATCTTCTACCAAACGTTCCCTAAAGGTTGATCCCAAATTAGGGAGGTCAAGGTAGGGAAGGGGAGGGGTTGGCAAGAACTGTAAGGGGCTAAGAAGGATTATTTTGATCCAAAAATTTTAAAAATAAATATATTAAATTTTTTTAAGTGGCGTAGAGCCCTGAGCAGGGCCAAATAGAATTTCCCGCAGGTTCCCATTTTCCCAAGTCCCGCCCATGCCTCAATTCAGTTCCCCCTTCGGTTCTCTCTGCCTTTCCCTTCCTTGCGCTCTCTCTCTCTCCCCTCCCCTCGCCAATGATGCCCTAACCCTTATCTTCTCTCTCCCGGCCATGCCGGATCTCAGCAATCTCTTCCTCCCTCCCTTCCCCTCCCTTCTCCTCAGCCCCCTTCTCTTCTTCAGCTCTTCTTCCCGATCCGTCCTGCTCCTCTTCCTCCCGCCCCAAAAACCTAGATGGGGACGCCTTGGACTGCCGATTGAGCCGCCGCCTCAGGTTCCCCGTCTCCGCTCGACCTGCTCGATGCTGAAGAGGGAACGGAAGGGGAGCAAGAAGGCAAGCGGCGAGGAGTTGCTCTCGGAGCACGTCAGGGTTTGGACGAAGAAGAAGGTCGCGTCCGGGGTACCCGAGACGGAGTGTGTCTTGCCTTTCCTTACCCATGCCCCAAAATTGGTAAGTTCTTGATGTCTCCTTCTTCGAGATTCTTGACTTCTAGGATTTCTGTAAGCTTTATTGGACCATCTTTTTTTATTTTCTGGGTTTCTAGTGTTAGAGAACGGATCTGGGTGCCTAGTAATTTACCACCGCAACGACGTTCCATCTGTAATTTCGTCAGCCCAGGTCTTCCTAAATGCCCGCAGGTTCCCCATTTTCCCGAGTCCCGCCCACGCTTCAATTCAGTTCCCCCTTTCGGTTCACTGCCTTTCCCCTTCTTTGTGCTCTCTCTCTCCCCTCCCCTCCCCCAATGGGGCAAAAAAAAAAAAAAAAAAACACCCGCCAATGATGCCCTAACCCTTATCTTCTCTCTCCCGGCCATGCCGGATCTCAGCAATCTCCTCCTCCCTCCCCCTTCCCCTCCCTTCTCCTCAGCCCCCTCCTCTTCTTCAGCTCTTCTTCCCGATCCGTCCTGCTCCTCTTCCTCCCGCCTCGAGAACCTAGATGGGGACGCCTTGGAGCCGCCACGTCAGGTTCCTCATCTCCACTCGACCTGCTCGATGCTGAAGAGGGAGCGGAAGGGGAGCAAGAAGGCCAGCGGCAGGGAGTTGCTCTCGGAGCACGTCAGGGTTTGGACGGAGAAGAAGGTCGCATCCGGGGTGCCCAAGACGGAGTGCGTCTTGCCTTTCCTCACCCATGCCCCAAAATTGGTAAGTTCTTGATGTCTCCTTCTTCGAGATTCTTGGCTTCTAGGATTTCTGTAAGCTTTATTGGACCATCTTTTTTCTTTTCTTGGTTTCTAGTGTTAGAGAATGGTTCTAATTGTTTTGGCACTTCCTTTTTTTATTTTAAATTTTCCTAAGACCTGAAGAGCTCCATTTTTGAGAAGGAAAAATGAGAAAAATTGAAAAACATGAGAAAATGATGAGGAGGAACAGATAGTTTTTGTGAGACTTTGGAGTATTTGCGGTTCTTGTAAAATTATCAGGAAAGATAAAGTCATTTTGATCACATCCACGACAGTTAGGGCAATGGGGAATATTAGGGTAACAATAACAGTTGTCCTTCTTGAAATATTGTCCCCATCAAGTGATCAAAACATTGTCAGGAACTTTTTCAGAAGTTTATTTCATTGGTAGGCTTTCTTTTGATTTTTTGGCTTCTAGGGTTTTTAAATCCCTTCTTGAGCCATTTTCTTTCTTTTCTTTATTTTTCATGGAAGGAGTGAAAGTGGGCACAAATTTGAGCGTTCAGCTGATATCTGTATTTGTATCTGTATCCCTCAAAGAAAAATAAATACAGATATAAATCGATGATTATCCAATCCAAATCTAAACATCTAAATCTGTTTGTGATCCTACTTAAACTTATATCAGTACTCAAGAACTTTTAAAGAAAATAACTGGCTATACTAATATGGTATTTACTTAATTTACTTTTCACTTAGTCAATCTTTGGCTTGTTGATCATAAAGTTTTACTTTTAAATTTATATTCATATTTTGTCCATACTTTTAATATATAGTTTTATCCATATCCATTTAAAATAAATATTGATATGAATTTTTACACCCAACTAATATCAATGTTCGTATTTGTGTTTGCCAAACAAAAAATGGGTTTGGATACACTGATATCTTATCCATTTTCAGCCATAGTTTGCAATTTGATTAGTCAATAGGCTTACTGCTTGCCTGAGAACCCTTACCTCTTTGCTTTTCGAGATCTTAAAATTACTAAGTTAAAAAAAAAGTTCTGGATGTAGAGGTAATCAAGAATGCTGCTTAAGTGAATATATAACCAATCTATTCAATCTTGCTTGCACAATTGATAGAGCCACTGGAATGTCTTTTCCAAGTTCAACCTTTTGTGACGTCTAGTTTTTAATTTCCAACAGTTAGTCTATAACTTTGATCAGAGAAAATGAGAAGAAGAACAGATTTCTTCCCCCCTTTCCCTTTAATCAATCCTGTCATTCCTAAAACTATATTATGCACATTTGATCATTTTTTTTTGGGAAAAAGTGTAAGTAAAGCAGGAAATTAGTTCATGCTTTCCTCATTCTGAGACACAATAAAGGAAAATGACAACTGATAACATTGAATGAAGGGCCAATTGATGTTACCAGGTATTTCAAGTCATTCTCCAGTCTTGTATTCATATTTTGTGATATCAAACTAAATAATTGATGATTTTGATGTAAAAACAATGATTTATTTCTTGCTGTTAAAAATTATTACTGCTCTTATATTTGGTTGGGTTTCTTTTATAGGTTGGTTGTCAGATGTGCAGTAAATATATGTGCCCTGGTGAAGAAGTGCAATGCTTGGTTAAAGGTTGTCAGCAAGCTTTTCATCAGATGTGCGCTAAGCAAAAAATTGGACTCCCTAACCATAAACCTTTCAAGTGCCCCCAACATGTAATTTTTTCTTAAGAATATAATATAGCTACAACTATACCATTTTATTTTACTTGCTTTTGTATTCCAAATATGAATAATTTAATCATGCTTATCTGTAGAAGGGAAGGTCTTGTATGTAGAATATTTGTTTTAATATGTTTCAGCCCTTATATATCATGGTCTTATTTTCCCTTGATTGTGTATATTTTAATACTTTATTCTTGTTCTGACTACTCTCTCTCTCTCTCTCTCACACACACACACACATGCTTTATCTGTAGAAGGGAAGTAATATCTTTTTGACTTGGTTTTCTTTGAGTTAACTGTTTTCTTGCATTTAGCCTTTTAGCCTTTTTCTAATATTTCATTAGATCATCTAACAAGTGCTTTGTTGACTGCCTGTTTTAAGCTTTCTTTTCCTGCAATTAGGTATGATTTCTATTGTTTATCTACCTTTAAAGATAATGAGAAAAGATTGAATGTCAAGGAAGTGACTGAAGAATGACTTTGAAACTTACCTTCATTGTCTTAAAATACAATCATGATAAATTTTGCTTTTCTAGTTTGCTATAGATATTATTCTAGGTGACCTTTTTATCTAAAGAATATATTTATAGAATGAGCCATGAAAATTAATTTTGTTCATTTTTGATTTAGTTTTATAGAGGGTGTACTTTGGTGCAATGGTAAGGTCATTCCGTTGTAACTTGGGTATCATAAATTTAAAACATGGAAACAACCTTTCCACATATAGGGTTAAGGCAGCATACATTTGACCCTCCCCAGACCCCAAAATGGCATGAGCCTTTTGCATGGGCCCACCTTTTTTTTAATCTTTTGATATATTTTTGTATTGAGTGCTGGTAGATGGATTGGAGTCATAACTATCATAATTGGTTGACTTAAATGGCATATTTTTTGTTCTTTATACAAGCAATGTTTAAAAGAGTGGAGGAGGAATTAGGTGAGCATTCAAACTCTTTGAGTTTTATGCATTTTCTTGGGCTACACTATGATCTGCTGGAATTTATTTGAGAATAAGCAAGGTAAAAAAATGCAAGTATTGCATTAAGTTGATTATGAAGTAGATCTATAGTTGTTGCGTCTGTCCAAATTGTAATAATTAGTGTACCATCTTGCCTAACTCTAGTTTGAGACTAGTAGAAGCACATCATGCAAGAAAGCACTTGTATATCCCCATAATTTTTTATGGGGAAACAATTGAAGCCCTTACATGCATACTTATCATAGGTTGAAGTGCAAGGTGTGCACTCACATGAGCCTCATACGTGACACATGCCTAGGAATTGCCTCACCCATGAGCTTCAAACATTTTTGGGGACCTTCCCTTGAGTCATGAAGCAAGGAAAATGAAATTCAAATTAGCCTCCTTTAATGGCACTAATGCAAGCTGGCTGATTGACTAAAAATCCCTTAGAGTGGGCACAATCACTAGCAACCAAGTTAGAGAATTCACGGGTGATGTGCAATGTCCAAAAACACTAAAATATGACATAATTCAATATTTAGCAGAAAAACACCTTGGAAACACATTAACAAGACTTCAATCAATGTTACCTAGACTTGCATGTCCAAATTAGTAGATTTAGTTGTTATATTGGTGAGTCAGGTACACAGATCAATCACGTTAGAGATGGTATGCTATATTGGTGCATATTGACTGTCCCATACTATGCGTATCATACTGTACTAGTATCGAACCAAGATTTAGTATTAGTGCATGCCAAGTCTTTGCATGCTGAACCAATCTGCATACCAGTTGTACCGATGCTATTAGTAGTATGGTACTAATATGGGATCCTATACCAAGACAACAAACCATGCTTTAAATATATATATATATATATATATACTTATATATCATTGTTTTCTGGAATATAGAGATAGATATCAATCAGATCCCATCATAATGACATCAAAAGTGGCTTTGTAAATAGGTGTATTTTAATGGTAGATTGATAATACAACCATGTTTTTAGTAAAGGATGAGTAGGCAAAAAATCTTTGTAAAACGTTTTCCATCTGGATCCAGTATAACACTGGTACGGTATCAGTATGCCCAGTACATGGATTAATTTGGCATATCGAGACTCGTGCACTCTTATACAAAACTTCATTTAGTGCTGATATGGTCCGATATGCCTAGTATGAGGTGACATGCTCCATTACAACATGCCATCTTGTGAAATAGTTTCTACCTATTTAGACTTTAGAATGTTATTCTGATTTCGTTGACCATAAGATGTTCAAAAGTGCTGATAAACATGACACGTCTCATTAGGCATTAGCTTATTTGACAACTAAACCTACTTTGAAAATACAGCTAGGAATTGTAATTAATTTTTTTCTGTTTTGCTAAAGTTTTTTCATAAATCATTTATTTGAAGCCTCATATTGTAGCGTTTAAAAAGGCAGCTATGACATGCGGGTAGTCAAAAGATCCTTATAGTGCATATGCAGTATATGAACAACATATGCAAAGGGACATGCTATTACTATTTTTTAAATATAATAATAACAAAATAATGATAATAATATTTTTCTTGGATAAATAACAACAATAATGATAAGCAATAGCAATATCAAACAAATAGTTATTGTTTATTGCTTTGTACCTTATACTTAATAGCTATAATAGTAACATAATTGATATTTGTAGTATCCATATCAGGCCCACCTGAAATCTAAATCAAACCTTGCCTAGATATACACAAGAGCAAGTTGTATATGTGGCTCAAGAATCTTAAGCAAGTTCTCATATGCAGCCCTGCAGTACTAAGCAGGTTGTTCATGTGGCTATGCAATATTAACTGAACCGTATATATAGTCCATGAGTGGTATGACTGTGTATAATAACTGATGTAGACATTGTAGTGCAGCGAATGGTCCACATGCATAAGTTCAGCAATACTGATACTGAAAGGTGTACTAATATATTACCAGTTCGGTATAGTGCAATATGTGTCTTGTTCCTATACCAAGACAAGATATCAATACTCTTATTTTCAGCCCGAAACTGAATGGTACGAACAGATTGATACTGGGTGATTTAGGAGGGTTTTGCTTGGTTCAGATTGCTTCTTGATTGAAACTAAATCGAATCTCTATACCGTATCAGTACCTTATTGATATGGTGTGGTACGGCTGGCATGGGTTCATCTAGCAGACCTTGCATATGTGGTAGCATGCATAGCAGACCTTGCATATGTGGTAGCATGCACAACATTTTATAACACCATCACATCGGATTATTTTTATGTTCAAAATTTTCAAGAAAGCTAGGATTGTACTGATTTATAATGTTATGCTTTATGGTCCAATGTGCACCTATATTTGATCCCTAAAGTCTCAACTTAATCATACAAACAGGTTGTTGAAGCTTGGATCAAACTGATCCTAGCAGGGCATAACCATTACAGTTCATCTCGTGAACTAGGTGTACTGGTTGAGTTTTGATTCAACCAGAGCTTCAATTTTTGAAAGATCAGCTAGTATTTGAGCTCATTTTGTTAACAAGAAGTCCAAAGGTAGAGCGTGAGGTTGACTTTTTTGCCAATTACACAGGCTTCAACATGCCTGCCATTGACCTGATCCCAAGCAGTTCATAATCTTGGTCCATTTGCAGCCTTCATGCTCTGTAATATCCCAAAAACTCTCTCTTTTTTTTTCATTTCAATGAGTGCAAAGGCTTTTGTTTCTAAGTTATTTGTAGAGATTTGCGATGCTTTTTTCATTGCAATTTCTTTCCATTGCATACTCTTTGCTAATTAACTGTAACTTGCAGCTCCCTTTTCTCTTTGTAACATGTATATCATATTTATTTGCATGTTTTGACTGTAGGAGTGAATAGCAGTGTCATGGAATGGATGGAGTTGTTTTTTGTTTGCTTCTACTGTTCTACATGCTTATCTTTAATTTTGTATTGTATGTAGGTAGAGAATTGGGAATTGTTAGTTGACAAGGTTATTGATAAGATGTTCCAAGACCCATCAAATGCAATTATCGTTCGATTTATGAGTCACATAAGTGAGAACTTAGTTGAAGCTGGGGATCTGGTCCTCCGCCGCGTACTCTTACAGTTGCAAGAACAAAAGAAGTGAGTTGAAAGATCGTGATTTGCTTGTTTTGCATGAGTACTTGCCTATTACAATGTTGATAGAGTAACTTGGTATGATATACTTATTTGTTATTTGATGAGCAAGATAGGATTATGCATGAATTCAGTTGTCAATGTAGGAAGACGCTATTTGTGGCCACCAAAGCTATGCTGATGACTGCAACTAACTAATTCCTTTTGTTCAGAATCGATGAAGTGCAGCTTTCTGATAGACATGGTACCTATCATTTTCGGTTATGTTTTCAATCACCTCAGCCCACTATTGCTACTTAGGGTGCTTCCACTGAGTGTCTTTGAGGACATTTACTCTTGTATGTTGTATGGTCAGCTTTGTGAAATTTAGAAGGTATGGTTTCTTTTCCCCCATTTTTTGAATCTATTATTTCTTTCATATAGCTGGCTAAAGTTGCGTACTTCCTGCTAATACAAGTTAGATCCTTTGTTTTGTTGCATTATGAATCGCAATTGGAAGATAGTACCAAAGTTGATGGTGCATTGTTTTTCATAAAGAGAGGACAAATAAACACAACCGTCTTTAGATTATTACTTTGTTTAAAAATTGGAACATAAGTTTGTGATATGATACAAAAGATTTGTTTCATATGGCACAGCAAAATTTTGCCATTGGTAAGCACACTTCCTGATTTATGTTGATCTTGAAACACACAATCCATTATGGCCCTTTTGCTACAATGCATTCACTTTTTGTTTGTATGAATTATCTAATGTAGCAACCTAAACAAAATGTAACTGTAATATCTTCTTTAGGTGTTCTTGTGTTATTAGGCTAATAACTAAGCTGCTGGAACATCCTGAGAGCTTGAAGAATTGAGTCACTCTTGTAATCCTTCCTGTCTGAGACATCATGGCCCAACCTAATAGAACTCAAATTAAAGATTTTAGAAGTAAAACAGCTTTATTTTTGTACCATGCATTTGGATGGTCAAAACCTTGACTCATTTCTTGATTTTTATACGATGAAGCATTATCATNCCATAGTTGACTTCAGTTGACTAGATAGGTTCTAGTTTGTCTCCTACACTTGGTCTCAATTATGTTCATAAAGAGACTTGCATGACTTAGATTGGTGATTGACAGTGCAAATTTCTTTAAATAACACATTCTTGTGCCTGCAAACTTGTGAAATAGAGTAAATCAACAATGAAGATCAGTTGCTTTGGCTGTTGGATTGATATAGATATATTCTGAAGAAGAGCATTCCTAAGTATATGAACACTGATGGGAAGTTTTAAGTAGAAGGTGCAGAAGATAGGCCTTTTTTAGAAAGTTGAATTTGTTGTTAGATAAGAAGAGCATGCATGGATAGAACTGAAGCTGCAATGATTAAGAGATGTGTGCAACATAATCATGCAGTTGAAATGATATGAATTGAAGAGTAGAGGGGGCTATGTTTCTTGGTTCAGTAGAAACAAATTCTTATTCCAAAATGATACTCCTAATGCAGAAAATGCCTATCCCTTGCTGTTAAGTTCTAATAAAAATTATAGTACATAAAGAACCATAATTAACTTGAACAGGTGAATGTTCCTGAACATTTTCCTATAAACAACTTCCTGAAATGAATTTATTCACTACAATATTTCTGACTAACCTATCATTGTGCTGCAGCTTCCACAATTGTTGCTACTTGATTCTTATGCATCCATGCACAATTCGCACATGAACTTTTATATGCTTTTTATTGCCTTATTTATTTATTCATACAATTTACATGTGCCATGTATGCATTTATAGATAAAGCCCCTTTGCGATGATAACTTGTGATGATATAAGAAATGATGCTATTACTATCCATCTTGACTGCTTATGCTGTAAGCTGGTCATGCCCTACTCTGTCAAGTAATAGTTTTTCATTTTTCACCTCAGCAACCAGTGGTATCTGCATCAAGGATGATGACTGTATCGCTTCTCTTCTGGTTAACAGGTACAAAACAGGCAATATCTATTTCATTGATACTGTACGAGATTGCAACTTGAGATTCTCATTTGTTGTCTCTTCCCCCCCCCCCCCCCCAAAAAAAAAAAAGGGCATTTAGTTTGGTTGAGTTCGAAGATGTTCGTAAACTGGCAGCTGAACTCTGTGGCCGGCTTCATCCAAAGGTATGTATTGATGAGATGAAGTTATGTTGTCTGTCATATAAAAACTATTAATCTATGTTCTTCATCTTTCTAAATATAATTATGCATGACTATGTGTGGTGGTCAAAATTTAGTTGATTATAAAGGAATTCATTTTAGTGAAAGCCTATATTAGGACAGAATTAAAAGAATATCTGTCAGTACCATACCATTTAGCAATAATGATAGAATACATGGATCCATACCATATAGTCGGAAGAATGCTTGATGTTATGGATAGGATGTATATATTGGAAATTACTATTAGTACTCTTTTTGGCATTAGCTATGGAATTGATGATGTTGGAATACAGTCTGTAGCATCCGACCCTCTCTGAATTAAGTTCTGTTGTAATAGAAGTTTTCAAGTATGGCTATATTGTTTTATTTCTAAGGGTCACTGTCAGGTTTAATGGCAAGCTTTCATAATTCATAGAGTACCAATCGCCATTCAATTATGGTGTGCAATATTGAGGGTTCTCTGTGTAAGTACATGTTCTGAATTTTGATTAAAAGAACTGTTTCTCAATTCCATTGCATGTAGAATGTTGAGGGTTATTCGTGCAAGCAATTTTTCTAAATGATTCATCTTGCATACTTGCAAGAATCATAAGGATGCATGACAGTGAATTGCTTGGAGAAGTTTTGATGATTATGGTTTTGATGCACATAACGGCAATTATCAAAATAAACATTTTGTGGCACTAGCTATGAAGCTGGCTACACTTTTAAGGCTTGTCTGTGCAAGCAGTAAAATTCTTTCAATGTTGTGTAGGTTGACAGGTGTAATATGTATGACTTATTATGCATGCAAAAGTTTTCTGTTTGTTGCAAAGCTTATTTTGATAAGTTTAACCTCTTTAATAGCTTGATTGGTTTTAAATGCTATGGATTGTTTTGTTTGAGCCTGTTGTCTAGATTCCTTCAAGAGTTTGTCTTGTTAGCCTTTTGGAAAGCTGTGTTTGCAAATGAATGAAAGATTAAATATTTAGCATGTTTTAGTTATAGACTCTTTCTGGTGTGGAGACTCCACTGAGTTTGCTCAGGAGCAAGGGAATATTTCAGGATTTCTTTAAGAATTTGCTCAGGAACAAGGCAAGATTTCTAGATTTCTTTAAGAATAAATGTGGGGTCTGTCTAACTATCTTTTTCTTCTGTCATTTATAATTATATAAAAAGAAAGGACACAACTATAAAATTGTATTTCCTGAGGACTTTCTCTAAATTATTCGTCACCCACTGCCACAAGCCACGGATGTTGGTGTCACCATGGTACAAACAATGGAGATAACACTGATGCATTTGTTGTAATCTACTAGATAATATATTGTCTTGTGCTTAGCAGATTTTAGAGATATGTATGCTAGCTGATGGTGTGGTTTTCAACATTCAACATAATATCAAAGGACATGCAAGTACCATAAACATGATAATATATATTCAATGTCAGCACTCAACTTGAAATCATTCAAAAGATATGATTTAGAATCATTTAACTCATGACCTCAAACTCGAACTTATTCAAGTCCTGAGTCTTGAGTTTGTCTCTTGCATGGGTACAAAAGTAACAATAGTATTAGAGTTAAACCATCCTCAAATAAACCATCTGAATGAACAAAGCACAACCAAAAATATGTTGCTATTCATCACCAAATCAAATCCACTTAGAAACCTAAACATATCTTATTATATACAATATTTTTAGGATAGAGAACATTATGAAAACTAAAGTAGTGATCTAGGTCTACAGAATTGGTACAAAGAATCATTTCGGTATATTATTAGTTTGGTGTGGTATGGGTCGCCGGCATTGCAGGGTATGCATCTTGTACTGAGACAAGGTGCTTATTCGTTTCTTACTCTTAACAATAGTACCTTTCAGTATCAGGTGGTATGAGTTGATACTGGATGGTTTCACGTGGTTCGGACTGGTTCAGTTATATGAAATTTATATTTGGCATTGTATTGGTACCTTGCCGATACTACCGGATGGATCGGTACAGGTTGGTATGGCATAACTTGGCAGTGATAGTATTGTTTCAAAAATAACTAAATCCATATGGCAGCTTCAGAACACTGAGTCCTCAAAACAGCCACTATAGCCTTCTTCACTAATTACTCTAAAGAATTTTATGATAGCTGAAGTGAGCTACACAGCTTGGTAAATAAACCTCTTTTGTGGTTAGTATTTGAGTTTCCATTGAAGCAAATGACTTTTAAAACATGACATCTGAATGAAATTATCATTTGGAGAGTTCAATAAAAGGTGCTTTTGGAACATCTGAAAATGAAATGAAAAAAGAAAAAATTCTTCTAAAAGGAATGAGATAAAAAATGGCCAAGATACATTTTAAATTTCATAAAAATCTAATATTTTATTTGATTTCATGTTCTCTAGAATGGTCTTTCCCCTTTGGAGGCTGGTTTCCCTGAAGAGTCTCCCAATGCCAGATTTGTTGTAAACAATTGGTATTCTATCATGTTGGAGATCATTTTAGAATATCTTACTCTTGAGCTTTACCTATCACAAGCTTCAATGATTCTTAGAACTTTTCATTAGTTCGATATTCGGTAAGTCATACAGGTGTAGAATTGGATACATTAAGTCTTTTATTTGCCCCAATCCTATTAAAGTTAGCAGGAGATCATTAATTAGCCCAGGATCTAGTCTTCTGTTAGAATTCCTCTCATTTCCACTTCAAATGAAAGCTTAAACATATGGAACCCAAAATGGTGTTGTAGGTTAAGATTCTCCTCTATTTAAGTGTCAAGTTATTTTACAGTTATGGAGGCCAAGGCCCCATTATTTAGGCCTCATTTGGGAAATGGGAAGATCATGCCAGGGAAGTGGATTCCTAGGAAGTGTATTGGCCCTAAACCTAGCTTTGATCAAATACATGACAGCTGCACATCCTATGGCCTTAAAGAACATGCAAGGTCCTTTTTTTTCTTTATCAATTTTCACAATAACATGATATATCATTATTAATATCCAAAACCAAAGAATACTAGAAATATAATAATAAAATTATTCAATTACAACTCTCTTTATACTTTAGGTATTAAAAATAATCTAGCCGCTCTAGATTACTTGGATCTTCGCTCGCATCCCTTTGCATCCTAGCTCTATTCATCTTGTGGCTCTAAAGAGGAAAGTAAAATATCATATGAACTAAGAACTCAATAAAATCTTTACATTTAGTTGGATCAAATATATCAATTGTGCAATATATGAATTTACTTGCAATAAAGTACTTTACTTTCATAAAAACATGCTTATCAAAACATAATATCAATTTTCAAAACATATAATGCATAAATTTAGAAAATTCTTTTGATTTTTTTAATTTTTAAAATCCACCTCTCCCTAACCTTATTGCGGTCCTTATGACAAGGTTCAAAGAGACTAGTTTCTAGTTATAAAACATATCAATAAATGAACATATGCCAGCGATCAGCTTCCACTGACTAGGCTTGAAAGAAAACTAGCTCTAGTTCACATGGATTAAACATGCCAGTGGTCATGTTTCAGTGATCAGCCCTGATTGGCTAGGCTTGGCACTGGTTTCTCAAAACAAAATATGTCGATGAGCAATGATTAGCCACAATCGATTAGCTTCGAAAGGAATCTAGCTCTAAATCATGTATGACCAACAATCAAACCTAATGGCTAGGGTCCAAAGTCATAGTCAAGTCAGAGAGCAAGCATGATATCTATCTCAAACCAATTTTTTAGTTATACAACCTATCCAAAAATCCATGAAATTTTATGTTTTTATGTCCATTCAAAATCAACATGAATTTCAATGCTTCAAAATTCAGTACCATGTCCAAGTAAAACATGTCATGCTCAAAATGAGTGTCTCCTTTGTTTGTGATGGAGTCAATGAACCACTTTTATTTTAATCTTTCAGATGAAGGTTTAAGCCAATCCCAACTAGTTTGGGATTAAGGCTTTGTTGTTGGAGCTAGAAGTAGGCCAGGATGGGCTGGGTAGGGCCACAACCTTACCCAAGCCTAGCTCGAAATGTTTTTTAGGGTTTTAGGTAGAGCTGAGGCCTGAAAGTTACTGCGGAACTTAGGCCTAAGCCTGGCCTGAAACACATTGGGCCCACCTGAATTAGCCCGTTTTGGCCAAAACAATGAGGCTTCCCAATTTTGGCTCAAATTTGATGATAGTTCCTGTTTTACAAAACTGTTTTCCTAGTTGTTAGCCTTGCTGTTTCAGTAATTCTAACTAGATCAGTATTCTTCCCACTAATCCAAGGCCCACCGCACACTTTTACTGGATATCATATTCTTCCCATATCACAATGGATGGGGACACATCTAAGAAGCTATGATATGAATATTTTCTACCACAATTCTAACCAGCTGTTCACTACACCTACTGGATATCATATTCTTCTATTTTATTTAATCAAGGGAGAACATCATATCTAAGCACAACATGAATATAAGTTCTGAGGACAAGGCAAGAGGCCTTCCTGATGGAGGTTAAAGAGGTCATGGGACTTAAATATTTTGCAGAATTAATAAGACTAAATGTGTATATGTATCAAAATAAAATATAGCTTATCATAAGAAAATTACAGGTTCTGGCAGTAACTGGACATTAAATTTACATTCCAATGAAATCTGGACAATGGAATTAGAGTCCAGAAAAAGGTGAAAAAAATCAATGAAAAGTAACTCTCAAAACAAAAATACCAATCAGCAAGCATCATCCTAAAACCTCATTGGCATTAGTAACCCATTTCAGAACCTCGTAGAAGTCATGACTATACTTCTATTTGATCTTTTTCCTATCAAATCCCAAAGCAGAATGGTAGTGCTTCCACATTTTATCCCCCTCATATATACACACAATCAGTTCTTTTTTTAAATTGATATCAACAATTACGGAATAAATCAGGCAGCCAAATAACCACTCAAACTCCTCTTTTTATGTAACTAATTGCAGTTTCAGTAACATGAATCCAATAGCAGCTTAATGATTTTTAAAATCTTTAGATTATTTTGAAGCAAAGATTTATTGGTTTTGAAACCTAGCAAAGGTAAAAACAAAGAAAAGCAGAATTTTTGTGTGAATACTCCTTTCAATGTCAACTCCAAGAGGTACTTCACTAATTTATAGAGCTACAGAGACACAGAAGCAGCAAAGATGCAAAAGAGGCCCTTAGTTGTCAATCATAGTAACATGTTTACCTTGACCATATCAATCCATCTTGTCGGTAGAGTAGTCTATTTCATTGTTCAGGCCTCTAGCTAATATGTGGGGTTCATTGCTGAGTCTAAGTATGGAGTTTATCTGTTTCATTCTCAAGTTCTCATCATCTATGTGCCTTGATGTCTCAAAGCGGACTCCATTATGGACATGAGCCATTCCACCTCCTTCTAATCATTGGTATAATAGGTGTCATATGACTCTGATCAACTCAATGGGCTAGCTTTTCGTTCTCCATATCATATTGAATATCTGCATAGTTGGATAACAATGCGAGAAAAGAACTTATGCACTAAGAAAAAGTTGTAATTGCACCAAGAAAAAATAGTTCCATATTTATTGCTCAGCCCGCTCAGGAGTGCAATCATCCACATCCAACTTAAAAAAACTTCGGCTGCTTACAACTAAAATTGCATGTATCAATATCGATTAACAATCTTTTAAGTATAAGCATGATAAGCAAATGCAAACACAAACCAATCATAAGTAGGCAAGCGACAATCATCCACATCTAAAAAAACTCCAGATGCTTACAACTAAAAATGTATGTATCAGTATTGATTAACAATATTTTAAGTACAAGCACAATAAGTAAATGCAAACACAAGAACTTCGATATTGATCCACAACTACGATATTGATCCACAACTACCACAAGTGCTGAGCATTGACTCTGGTGAAATTGTAGAAACTAGAATAGCTAGAATATCTCGAGCCATCCTTGATGGTTAGGATAGACTACTGCATTACTCTTCCAACATACCAACTTTTCCTTCGCGCAGATTAATTAAACTTGGACCACCTTGTCCACATATACCAGGTGTTATGTCACTCGAATCCCCCTAGGGGTTGCACCTTATCCACATCAATTGCTCTCCTCCACATCAAATGCCCTTTGATAACAAAATTTTATGAACATTTTCGACCTGGATCCAAGATAGAAGCAATTGCCAACAAATAATTTCATTGGTACCAATACTTGTTTAATTTCTTTTGCATTTCATTTGCCAATTGTTTCAATGTTTCATCATTTTCAATACTCTCATCCATCAACAAAGTCCTAATTCCTTAAACTTCTATCAATTACAAATTTGATGTGGGATACTTATGATCAGAATGTATTTTAGTGGCATCCAAAAAGGCTTCTAAGAATATGAGGTTCAAATTTTTTGAGTCTAGGTCTTTCGTACACCCAGACCCAGGTCTAAAAACATCTATGGGACTATCCTCAGATCCAAACATTGCTATAGTCATTTGTAAGACTGGATAAGAAGGATGGAGAGTTTATGTTTTTATGACAGCCATAAAATATTGTCAAACTATGAGATGGATCCAAATTTAGTAGCTTACCCCAAATAAGTTGGGAAGAAGGCTGGATGGTTGAGGTTATGGTATCTTCAGGAACCACTGAATCCATGGTTTATTGTGTCCTAATTAACTCTGGCTAGGGCTTAAGGAAGCTAAAATCACTTTGTGAACTGCCATGTTTCTCGTATCTTTAGGCTCATTTTGGTGTTTGGGTGAGGAGCATGTGTATTGAAACTCTTTGGTGTATAACATCTTTTTGTTTTTTGTTACATTTATATTACATTATTGCAAAATGAATTTTTTGTTTCAATGCATCTTTTCTATTGGATTTATTTATAGTAATGACACTAGTAAATTTATCAATCTGCATCCCATTTATCTCATTTTTTTAATTAGTTGCTTTCTTCTTTCATTATCTATATATTCATTTTTTTCCCCTAATTTATGTATTGTTTCTTAGCTTTTTGAATCTTCTTAGCCAACTTGTGGTTATTGGTGCAAAAAAATAATAAAAAAAGGAATACCATCCCTTTTAATTGAGCTGCATGAAGTTATCACTTCTATCATCAATATTGGTTATCACTTTAACTCTTCTTTTATTGTCAATTTTGGTTATCACTTTAACTCTTCTATATATTAATGAGCAACCTAGTCTCTGTGGGAAGGAATATGTTGTGTATTTAATTCATATATTTGCTTTAGTAAAGCCCAGATGGTTTCTTTTTGCACTAGGTTCTCTTTCCAATTATAGAATCTCAACTAAGGCGTGCGGCACATGATCATGATATACTGAAGATGAAGATATGCTTATTGTCTACTTGTACTTTGCTTGTGGTACAAAATCATTTAGTTTTCTGTAGAAAGCTTTAACTCTGCATCCTCAAAACTAAGAGTCTTCATCTGTCATCTCCTAATTGTCTCTCTTTGCACTTCAACATGTTCAGGCAAGGGACAGAGACTCCGCTTTTCACCCTGCTATGCCCAGAATCAGGAAAATACTTGAGATGGTATTGCTGTGGCCTTCTTTTGATGCTGATGAAGGTATAATAACATTGGCATAAGTTTTTGTTCATAGATCAGATGATTGGTTCACTACAGGGTCACAATTGGTACTGACCATGATGCTTCATCTCAAAAACTGCTTCATGTTTGACATTGTAGTTTCCAAAGTACAACATGGATGCATTGATTGTTTAGCATTGATGATATGTGCTGAAGTAAAGGGCCCAGGGACTTCAAAAGATTTTTCTAGAAACAGAATCAGCATTTCTCAAGATGTAAATTGTCCAGGTTGGTTTCAGAGTTTCAGCAACTGACTGAGTCTTTACAATGCTTCTCATATTTCATTATTATTATTTTTAACTTACATAAGCATAAATGCAGGAGAGCATGCTTCAACAGGTAGTTCTGTTCTAGCTTATGTGATCCAAAGATTGACGAATGATGAGATTTACAATATCTCAGTAGAAAGCAACAAGACTACATGTCATGAAGGAAGTTTTTTAATTGACATGTCACGTGAAACATCTCCTGCAACAAGTGATCCGTCCACTGTCTCCACCTCAATTCGATTTCGCTTTTGTATGGCCAATGTTCTCATTAGTGCTTGCCAGAAGGTCTCAAGCTCTGGAAATGGTTTATTTGCTTGTAAAGTTCTTCCACCTGTCATCTGTTCTGTAGAGGTACACTTTCGAGATACTGGATATTCATTATTATGTTTTTGTTGATCTGCAAGATGCTAATTACTCCATGTTGCTTAAATACAGGCAATAGCATGTTCAGATGTTAGAGCTGCATGCCTTGAGGTTCTTTTTGTGGCGGTATATCACCTCAAGTCTTCAGTAGTTCCTTTTTCTTCAGATCTGTTCAATCTTGCTGTCAAAGTACTGAAAAAAGGATCAGAGAAGGTATGGCAAACAAGATAGACTTTAACAATGTTCCACTGTTTTAATGGAATTAAGCTGTCTGTCTTTGTATTTTGTGTCGAGGGGGGTTCTTATTTTCTAGTATGTGTGTGTTGCATGCCCTACCACCGACTACAAAAGCCACCTGTGGTCGGTAGGCTGCTTGCATCTGAGGACTTAACAATGGTGGTTACATTGGAGGCCTCCACTATTTCCCTAGGTGATGACATATTGCATATAACTGCCGTGTTTGTCAATGTTACTCATATGTTTTGGTTCTGTTTACTAGGAAAAACTTGCAGCTGCAAAGCTAATGGGATCACTGATGGCTAGTGAGGACGAGATCATTGCTAGCATATCAGATCACCTGTTAGAAGCAAAGTCTGTGCCGGAAAAAGCTGCCATGAAGGCTTCATCACCAGAACTGCAGCAACTGTGCAAGAAACTGCTGGCATGTCTTACTTCCATTGATTGAAAATATTTTGTGATACTACATCATGTTGACCACAGCAAACAGCAAAATTATGGTTAGTCTCCAATGATAGTCATGATATTAACCATGTATATCTCTGACAAGTACATGCTTCGGCCAATGGTTTGGATCCCAAAAGTTCTTGCGTGTCTAGATGAGCCTCAACATCTGATTGGAGCAACGAAGGGATGCTTTCAAATCCTTAAAAAATTAGGTGCCAGCTTTTAACTAGAAGAAATAAGAACGTCATTATCAGTTTCCCATTATCTAAATGCTATTGACCAGAGAAAGACTTGTAAAATAATGAATGTTATGAAACATAAAACTTCTTGTATGAATAATCCAGTCTATTTTTTTCTCGTACAAAAGCCTATGTTAGATCTTCAATGTTCCATATCAAAATCTTCTTCAAAAACGCAATCTAATGAAAATGCATCACCATGACACCCAAGACACCACACTTGAGGATCCAAAATCCTGCAAAAAGACCATTTAGAGTCACAATAATCACGCTTGGACACCACTCCAAAATCCCAAATCCTTCATTAGGAGGTACAATAATCCAAAGCAGAATCAACCACCCACCCACCGAATCAGGTCTTTGCTAAGCAGAGGCATAGCATGTAAATCTTGAGCCAGAAACCAACCCACACAAACAAATTACTTTTGCAATCTCAAGTTTCTTAATCTTCATTATTGGTACTCAAAACATTCCTTCCTGACGTGCACTAACATTTGTAACCATGAAGCTATATATACCCATTTTATGATGGTTCATCAGCCAGAATTGACACCAAACCTATGCACACCAACATGCGTCTTATTGCCGTAGACCATTTAAGGAGCTACAGAAGGCGGGAGCCACCCCACCAAAAATCCAACACAAGAAGGCACATGGCCCTTCCATCCTCCCATTCTGGTTTATAGCCTTTAGTATATATTGTCTACCAGCATGTGAAATATATTTATACAAGAGAGAATGGACTGGATCATTCAGTAAAATAAAATATATAGATTTAGATCAACATTAATAATATGACTATCTATCTATCTAAAAGCTAGAGCTACTTTTTAACGTTTTCTTCCTATTGGTGCCAAATCACCCTTCTCGAATGTCTGCAAGCATTTGATCTGCCTTCTCCGGTGTGCCATGAATCCTCCGGCGGGCTTCACTCGATCGAGAGCTTGCAAAAAGTCGTGGGAACCAAAAATTTTGGCGAGAACCCTTCGATGCTCAAGTTAGTGCTTTGGGCAACAGCCGTGAGCTAAATAAAGCTCAAAAGAGAGGGAGAGAGGCTTAGAGAAGTGCTCTCTTTATAAGCATGTAAGGGCTTGAAGTGCCTTACTTGGGCTTACCTGGTCGGAGGTCCCTCTTATCGATTTTATTGAAACTTGGAGTCTTTGAGACTTGAGGTGTAACCACCTCTCAGAGCATTTATGACAAGGATAGCAATAGTGGGGCTTGCCTTCTTGTAGCATGTCAGAGCTGGCAGGCCATATCCCATCTAATGTGGGTGGCTGCAGTGGTTCCATCAGCAGTACAAGGCCATAGTAGAGTTGGTGAGTGCCACTTGATTTGGACAGCTGCTGCAAGTTGTAGGTTTGCAGAACATGGGTGGCCGTTACGGTGCTCGCCAGATGTGTCCCCCACGTTGCACGTTTGTTATCCTATGCGGACAGTGAGAAGACGCGCGAACAGTGGTGGAGTTAGGCATGTGGGCCCCCAAAATGAGCCCTACCCCGGAGGCTGCTGGGGCACTACCTAGGTGGTTGATCATCACCGTTGATTGAGAGTGGCTCTACCAACCTCATCAAGAACTAGAAGCAGGGATCACAAACTGGTTTCTAGAAGGATCATTCCAGTCATTCCTTCCGGAGGTAGGGGACAGTTGGGACACCCGGGATGGAGACAGGGACGTGTTGTCGGGAGATGGAAGCTAGAGTCGATAAAAGACTGGGTGTCGGTTGCCTGGGTTCCGCGCCATCGGGAGCTGAGGCTGAGGGCAGAGTCGGTGTCGAGAGCAGGGTCGGTGCTGTTGAGAGTTGAGGCCATTGGGTAGAGTTGGTGCCGAGAGCAGGGTCGGTGCTATCAGGAGCCGAGGCCAACGGGTAGAGTCAGTGTCGTCGAGAGCCAAGGACGAGGGCAGAGTTGGTGCCATCGGGAGCCGAGGTCGAGAGCAGTGTCGGTGCCGAGAGCAGGATCAGTGTCAATGCCGAAGCCGACGGCAGAGTCAATACTATCAGGAGCCAAGGTCGAAGGCAGAGTCAGTGCCGTCGAGAGCCGAGGCCAAGGGCAGAGTCGATGCCGTCGAGAGTCGAGGCCGAGAGCAGAGTCGGTGCTGTCGGGAGCTGAGGCCGAGAGCAGAGTCGATGTCGTCGGGAGCCAAGGCTAAGAGCAGAGTTGGTGTTGTCGGGAACTAACAGGCTGATGCCGATAGGCCAAGGCCGACGGTCTAACGCCAAGGTTGACGGACCAAAACCGAGGTTGACTGGTCGAGGCTGACGGGCTGATGCTAAGGCTGACTGGCCGAGGCCAATGGGTGGAGTCCAAGTTCGAGGCCAAGACCAAAGCAGAGGCCGACTAGAAGAAGGCCGACCCGGGTGGCTAACTAGGGATCCAACCCGAGTGCATCATCGTTGCCCATGGGGTTTATTGGCCCCATCAGATACCCCCATACTCCTGAGCTTGTGCAACCGCATGCTTTGCATCTGCCAAGTGAAAGGTGTAGAACTCTATCTTTGCACTTGTCTTTTCTTTCTAGCTTTGGCTCCGATTCCTTCCTAGTGGAGGGATCTTTTTCTTTTTGCACTACTTTTGATAATTTTTTGTCTGCCTTGTGTGGACTTATGACCATGTTTGCATGCTCTCTGAAGCTGGGCACTTGCTTGCTCGAAGGACTTTAAGCAAGATTGGAGGTAGGTTGGTTACCTTTGGCCAGCTAGAAGTGGGCAACACCGTCATCTGTGAGCTGGGAAGTTGGTCACTCCCAACTATGAGTTGATTTTGTCTTCTTAGTTGGTTGAGAGTGGCCAGCACCATCAGCTGTGAGCTGGAGAATTGGTCTCTCCCAACTGTGAGTTGATTTTGTCTTCTTGGCTGGCTGAGAGTGACCAGCACCGTCAGCTATGAGCTGGGGAATTGGTTTCTCCCAACTATGAGCTGATTTTGTCTTCTTGGCTTGCTGAGAGTGGCCAGTACCATTAGCTGTGAGCTAGAGAATGGATTTCTTCCAACTGTGAGCTGATTTTGGGCTTCTTTGACATGAAATCTAGAAGTGGATGCCCGTCAACTGTACGTTGGGGAGTTTGTTTTTTCCCATTGTGAGTTGACTTGGGGCTTCTTTTTGGATGGTTGAGGGTAGCCAACAATCTATTGCAGGTGTATAATTTGAGTTAAGGCCTTACCGAGTTGGACATTGGCTGCTGAGGCAGAGTTAAAGCCGTTGAGGATGAGATAAAGCCGCTGAGGCTAAAATAAGGCCGCTGAGGTAGAGATAAAGCCGTTGAAGCTGAAATGAGGCCGCTAATTCAGAGATAAAGTTGCTAAGATTGAAATAAAGCTGTTAAGGATGAAATGAGACCGTTGAGACATAGGTAAAGCTACTGAGGCTGAAATGAGGCCGCGGAGGCAGAGATAAAGCCGTGAAGGCTGAAATGAGGTTGTTGAAGTAGAGATAAAGCCGCTTAGGCTGTAATGAGGCTGCAATAAGGTCGTTGAGACAGTGATAAAGCCGCTAAGACTGAAATGAGAATGCTGAGGCAGAGATAAAGCAATTGAGGCTACTGAGGTAGAGATAAAGCCGGTGAGGCTGAAATGAGACTGGTGAGATAGAGATAAATTTGTTGAGGCTGAAATAAAGCCGCTAAGGCAGAGATAAAGCCGCTGAGGCTGCAATGAGGCTGCTAAGGCAGAGATAAAATCGCTGAGGCTGCAATGAAGCCGCTGAGGTAGAGATAAAGCTGTTAAGGCAGAGATAAAGCCGCTAAAGCTGAAATGAGGCTGCTGAGGCAGAGGTAAAGCCGTTGAGGTTGAGATAAAGTCACTGAGATAGAGATAAAGCCACTGAAGCTAAAATAAGGCTGCTGAGGCTGAAATGAAGTCGTTGAGGCTAAGATAAAGCCCTTGAGGCAGAGATAAAGCCGTTGAGGCTGAGATAAGGTTGTTAAGACTGGCTCGGGGTCTACTTCAACCAATTTGGGGGCTATTAAGACTGATCCGAAGGCTTCTGAAACCAATCCGAGGGCTACTGAGACCGATCCAAGGGTCTTTTTGAACCACCTCGAGAATTTCTCTTGCTAGCCCAGGGGTGACTCGAAGGTCATGAGATCAACGAGAGCCTTTTTGAACCATCGAGGTTTCTCTGCCGAACCGAGGGTGACTCGAAGGTCAATGAGACCAACAAGAGCCATTTTGAACCGCCTCGAGGGTTCTTATGCCGGCCTAAGGGTGACTCGAAGGTCGAGACTGACGATAGCTTTTTTAAACCACCTTGAGAGTTTCTCGCGCTGGCCCAGGGTGACTCGAAGGTCGTTGAGACCAACGAGAGCCTTTTTAAACCACCTTAGGGCTTTCTCGCGCTAGCCTAGGGATGACTCGAAGGTTGCTGAGACCGACGAGAGTCTTTTTGAACCACCTCGGGGGTTTCTCGCATCGGCCCGAGAGTGACTCAAAGATCGCTGAGATCGATGAGAGCCTTTTTGAACCGCTGAGATCGATGAGAGCCTTTTTGAACCGCCTTGGGGTTTCTTGCACTGGCTCGGGGTTGACTTGAGGGTCGCTGAGACCGACAAGAGCCTTTTTGAACTGCTTCGAGGGTTTCTCGCACTGGCCCAAGGGTGACTCGAGGGTCGCTGAGACCATGCTCGAAAGCCTTTTGGAACTGCCTCGAAGGTTTATTATGCTAGCCTGAGGGTTGTTGAGAAGTTGATCTTCATTCTGTAAGAAGACTGGAGGTCCTACCTAAGTGGCTTGCTGGAGGTCCTACCTAGGTGGCCTGTTGGAGGCATCCATTATGGAGTCGGAAGGTCCATCTTCAATTCATGGGAGAGTGGACGATGAAGCAACATGCCTGGAGCTCCTTGGTGAAATGCCTTTAGGAGAGTGTCTCCTTCTGCTGATTTGAATATTTTAGCATATTAGCGACCTGCCTCACAAGAAATTATGTCGACTGAAGATGAAGTGCCGATGCCCTCACTTGGGCTCCTTTTCATGTCACCGTCCATAGGAGAGGGGGGATCGTTTGGACGACGAGTGAGAGATCGAGGCCGCTTGGGAGCTTCATGGTAGTGGTTCTCTTGTTGGTGATCTTGATGGCGGTCTTGCTGACAAGCTTGATGGTGCTTTTGCTGGTGAGCTTGATGATGCTTTTACTGGTAAGCTTGATTGCGCTCTTGTGATGTATGACAGCGATGAGTCTCCCAATGGGAAGATCTCCCGCTAATGGAATGATGGTTGGCTTGAACAACCATGGGAAGAACGACTCATGGGTGCTACTGTACAGCCATGGAACATTGCTCCTACAGCTTTTGGACAACTGCTATTAATGCTTGGATTTGCTGGGTGAGAGTGGCAAGCTCTTTTGTTAAATGGCCTAAAGTGGTGATGGAGTAGAGAGTCTGGCTTCCTGTTGCTCAGCTCGTCATGAAGGTTCTCCCGCTGGAACCTTCGTGTCGAAGGTCTCGAGCTACACCCTCTTCCGCCGAATCGAATTGCGGATCTCCACCGCCAATCGGCCCCATGACCATTTTCAGACGCCGTGAAACTTCTTCCGATCAACCTCACGGACTGCTTCGACGACGATACCTGATGAGCCACAAGAGTGACCTATAAATTTAAACATTATCATTTATAAATATAATTTTTTTAAATTAATATATAATAATATATATTTTTTAATAAATTTAATTTAAAAATATTTTAAAATTTTGATGTTATATGACTAGTAATATGTTTGCTATAATCGTAATCTATTCGATAGTAATTTATCAATCCATATTACCATTCAAAATTGCCTGTCAATGCACCAAACCCAACCCTAATGATATCTGTTTATCATGCTACTCATAAGAATATTAATTCTACCTGGTATTTTAGCTATACCTTATTAGCTATGCTTTATAAACCATTTTGTAATTTAAGGTATGAATGATAATATTTGATTATGATAATTTGAAAGATAAGTCTCTTATGAGTTACACTCTTAACTGTGGTATAAATATTTAATAATACTTAATTTAATTTATACTAAATAATATTTAAATATTTATTTTTTAAAATATTATTATATATTCATATAATAATATAAATATAAATATTAAATTATTAATATTTATGATTTTTTATTTTAAATTATTTATATATATATATTAAGTATTTATAGTATGTATATAATATTTAAATCCAGTTTAAAAAGAATTTTATTTTTATCAAAAGAGGGGATCATTTAAAGATAAAAAAAGATTTATAATAAAATTTTAAAATATTTTTATATTTAATCTTGATTATTAAGTATAAAATTATTAAAAATGTAAAAGAGACCGAACAAATATGATGAAACCTTTTTTTTTTCTCAACTTGTTATCCGTGGGCTTCTAGCAGCAAAGTAATATAGCTTTCAAAAAAGAGCTAGTATAAGGAATGGCTTCGGTTCATCAATCTACTTCTGTAGCCCCAGGCTCAGGCTCTTCAGTTCGGTTGCTGAAAAAAGAGACATTTTGAAGCAGACTCTCCAATGTTAAAATATCTCCCTATGAAACCTATGAAACCCCAAGGTATTTGATGTTACAATAACAAAACCTCCCACAGCAGTGATGTCATAACTTGTTGCCCCCTACAGCCTCACAAGTAGAATATGTCAAATCACCGCTTGTTTTTCCACCTGGTGTTTGGATCCCTCTTCAAAAATCTTTTAGTTCAAGGCACGCCTGACAATTTAATGGTGAAAATCAACACTCTTAGCCAATCAATTCTTGCTGACCAAATTCCTGCAAGCATATCAATGTTTTATATGCATGTGAAGGCTACCCAAAAGAAAACTCATAATGCTAGAAACAAATTGGCTGACCAAATTCCTCCATGAGCTTCCTCTTATGTTCAATAGTCAAATAAAATGTTTCATCATGTAGAGGATTAAAGACCTGAGATATTCACGAAAAAAAATGGCATTTAGGATTATATAAAAAATGCACAAACCATAACTTTTATGTAATATATTCACTGACCTGTTCAACTGGAGAATAATATATATGTCTAAATTCTTTTGAATGCCTTCGAAGGTAAGCTGGTAGTGCCGGAACATCCTCTCTCCGGAAGATATCCCACAAAGCACCTCATTTTCTATTAAATCTGTCAGTTCATCACTTTCAACTGCAACCTCTAGTAAATAAAGTGATGAACTGATAGATTCAATAGAAAATAGAGATGCTTTGTGGGATATTTTCCGAAAGAGGTCCCGACACTACAAGCTTACCTTCGAAGGCATTCAAACGAATTTAGACATATATATTGTTCTCCAGTTGAACAGGTCAGTGAATATATTACATGAAAGTTATGGTTTGTGGATTTTTTTATATAATCCTAAATGTCATTTTTTTCTCTGGTGAAACAAAGTCGAGGGCAACCTTCGTACATGACTAATAAAGAACTAAATAATTAGATGAATGGTAAACTATCAACAAAATATAAGCATAATAATGATTTGAACCATTCACTATCTGAATAAGATTATACAAGTCCATGATGATTCAAAGGCCATGTACCTTAAGATTTCTCACTTGATGCGGACACCCAGCTGGTATGAAGACTGCTTCTCCAAGTTTTTGTACAAATGTCTATGGTTCAATTCCTGCAAGCATATCAATTGTTTTATATGTATGTGAAGGCTACCCAAAAGAAAACTCATAATGCTAGAAACAAATTGGCTGACCAAATTCCTCCTTGAGCTTCCTCTTATGTTCAATGGTCAAATAAAATATCATGTAGAGGATTAAAGACCTGAAAAAAATGGCATTTAGGATTATATAAAAAAATGCACTAACCATAACTTTCATGTAATATATTCACTGACCTGTTCAACTGGAGAATAATATATATGTCTAAATTCTTTTGAATGCCTTCGAAGGTAAGTTTGTAATGCCGGAACATCCTCTCTTCGGAAGATATCCCACAAAGCACCTCATTTTCTATTAAATCTGTCAGTAACCTCGGGTAAACAAAGTGATGAACTGACAGATTCAATAGAAAATGGAGATGCTTTGGATATTTTTCAAAGAGAGGATGTCCCGACACTACAAGCTTACCTTCGAAAGCATTCAAAAGAATTTAGACATATATATTGTTCTCCAGTTGAACAGGTCAGTGAATA
Organism: Calamus simplicifolius; assembly: GCA_900491605.1. Lineage (NCBI taxonomy): Eukaryota > Viridiplantae > Streptophyta > Magnoliopsida > Arecales > Arecaceae > Calamus > Calamus simplicifolius. Next base: position 296,958 of record UESW01004469.1, on the reverse strand, counting down.
TATTACATGAAAGTTATGGTTTGTGCATTTTTTTATATAATCCTAAATGCCATTTTTTTCGTGAATATCTCAGGTCTTTAATCCTCTACATGATGAAACATTTTATTTGACTATTGAACATAAGAGGAAGCTCAAGGAGGAATTTGGTCAGCCAATTTGTTTTTAGCATTATGAGTTTTCTTTTGGGTAGCCTTCACATGCATATAAAACAATTGATATGCTTGCAGGAATTGAACCATGGACATTTGTACAAAAACTTGGAGAAGCAGTCTTCATACCAGTTGGGTGTCCGCATCAAGTTAGAAATCTTAAGGTACGTGGCCTTTGAATCATCATGGACTTGTAAAATCTTATTTAGATAGTGAATGGTTCAAATCATTATTATGCTTATATTTTGTTGATAGTTTACCATTCATCTAATTATTTAGTTCTTTATCAGTCATGTACGAAGGTTGCCCTCGACTTTGTTTCACTAGAGAAAAAAACATATATATTGTTCTCAAGTTGAACAGGTCAGTGAATATATTAATGAAAGTTATGGTTTGTGCATTTTTTTATATAATCCTAAATGTCATTTGATAGCTAGGTTCTCGATTTTATACATGCTACTTAGGCCAAGTGGCTCAGGATAGTTGACCAAGAATCTCCCATGTCAAAAATAGAGAAAGACATAAAAGACAAAAAATCACAAAGATCAAACCACATAGAAGATACACACACAATGGCATTGCACCTATTAAAAAAATGTCTATATCATTTCAAAAAGTAATTTAAAGCAAGTGATTAGATTAAAATTAATCACAATATGATCGATATAGCACCAATTAATGCTTAAAAGGTCAATTGTATTGATGCTGCACAATAATATCCACCAAAAGATACGTACATTAACACAGCACTTCTAAGGAAGTGAGATGAATGTCTAAGCAAAATGGTAGAGATATAATTTGTAATTTGTAGTCATACAAGGTAAATACACAGAAATACCACAAATGACCAATGAAGAAAAAGGATGCAGAGTTGGCTTGTGCAGCAAAAGGAACTAGAATGGATAATAGTTATATTATAGGTACATCAGATGTAGTGACAGTGTGTTATTTAGTGGAGGTAAAAGAAATTCAACAAAATATATTACGACAGGATTGAACAAATGCCACAGTTAAGGAATAGAGAGGTGCAACCACATAAAAATGTGACAACACTTTGCAGATCTAATGAATGTTATAATGGTTTTGATAAAAGATTGAGCGCAAGAGCATCATAACTTTATAAGATGGAAGACATAATCAGAAAATAATAAATGGTGAGAAGGATCACCCATTTCTTTAGAAGCCCACAGAAAAAGCTACACAATTGGCATGCCATATGGATAATAATTTCATCTAGCCACATGGAAAGTTTTCATTATCACAGTTCTCTAATTGACAAACACCTGGAAGATGATGAAGGCATAATCACAAAAAAGTCCAGCCCAAACAAAGAAAATACAAATAAAAATGTTTTCAATTACTCTCCAGCTATCAATACTGTCTTATTGTGGCCAAGAAGTAGCCGTATAAAGTATAAACACCCCCTTTATACACATAGACCTTATCTATCTCTTTCTGATCTTCAGATATATGATAAAGTTAGCATCAGAAGTATTAGTTGTGTTCAACTTAATTAATATTTTATTTATAAACAGTTAAGCATGTATTCAAGTTCTAGTGGTGACCAAACACAAATTAAGGAGGTTAAAATATACCCTATTTTATACACATCCACTCAAAGACTTCTGATGCAATTGTGGCTCTTCAATTCAAGATTTGAATTAAATTTAGTTAATTAGAGCCGACTTCTGTGGACTCACAAGCACATCTCCTCTTTTCTACTTTTTTCTTACTGTTCTTCAAATAAGAAAAAGGAATTCAATGCATGTCTCTTATAAACTTGTTCAAGACCTTTATAAATCACTAATTTTCTTCAAACGTAAGACCCTATCATCCTCTTAACCATTTAAATACTATGTTTTGGAAAATATGACAAGTAAATTCACTTTTCATTTTATAGTTTCATTATTAGATCTATCAATGAACCCCAAACTCAACATCCAGTTTAACAAATTTATCTGTTCCAATCGCAACAAATTCTGAAAATTCCCCAAACCCTAATACATTTACATCTTTAACGTTGCATCCATCACCTTGGGCTACATCATTTTGCTACTGTCATTGCATTTAACAAGATCTTCATGCACTTAACCAAGTTAGTTCAGGTCCCTTTTCTAATTTCACTTTCTTTAGTAGTACTTCAAACTTCATTCTTAATTTCCTCTTTCCTTCACCTAGGATAATAGCTTCTTCCTAGAACGTCAAGGGTCAGCATCAAATTAAGACTGCTTGCCCACATGAAATTAATGATTGGCAGGATTTCATATGATAACCTAAAGGGGGCATGGGAATTGAGAAGTGACCTATTAAGGCATCATCATTTGAGGTTGCTCTCACAGGTTTCATTGGCACTATTATTATAAATGGCAGCATTGCTTCTACTCTATAAAATCTTTACTGTTTGAAGAAGCTTGAATTAAGTAGATGGTCAATATTAATTTGATACAATGATATAGAAACCCAATTGTTTCTCACATAGTGACACGCAAACAACACCAAGTACTACTTACAAATCCACACTTGAATACCATCTAAATATAGCACTTGACTGGAAATTTTGACATTAACCCCTCTCCTTTTTGTTTTAATCCAATTTCCTACAGGGAGATGAGAACACACACAATCCAGGGTCCAATAAAAATAAAAACAGAAGAAAAACAATCAAAAAATATAAACAATTTCACTTAGCAATTAACATATATTGGGCATAGATGTAGGCCAACATTTCTATTGGCAAATAGGAGATTCATTCTTATGGGAATGGGAATGAAAAACAAGAGAGATATTTTCCAGAAATACGGACAAATGGAAGTTTAACAATAACACATAAACAGAAAGAAAAGGGGTAGTCGGGAACTAAAAAAACATCTAATCAAGCTGCTGTAAGATATATCAAGCACTCATAGCTACAAAGGAGACTAAGACAAACCTGTTGATTCGCCATACAAGTGACCTAGACAAGGAAGCAGAATCTTTTAACCTCTTAGAAAAATCTTTCTTGGATGAATTTTTAATTCAAAACCATAGTGTTTCCTGGATATAAATCTGTAGTACAAACACATGCTTAAATAAATTGTCCAAAAAGATCTACATGACCTGAGGTTTCCAAACAAAGATGTCCCCATACAAAGAAGCAAGTAGATTATTTCTGGAATCAAAAAAGATTGCCCCTTACCAATTGCAGGTGACAGGATTACAAGACATGTATACTAGACTCCTCTTCAAATAAAGCATGTAGAAAAAAAAAACCATTTAATTGCATGTCTCAGAAGTGAGAATCACATTACCCTCTAGGAGCCAAAGAAGAAATTAGGCCATATATGAAGCATAGTCTCCATTTAGGGAGGCAAACATATCATTAACAAGGAGGCTTTGTGAGAAGCGACTACAGTTGATCCTTCAGAATATTGTTACAATGTCCTATGATCCCTCTACAAAATTTTGATCAAGCTTTTGAACAGAGCATTGAGAAAGTCAATACAGCCAAGAAACTCTTCTTTCAGATCCTCTCCAAAGATGAATAACCGATAGCTGAAGGAAATTCTAAAATACCAATATTATAAAGAAAAACTCATTGTCCCTAACAATATGTAAAAACTAAAAGAAAATTATAAACAAAGGCTACTAATAGCAACAGATATCAGGCAAAATCAATTTTTCAATCCATTTACCAATCATACAATAGCAGCCCCATTTATGCACAAGCATTCACTCCTCTAACCTAATATACAACTCAACTCAACTCAACTCAACTCATCTAAGCCTTTTCCCAACTACATGGGATTGGCTACATGAATATGTAGCCTCCACTCTGCTTTATTCAGGACGAAGCCAACATTCAAATTACAAATAGTTATATCTTTTTTAATTATTTCTGTTCATGTTAGTTTAGATCTATCTCTACCTCTATCCTGATTGTTAAAAGATCACTCTTTTAACTAGAGCATTGCTTTTTATATTGTACCGTTGCCATCAGTGTAACTGAATTTTTTTTTTTTTGGTTCTTTCCCGGTCTTGAAAACTCCAGTGTCACAGGATATGCTTGGATGCATTTTTAATGGTTCTGGAAAGCCTAATATATCACTCTGTATTTCATATGACTCAAAAATTGTTTACTTTTAACTAATCATAGAAGTTAATCCTCAATGTTTGCAACCACTGAAGTTTCACTAAATGGAATGTTTAGCAAGAGAGCAAAAAGATCAAACAGGTTGGATGTCTAACTCTAGCCAAAGCCATGGCACTTTTGATGCTGCAGAATTTCCCATACCTTGAAATGAATCCTTAATCATACAATCCACTAATAGAAGAAGAGCAGTAATATGCAAACTCTTGTATAACAAACAAAGGATAACCTTCAAAAATCTTATAGGACTTTCACTGTCAGATGATTTGCATGCTTCAATCTATAAAATAAATTATATAGCATTGTTTGGTGACTCATATTAAAGTTAATTCTCATCAATGCTAGGGAGATTCTGATACAGTGATTTCCATCATGCACAGATATGTATCTAATGGATAAATCTGATGATTGCTACTAATGGTCATTGTATCAACATAAAATTATATGTTTAGATCTCACAAAAGTAGTAGTCCAAAACTTTCTTGACCTAATACCATAAATGGAGATGCTCAATCACTCAAAGATGCTAGAATGGGACAATGTACCTGATTCCCCCAAAAAGAAACTACTAAGTCAATCCAGACCCATCTGGGAAAAAGGCTAAAATTAGGAAATGATGTATTCCATCAAACAAGATCTAGTAGGGTTCTGATTGATAACAATTATGAGATGGACATGGTTGGAGGAGGATTATGGCCACTAAATAATTAAAAAGAAAAAACACTAAAATAGCACAGCTTCAATTGCGCTTCCATATGTACAACTATCAATTTTCTTATCATTTCCTGAGATAGACAACAAGATTCTCACCCTAAGGTTGCATCTCAAAAGGGTATTAACAGAACATTAGAAACTAAACTAACTTCTCACCTCTCATTATCACAATATTATTAGATCAATTTGCCATCTCAATTCAACATGCAAAGACCTTATATGCATAGGTCAACCCACAAACTGAAAATTCAACCCAGGTGTTATCAAATCCATAATCCATCCTCTCCTTAGCCATCATTCTAAGTCATTTCCTGCTAAAAAAGAGTGATATGCAATATCAAAACTATTTCTTCATTGTACCATAAGGACAATTGACAGCCTATAACTGTGTCATCTAACCAAGCAATCATCATGGTCTTGATTTCTTGTTAACCCATATCCTCCTTTAAATGGCAGGATTTAATGTGTCTACACCAGCAATGACCCCACACAAAAAAGCTCCCACCCATATAATGAATAATGCTAGGGGAACCATTGATAAACACAAGATACTAAGCAAACCATTTATAAACTAACTTATTTCAGTGTTCCTCATGTATATGAAAAGAAATTAAAACTGATTAATGGAAACAAAAGTGATTCACAGGCACCTGCTTAGCATATGACATTGTTCAATCCAAAAGAAGATATCTTCCAAGATAATGAATCCCCAAAACCCAACCAGACACTCAAATCGTGTTCCCTCATTAGACGTGATAGGCATACTTAGGCAATAATAGTTATACCATATAATAACTAAAATATGAAATGAAAGACACACTAGCAATAGAGAAGCTTCTATAATTTGGACAAGATTTATAAAAGTTTGACAAGTGAGTGCTGCAATAAAAAAAATAAAATTAGAGCATATGAGCTACCATCAAATAGGTTACAAATCCTCGAAGGTGTTTAAATTTATTTAAATATGTGTTGTAACCTACATATAACCTAAAGCATCAAGATAAAAAGCTCGCAGTCTAGAACTTGCTTATTTGACACATCTGTCATTGCCAAGGGGAAGAAAAAGAAATAAGGGTTGAGACTAGTACAGACAAAGAACCAGTTCCCACAAGAAATCCCGAGTTCATACTAATTCATATATCTCAAGATTTGTGATGCAAATATCTATCAGCATTCACCCGTAAGAGCAGAATGAAGGGTCCTGAACTTCAATCACCCCTTCCAAAACTAAGGCATGGCATTACTCTTGTTCCTAAGTTATATACTGGAAGTCTCATCATATTAGCCATCCATTAAAACTAATAATACACATAACACTTTTTAAAAGCTTTAGCTTTACTCTTGTTCCTAAGTTATATACCGGAATCCTTGTCATATTAGCCATCCATTAAAACCAATAATACGCATAACACTTTTTAAAAGCTTTCCAAGTTCCCATACAAAAATCCTTGACTTATACCAAGGAAAATATATTAAAAAATTAAAGTTTGACAATCTAAGAAGGACAACAATTTTTAAATTTTAACGGGAAAAAATAAAGTAATAAAGGATCCAGAGAAACTTCTTGCAGTTCTATGTGGGATCTTCAGATATCACAATGAAAATAGGTTGATGACTTGAGAACTATTCATGTCCGCGCAATCTTTTTATCAATTTGAATCCAAGATACTTTGTCTTCATAAAAAACCGATGAGCAACAACATCTTCATCAAGAATTATCGAAGAACAACACAAGAAGAAGAGATTAAGAGTCTAAACGATAGGTTACATAAAGAAGGAAGCGGTGACAACGAGACCGATGGAAAGCATCAGCACGGCCAGCGACGGATACCACGCGACGGGGACCGGGCTCGATATGGGCTTCGGTGCCTGAAACGTTTCGATCCAAGAAGGGGAGATCTGAAAACCCTAGAAATTTCGAAACCCTCTATACGCAAGAATGGCTACTTTCTCGAGAAGAGATCAGAAGCACAGAGAGAGAAACCATTTGACGAAGGAGGCGGACGCTCGATCCTCCGGGCTTCTTCCGCTTTCGGAGACGGCAATTCCGGGATATGAACTCAGGTGAAGGGCTCGAGCGTCTGGAAAATTAGGGCCACGCTATATATATATATATAGCCTCGCCTAAAAGATCCTTTTATCCGTCGATTGAATAATACTGAGTTGATTACCCTTTCTCAGTAAAATAATTCTTTTTTAAGTAAAAAATATAGTTACTAATAATAATATTTTTATATTTTTAGAAACTACTAATTATATTAAGTATTTAGGACGTATGGGGCCGTATGATTCTTAATTCGTTTAAAAAAATAGAAAAAAAGTAAACAAATTACACAAAAAAAAAAAAATAAAAGGGAGAGAAAGAGGAATTAGAAAGCTTGCATCCAATGAACTGCACTTAAATTTTGTTCCTCAATTTTTCTCTCAATAAAATCACCTCTTTGTTTCTTAACCCCTCCTTCAATAAAATATTACTTATAATTATATTTTTAAGAAAAAACAAAACTTATTTACAATGACAATACATTACATGTGTAAACAATAACTAATAGTTCAAACATACAGTTTGACCAAAAAAATAAAATATAAATATCAATTTATATAATTCCTTTAATTTGATATTTTAATTTAAATTTTAAAATTATTAAAAAATAAATATAAATATAAATGAAATATTTGATTTATTTTCTAAAAATTGAGTTTTTTAAATACAAACATAACTCAAAACAAAAAGATAAAAAAAGAAAAAAGATAAATAAAATATAGATTTATAATTTCATTAAATTTATATTATTAAAATTTAAAATTTAAAATTATCAGTTCTAAATTAAAATTAGAAAATAAAAATCTGTATATTGTATTATATTTAAAAAATTTATAATAAAATTAGTTGATTTGAAATTTTTAATTAAAAAAACGTACATTCAAGAAATCAAACCCCTTATAGAAAAGTACTGCAATATCACACAGATATGAAAAAAAAAAAAAAAAAAAAGTTTGGGTGAGAAAAACTCACTTATTAAAAGCCAATTAATGTAGTCATATATGTGGCATTAAGAAAAAACAAAGTTGAGAATAAATTTAAACAAAAAATATTAATTAAATAAATATATGATAAATATATTATAATTTTAGTTATTTTAAATAAAATATAGAATTTATATAATTAGTTCTTTTCAAAAAATATCAATCTTTTGTCTCTTCTAATAGAAAATGAAAGAAAAAATATATTTTATTTTACAACTGAATAATTTAAAACTTTTCTATAGAAGGATAAAAATATCAAAAATTGTATCTATTTTTCTTTAAAATGTATTTTTATATTATTTTTACAAAATTAGATTATATAATTATTTCTCATTTTTATTGCAATTAAAAAGTAATGTAAAATGCAAATCCATCTAGTGCAATAGTATTGAAAGTTAGAAAGCTATCAATATTCATCCAGATTTTTCTTGTATTGTATTTTTTTGATATTTTTTAAAATATATTTTAAAATGACCTATATCTATTGATTGACTCATGTCTTAACCTCCTCACCGGGTTTGATCAACACAAATATATGATGATGAAGGCAATAAAATAGAGTAGGTTTTTATTCGTTTCAAAATTTTTATATAATTTAATGATGGTAATTCAACTTACAAGGCAACTTCTTTTTAAAAGAATATTGTAAAAGACTAATTATTGGCATGCCTGTTTTTATGAAATTCTTTTTATATACATCCATGATGATAAGTAAAAGTTACTTGGATGGAGCTAATGGGTTCTCAATTTATTTTGAAATGGATCTCATCTAATCTAATATGGTAAAGTCAAGAAGGTTTGCTGTTCTCTTACCATATGCATGCCTAAATTAAATAGTATTTAATAAAATAAATTTCTTAGTGTTGATCATGGTTCAACTCCCTAAATAAATTGTCAGCTAGAATGGCATATGTCAATTCACTGCTTGAATTTGATGTAAGCTAAAAGAAAAGATGAAATATTTTTTGAATGAAATTGTAGTGCTTGTATTTGTAGAATTTTTATTTTTAATTTTATGAATTATGGTAGAAATTGGTGTGGGCATCAGAATCAGACAGAGGATTCTTAATCCTCTGTGGATATCTGATTAGGTTTGTAGGGTTTGATTCAGTTGGAAACTAGGTTTATTTTATTTTATTTTAATTTGGATCCAATTTTATTTTTGTTTGGGTATTTGAGTCCTGTCTTTGAGTTGGTACTCGTTATTAGGGTTTGGGTCATATTGAGTCAGCTCATTATGAGCTTGGGTCAATTTGAGTCATGTCCAGTCCAGTTGGTCTTATATGTGTCCAGTCCAGTTGGTATTATATTAAGTTCATTCAGCTTACAAAAGGAGACACCAGTATTGGAGCAGAAGACAAGGCCATCAAGTCAAACAGAGCAGCTGCTAAATTCAAGTTGGCGCCACACCTACATAAGAAGTCACATGCCATCCACACACCTACCACCCTCCAGCATAAGCATTCCATACGCCATCTAGCAGAGCAAGATAAGCCTTAATCCCCAAACCATGCAACCCTATTTGAAAGAATTCCAGCTCAAAGAAGCAACAAAGGGACTTGCCCATAAATTGCCTTTTTGAAAGGGATTTGTATGACATAAAGTTTTTTTCTATGTAATCTAATCTACACTTTAGGAAGAAAATGGGCGCCCCTTTTCTTTCATATCTGTATTTATTGGGCCCTAAGTCTCTTGCTCTATAAAAATAAAAGAGACCCTCTTATATGAATTATGGATCTTTGAATTATTAATCAATCAATTCAGTTTTGAGTTATTGTGAGTTTTGTTATTTGGTTCTCTTGTGCTCTTGATTCCCTTCTCCTGCGCGTGCCAACATCCCAATCTCCAGAACAAACCCTGCCGCGCCCTTGTTTTCCTCTAGTGGACGCCCAAGAGCCTCTTGACCGCCCCTCCTTCTCTACTTCTTCCTTGCCTTTTTTGCCTCTAATCTGACTTTTCTCTCTTGTTCTTTAACCCTTGGATGGTTCTTGCAGGTCCCTAGTAACCACGAATCCAGGATTCAAGATGATCGCCATCCAGGTCAGCGGATACTTAGCCGTAGATCCACGAGCTCGAGGCTTGGTCATCCAGGGCGCATCGCCAGGCAAAGCGACCCCTTCAACATCTCGATCTCCTATCCTACCAGATACACCTCCTCTAGTTGCTAGTAGCTTTATTGTGGAAAAGCAATCCCTGTTTTATTGTGGAAGAGCAATTCCTACCGGGCTTCTTAGCCTCGACGGTCTTTCTTCTTTTGGAACTGTTTCGCGTGCGGAGTTACTGTAAGTTTTTCTAAATCCCTCTTAGGCTGTTACTTCAGAAGAACTAATCAACTACAATCATTAATCATATAAAATTTATTTTCATGCGTCCTATATAAAAAATTGGTTAAATTAAAAGTAATAATGTTTAAATTAATAGCACATTTTGGTGTTATATTTCATATATATGCCTCGCTCGTTACGAAGAGTGGATACCGAATTTGCTATCTATTTTGTATTCATTATAAAGAATTTGCAAAGCAGAAAATAATAGAGAGTTTTCTTCTATTTTCAAGTCATTTAGTGGGAAATGAATCGATTCCAAACCATAAACCATATTAAGTGTGAAAGTAGCGTAAGTCTCTCCATGTGTGATGTAATTAATGCTTTTTTTTTTCTTCATGCCCTTCATGTATAAAGCGGAAGCACAGAGAAATTTCTCTGCTTTTATGGTTCAAAGAGGAAAAAGGAAAAAAGAACAAAATTTTCTCTCTATTTTCACATATAATATTTATATTTAATGTTACAGAAATGGTGCATTAACTTTTACTAAGCCTCTTCAGATTTGTAACCCCCGGTAATTAATTATGGGGAATGTAACTCCTAGTATTTATTTTGGGGACACCTGGCATCTTGACTTCCTTCTAACGTTTAGGTCCCGTGCGACGTGATTTCTCGTCTTCGCGTGTCGGATGGGTTCCCGTTTTTTTCCTTGATCCGAGACGTCGCATGGAGAATAAAAGGAGTTGGAGGTCGACTCCCTCCTTCACCTGGCGCACACCTCCTCTAGGTAATCGCCTGCCCATCCTCCTAATGCTAGAGAGAGAGAGAGAGAGTTAGGGAGGGAATCTGAGTGCGAGAGGACAAAGCGGAGGTCCAGAAAAAGGACTCCATGGAGGATAGCCACCGCCAGAAGGAAGAGATCTTTTATTTTTGAAGGCCTAACCCTGTCCCAGTCTTGAGCTATCATCGCCGGAGCCGCACCGGCCAAATCCTACAACATAGGGTGGTGGAGAAACGAAGTGACGAATCTTGGAACTTGCGACAGTGGAAATCTTGATTTGATTCATGGGTCGGTGTTTGTTTAGTCAGACACTTTTTTGGTTGGGATTTTGGATGGTGCTGGAGGAAGGCGGATTAAGAAGCTTGTTGGGATATTATTGTTGTGTCTTGAAATGGCAACTGCCCACTTTGAGATTGGACCCCATCTTTGGGTTGAGGATCCAGATGTAGTCGGATAGATGGAGAGGTCATTGAGGTCAATGCCATTAGTTTCTCCCCAAATGGCCGATGGCTTGTTTCGGATGGAGATAACATTGTTAAGGTACCCAGATGTCCAAATACTGGTTAACCATTTGGGATTAGCGTACTGAGGTAAGTAAGTCTATTTATAATTAATAATTTATAACTCATGGTTTTATAGTTGCAAGTATATTATGAGATAAGGAAAATGAAGTTTATTTGGTTTGATTATTTTGAATAGTACCATAAATCTATATGAGCATTTATTACGACTATAGTAGCTGATAATATTTTGAAAGAAATAGTTTCTTGGTGTATGTGCAAAAATATAAATTCTTTGATTGGCAAAATATGTTGGGATGACCATATGCATTTGCTAATAATGTACAAACCACTGTATATGTAATATGAGAAATTGATGCATGATGAGTGACACACAAGTATGATGATAACATTGCGATAGACTAGTATGTGTCGCCACGGTTCTCATTTGGCCTCACACATCTGTAGGGTGTGTTCTGTTTGAGTATGTATGGCCTACACATCTAGAAGATGTGTTCTGATTAATTTGTAGGGCCGTGGGACACATACAAAAATAATAATTACATAAACAGTGGGTTTGTTTACATTACATAATCTAGTATTTATTGCATAATCTGGTAAGTAAGCCAAATATAATAATTTTATAAATTATAAATTGTTGTATTTATAGTTTTATGCATACTTATGAAATGGAGTTTTATTGATTATTTTAAAAATTGGTAAACTGTACCATGAGTATTTAATTGAATATTTGCTACAATAGCTGGTATTAATTTGCAAAGTAATGGTTTATTATGCTTATGCCAAATATGATATATGTTTATTTTTAACTTTGCAAAGTGAATTGGTTACACAATGATTAAGATTGTACAAACCATTGTTTATGTGATATGAAAAGATTATGCTTATGATGATGCATGATGTGCATATATAATGATGACCTTGAATTATATTATATGTGTCGCCGCGGTTCTCCTATGATGTGGCATGTGGAGGCCACACATCTAGAGGATGTGCTCGGTTTGATGATGATATGGCATGTGGAGGCCACACATCTAGAGGATGTGCTCTGATTGACGATGATATGGCATGTGGAGGCCACATACATCTAAGGATATGTGCTGATTGATTATGAAGTGGCATGTGGAGGCCACACATCTAGAGGATGCTTTGACTGACGATGATAGCATATGGAGGCCACACATCTGGAGGATGTGCTATGATTGATGATGAGGTGGCATGTGGAGGCCACACACATCTAGAGGATGTGCTCTGATTGAGGTGTAGCAGGGCTATGGGACACATAAGATATAATATAAAAATGATCATATAAATAGTGGGTTGTTTACAATGCATTTTCTGGTATTTATTGTATAAGCTTCCAAATTAATTTGAGTGGTGATATGCTTGTTCTGATAGCATGATAAATGCATTTGAAATTGGAAACTTATGAAATTATGACTTGATAATATCTTGATAAGATATGATGATATATGACTATTTTATATTATATTATAGGCTTACTTATTGAGTGTGAGCTCATGTAAATCTTCCAATGTTTTTCAGAGCCTCAGGATTGAAGATGGATTTATGGGTAGATGGAGCTTCTATATAAATCAGTTTCTTGATATCATTGTAACCCCAATATTACTTGTGTGTAGGGTTTGTAGCCCAGAACTATATTGATTGTGTGTAGGGCTTGTAGCCCAAACTTACATTTATGGTTTGTGCTAAGTTATGGATTTGGATTGCGTAACTATAATTATTGCCTTATATTGATCGATGTGTAAATTTCGGACGCCTTGCATGCCCGGCATGCGGCGGGTTGTTACCCTAGCTCAAAATTTTGGGTCTGGAGCGTGACAGCTTTTATGGTATCAAAGCCTAGGTTATGACCTTAGGGACACATGCATGATGACACTCTAGGCAAAATACTAGGATGATATTGAGACAATTATGACTTTAAAGGAATTTCAGAATTATGCTTTGAAGCTTGAAATTTAAAGGTTATCAAGATATTAATTGAAATATGAATTTGATAGGAATTAAGAATGAACCATCGCAAGCCAATGATATTATGTGGACTCCCTGGCTGGTATCCTTGACCAGTGGGGAGGCCTAGGGGCTTCTAGAGGTTTTAGCTCCGTCAAACTTGTTGGAAATGGCTCATAGCAGTTTCAGATCTTTAAATAATATGAGTAGATAAAGTTTTAATTGCAATAAAAGATAGATGAATATATGGAATATAGTAGTTAAAAATTGCAATTGAGAACTAATATGACTAAGATAACATCATTATATCCAAATTGCAATTGAGTTAGATATTTGATTTTAAGTTATTAAATCTGAATTTGAATATGGATATATACAATGAATTTTTATTTGTAGAACTTACATTGTTGATATTGTAAGATTATGAGCTAATCTGCTGGTTATAAAGATGATGAATATTGATGATTTTGGTAATGATAGTTAATTACATATTTTTGATCAATTACAATTTGAGTCTGGATGGATAAGTATATATAGTGAATTTTACTAAAGAACTTTTATTATGGATATTGCATGTTCAAAACTGATTGTTAACTTGCTAAATATGGAGATGATTGATATGATGTTAATAATGTGGTTGACTGTGTACTATATTATGATGGACTATTTAGGAAGAATATAAAATTTTAAATTCTGAAACAATTACTATTTAATTTTTGAAAGTAGTAGACTCTATTAATCTTTAGAACTGATTTTGGCTATAAATGATCAAATATTTTGATGGTAGAAAGTGAAAGATTTTACTAATAAGAAGAATAAGATAAATTCTACCGGTAAAGAATTTCATGAGGATTGTCATCTGTTAATAGATTTCTAAATCAAATATCTATTCATTAATTTATTGTGCCTACTTATTGTACCTTTCTTCATAATTCCTATGTAGATATCTTTCTCCAGGATGGATAAATTATCAATCAGCCATAAGTGGCATAAATATTTTTAAAGAGAAAGGAGGGAGATGATTTTATTTTTGGTTATTATCAGTTATGGGTTATGGTTATGGATACATCTAATATCACTTTCAAATCATAAAGAGATTACTATAATTTCTTAATTATGTCTTTTGGATGGTAAGTGCATTTTCAATCTTTATAGACCTTATAAGTCATGTATCCATCTTAGCTAGATCAGTGCTTTGAGATATTCAAAGGGTTTAAATTAGTTGGCCATGATATGACATTGCATAATCTATAGGTGATTTTGATAGTCATTGGTAACAAAATAATTGATTCGAGGATTTGAATCATTTAAATTACAATATTTATTGAGAATATACTGACATATTCAAGAGAAATTGATTGATTGTAGTGGTATTATTGATAAATTAATTATACCAGTGATTAATGATGACACTATTATTCAAAGAAAATAAATTAGTTAATTATGATAATTATGAAAGATATCCTAAATAATTGCATCATGTTCATTGATGTTAGCTTGAAGTATTCAAGAGTGAAACCTAGTATGTTATGATGATTGAAATAAGTGTCGTAATGATTAATGGCACATTCAACTAATCAAGAGTTGAGAGAGCATGGAAAGAAAACTATCTTATATTTAATTTAAAAGAACTTGGAACTATCTTATCGAGGAATTAACAGTAATTGATATAGGTTATTAACCTTAAGAATGGATGACATAATACATGTGATGGACTCTATGATATTTACGATGATTATGTTGTGAGAAGTTAAGGTATTTTAAAAAAAAGATGACAGGAAAGAAATACTTCTTAAGGAATTCAATTTTACTTGGTAGAAAGATCAAATTAATTGTTGAAGTCGGATACGTCATTTGGGTACCTAGGAATGAAATAAAAGTTTGCTAGTGAGTATCTATAATGGTACAAAATTAGTGGACATTTAATTTGAGGATGAAATTTTAGTGAGATAAAGATGTTAATATTTGTTTCTGGTTTAGTAGTAAATTGAGTCTGAACCCATTTGTCTCACTCTTCTAATTTGATGATGTTTTCATAAGGCTTAGTGAATTAAGTTGAATTTCAGTCCAACCTTCCATCCTCAAATAGATGGACAAATTGCATGAACCAATTAGATTTTAGATGATATACTACGAGTCTGTATGATTGATTTAGAAAGTGCTTGGTATAGCTTCTTACCCTTAGTGAAATTGCTTATTTAATGGTTACCAAGCCAATATTCAAATGGATTCATTTAAGTTGTCTATGATATAAGGTATAGATCCCCTTTTATTGAGATGAGGTGAGAGAGAGACAATTTTGGACTGAGCTGGTGTAGCAACTATAAAAATATCATTTATTAAAGCAGCTTCATGTAGCTCTGAGATAATAGAAAAGTTATGTTGATGTCAAAAAGAAAGATTTAAAATTTTAGGTTGAAGATCATTTGAAAGTTTTACTAACCAATGATATGATGAGATTTGTGTTAGAGGTGATTTGAGCCACAATACATTGGGCCATTTGAGATTTTGATCAAAATATAGGTAGCGGCTTATAGCTTAACACTACTTTCATTACTCTTTGGGGTGTTCAATGTGTTTCATATCTTTATGATTGAGGAGGAATATTCTAAGCTCCGTTATGAACCAATTTAGCTTAAGAAAGAATTGACCTATGAAGATCATCTTGTGCAAATTGTGGACCACAAGGATTAAGTTCTGAGATGGTGTAGTATTCCATATGTCAAGTTCAATGGAGTAATCATTCTGAAAGAAAGGTTTTTAGGGAGCTTGAGAAAGAAATGAAAAAGAAATATCTACAATTATTTGTATCTTAATTCATATCAATGATGTATCGATGACTGTTGACTTTTGAATAAAGATTTAGTTGATTATATGGCAGAATATCTGAATTTCAAATTTTATAGAGGTGTATCAATTTCGAGGCCAAAATTTTTATAAGGAGGAGAGAATGTAACCCCGGTAATTAATTGTGGGGAATGTAACTCCTAGTATTTATTTTGGGGACACCTGGCATCTTGACTTCCTTCTGACGTTTAGGTCCCGATGCGACGTCTGATTTCTCGGGTCTTCGCGTGTCGGATGGGTTCCCGTTTTCCCTTGATCCAAGGCGTCGCGTGGGAGAAATAAAAGGAGTTGGAGGTCGACTCCCTCCTTCACCCTGGCGCACACCTCCTCTAGGTAATCGCCTACCCATCCTCCTAATGCCAGAGAGAGAGAGAGTTAGGGAGGGAATCTGAGTGCGAGAGGACAAAGCCGAGGTCCAAAAAAAGGACTCCGTGGAGGATAGCCACCGCCAGAAGGGAAGAGATCTTTTATTTTTGAAGGCCTAACCCTGTCCCAGTCTTGAGCTATCATCGCCGGAGCCGCACCGGCCAAATCCTATGACATAGGGTGGTGGAGAAACGAAGTGACGAATCTTGGAACTTGCGATAGTGGAAATCTTGATTTGATTCATGGGTCCGGTGTTTGTTTAGTCGGACACTTTTTTGGTTGGGATTTTGGATGGTGCTGGAGGAAGGCGGATTAAGAAGCTTGTTGGGATATTGATCTGTTGTGTCTTGAAATGGCAGCTGCCCACTTTGAGATTGGACCCCATCTTTGGGTTGAGGATCCAGAAGTAACCGGATAGATGGAGAGGTCATTGAGGTCAATGCCATTAGTTTCTCCCCAGATGGATGATGGCTTGTTTCGGATGGAGATAACATTGTTAAGGTACCCAGAAGTCCAAATACCTGGTTAACCATTTGGGATTAGCGTACTGAGGTAAGTAAGTCTATTTATAATTAATAATTTATAACTCATGGTTTTATAGTTTGCAAGTATATTATGAGATAAGGAAAATGAAAGTTTATTTGGTTTGATTATTTTGAATAGTACCATAAATCTAAATATGAGCATTTATTACGACTATAGTAGCTGATAATATTTTGAAAGAAATAGTTTCTTGGTGTATGTGCAAAAATATAAATTCTTTGACTGGCAAAATATGTTGGGATGACCATATGCATTTGCTAATAATGTACAAACACTGTATATGTAATATGAGAAATTGATGCATGATGAGTGACATACAAGTATGATGATAACATTACGATAGACTAGTATGTGTCACCGCGGTTCTCATTTGGCCTCACACATCTGTAGGGTGTGTTCTGTTTGAGTATGTATGGCCTCATACATCTAGAGGATGTGTTCTGATTAATTTGTAGGGCCATGGGACACATACAAAAATAATAATTACATAAACAGTGGGTTCGTTTACATTACATAATCTAGTATTTATTGCATAATCTGGTAAGTAAGCCAAATATAATAATTTTATAAATTATAAATTGTTATATTTATAGTTTTATGCATACTTATGAAATGGAGTTTTATTGATTATTTTGGAAATTGGTAAACTGTACCATGAGTATTTAATTGAATATTTGCTACAATAGCTGGTATTAATTTGCAAAGTAATGGTTTATTATGCTTATGCCAAATATGATGTATAAAGGATGTGCTCTGTTTGATGATGATATGGCATGTGGAGGCCACACATCTAGAGGATGTGCTCCGATTGACGATGATATGGCATGTGGAGGCCACACACATCTAGAGAATGTGTGCTGATTGATTATGAAGTGGCATGTGGAGGCCACACGCATCTAGAGGATGTACTTTGACTGACGATGATATGGCATGTGGAGGCCACACATCTGGAGGATATGCTATGATGACGATGAGGTGGCATGTGGAGGCCACACACATATAGAGGATGTGCTCTGATTGAGGTATAGCAGGGCTGTGGGACACATAAGATATAATATAAAAATGATCATATAAATAGTGGGTTGTTTACAATGCATTTTCTGGTATTTATTGTATAAGCTTCCAAATTAATTTGAGTGGTGATATGCTTGTTCTGATAGCATGATAAATGCATTTGAAATTGGAAACTTATGAAATTATGACTTGATAATATCTTGATAAGATATGATGATATATGACTATTTTATATTATATTATAGGCTTATTTATTGAGTGTGAGCTCATGTAAATCTCCCAATGTTTTTCAGAGCCTCAGGATTGAAGATGGATTTATGGGGTAGATGGAGCTTCTATATAAATCAGTTTCTTGATATCATTGTAACCCCAGTATTACTTGTGTGTAGGGTTTGTAGCCCAGAACTATATTGATTGTGTGTAGGGCTTGTAGTCCAAACTTACATTTATGGTTTGTGCTAAGTTATGGATTTGATTGCCTAAATATAATTATTGCCTTATATTGATCGATGTGTAAATTTCGGGATGCCTTGCATGCCCGGCATGCGGCAGGTTATCACCCTAGCTCAAAATTTTGGGTCTGGAGCGTGACAAGATTCCACTTTAGAACTCTTGCGTTATTTGGCACAAAGCGTTGTTTAATTAGAAGATGAATAGATTAACGAAATCATCTTATTATGGAAGGAATTTTTACCGATTTCAGAGAGGTAGTTGTGTTGGGTGTTTGGGACATTTGGGAGGTGAAGAACAGCTAGGAATCAAGAGGATGCCATGGCTGACCCAATAATAATAATAACTAACAGCACGGGTGATTCAAAGTATATGTGATGTACCAGTTGGAAACATCAATATCTTCCTCTATTTTATGCTGCGTTATTTCCGTTGCCTCTTATTTGTTTCTTGAGCTTTTAGGTGGTCTCAATCTCAAAATTTTACTTGTTTTTTTGATTCATGATATATATATACTGGCATCTCGATATGATAAATATATGTGTTCTTAATTATTTGGAAGCTTTGATTTCTCTCTCATTTATTTTGGATTCATTGCCTTGATCTCTCTGTTAATTAGCTCTTCATTATGAGATAACTATTTTTTGATCATCTCCCATTCTTAACCCTCTCCGACCACAACATCTCAGCCAGCATCGAACATCTCCGTCATGCTACCTCGTAGGTCACCAGCCAAGATCAATGAAGAAGTGAAGAATAGGAATATTAAGAACCTTTCGTGACTAAAATTTATCCCAGCAAAGATACCTCACCATAAACAACCATGTAGGGTTTAGCCAGAGTTTACCTATCAGGAACCAAAATGACTGGATCATTAGCCTCACAACAGTGTGGATAGTATCTGAAAGTGCCAATTTGTTGTATGATTTGATAAAGGATAGAGGGTCTTTATTGTTTATTGTTCCTTCAGGTATTGGAAAGATTACGATTATAATTTTTTTTAATATATAGAGTAAACTTTGGATTAGTAAATGATTAATGTATTATTCAATAGAGCTTTTTCGATGTTATTATATATATACCTAATGAACCCGACTGGTGACTTGTTATATTTAATAGTTTTTAATACAGGAAAAAAAATAAAAAAATCAATCGTTCCTGGCAAGCCTCTTTGATTTCTGCCCATGAACTGGAGAAGGCTAAAAGCTGTTTTGATCGTGTCAAGCCGACTCTCTTTTCAGTTTTATACATGAATAATTGTGTCAAGCCAACTCTCTCTGATGTGGCCAAGGATGTAGCCAATAAAGCCACATGAATAATCATGGCAAAATCAACCACGTGGTACAAGCACGCCCCTGGCGGCGCGCCATGGCGGCCCCGACCTCTTCAGATCGGCCCCGGCTCCTCCAAGGTGCATCGTGGCGGCCCCGACCTCTTCAGGTTGGCCTCGGCTCCTCCAAAGCGCGCCGTGGCAGCCCCGGCCTCTTCAGGTCGGCCCCGGCTTCTCCAAGACGGGTCGTGGCGGCGCCGACATCTTTAGGTCAGCCCCGGCTTCTCCAAGGCATGCCGTGGAGGCCCCAACCTCTTCAAGTCGGCCCTGGCGGCCCCGGCCTCTCCAAGGCGTGCCGTGGTGGCCCCGACCCCTTTAGGTTGGCCCTGCGCCTGCCAAAACCATCAACCGTCTGACCCGCTCAGATCGACATCTTTTGACCATGCTGCTGATGGGACCATGCCCACCTACCAGCCGATTCTACCAACTGATAAGACTTGGCTCACCAACCGCTGGCTTTCCCTCTCCGATGGGACAGGACTCACCAACCAGCCCAAGCTCATGTAACCCCCATGTGTTCTGCAGACATTCCCTCCTCACGTAATGCTATGCGCCCGAACCCATGCAGATTTCAATGGCCTATAAAAGGGTGTGTCCACAAGAGGTTTAGGTACGCTAACAGAAGCACTCCCTCACTCTTCCACTCAAAGCAACTCCATCTCTAAGGGTTCTCTGGACCTTAAAGGGCTCTTTCAAGCTCTTCTTCGGCTGTGACCTCGATCATTGACTTGGGCATTGGAGGGTCCCCACCGGAGAACCCCTCCGGTCTTGGGACTTCTTGCAGGTCATTCGGCTGCCTGAGAATCTCATCAGCAGCTAGATCAAGCTTCCCGGCATTCCACGTCGGTGGTCGAGCGTCATCAGATGGCGCGCCAGGTAGGGGCGGGAAAAAGGAAGACCCGAACCCTACAGTACTCCTCTCTTTTCTCTCCCTCTCTCAATAATGGTGATGACACGGGCTCAGGATGCCTCTGTTAGTCACCCTGGGGGGCATCTTCCTCCGGTTAGGCAGCAAGAGACCAACCTCCCTGCTGCCGATCCTCCCGTTACCTGCCCGCAACCAGATGCGGCTGCCCCAGCTGTGGAGCAGCTGGCGGCTCTCACCCAGCAAGTCCAAACTCTCACTGCTATGGTCCATGGACTTCAGCAGTAGTAGTCTGTGGCCATCCAGCATCAGACCGCTCCCCCTGCTAGTCAGCAATCGACAAGGGGAGGTTCTCCTCAGCGAGAGGCCGGTTGTTGTCAGGTTTCCCCTAGGAAGCCTCGCCATGAACCTCCCAAGCGACCACGGTCCCCTGATTGTGGCTCGAGCAAGTTTTCTCCAGAGCCGCACGGCCAGGAGGAACCAAAGCGGAAGTCTCACCTTCCACGTTCTTCTCCTTCTTCTTCTTCTTCTTCATCCTCTGAGCCGTCTCGGAGGGCCCCGACGATCAATCGTCAGGCGAAGGAACGCCTGGACGAGTATCACCAGCGACTGGACGAGCTCTCCAGAAAGATCAACAACCAGCCAGAGGAAGAGTATGATACCCGTCCTCCTTACACCCGCCGGATGAGTATCACCAACGCCTGTCCCCTCACAGCATCGACTCTTTTCGAGAGCTGAAAAGGGCCTTTTTGGTACATTTTGATGCCTGCCGGCGGATCCCAAGAGTCGCGGACAGCCTCTTCTCCATGCGCCAGAAAGAGGGGAGTCGCTGCGGGACTTTGTGGCTTAGTTCAAGGCCACCGCCCTTGAGGTCTACCATCTGGATGATGCAGGCAACTCTGGCGCTGAAGCGGGGCTCCTTCCATCCCGCTTCACCTTCTCTTTGGACATGAAGCCCCCAAGCTCCTACTCCGACCTTCTCCTCCAGGCTCAGAAGTACATCCGTGCGGATGAGGCCGACCTCACCCGCCGAGAATCCTCAAGGGGCTCTAGCCGCAATCCTACTCGCCCTGAGCCAAGAGGACCTTCTCACCCTCGGCGGCCCGAGTCGCCCCATCGGTCGGACCGTGAACGTCGAAGCCTCGCCCCTCGGGAGGGTGAGCTCACGCCTCTCCTTGCTCCTCGCTCTCATATCCTTATGGAGATTGAGGGCAAGCCTTACCTCCAGCGGCCTCCTCCCATGAAGAAGGGCACCCCCCGCGATAAAAGCCGCTACTGCCGCTTCCACCAGGACTATGGCCACGACACCGACAGTTGATACAACTTGAAATGCGCCATCGAAGCTCATCCGATGGGGCTACCTTAGAAGTATATCCAGAAGGCACCACAACCACTGCCGGCTCTCATGGGGCCCCCGCTCGCTCAGGCCACTTCGACAACGCCCCCACAGAGCGGACGGTCGGAATGGTATCTTGAGGGTGGCTTCTTTATCTAAGCGGCCGAGAGGGGAGGGGGCGCCGGGTGATGCAGTTCTTAGGGGAGGATCGGCAAATGTTGAAAATATAAATAATGAAGGCATTGTCGTCTCCACGACAATCGTCAAACACCATGTAAAAAGGATATTAGTTGATAGTGGCAGCTCAGTTGACATCCTTACCTACGATGCATTTGTTAGAATGGAATTGTCTCTCGACTCTCTTCAGCCCATGGAGACCCCTCTGGTCGGATTCACAGGGGATTCAGTAAGGGTTGAGGGCGAAATATCCTTGCCTGTGACGGCCGGAACACCGCTATGCCAAAGCACAGTTATCATGAAGTTCTTGGTCATGCGAGTACCCTTGGCATACAATGCCATCCTCGGGCGCCCAGGCTTAAATTTATTAGATGCAGTCATCTCCACCCAAAGTTTGCTGGTGCAGTTCCCTTCTAGTGAAGGTGTTGGAGAGATGAAAGGCGAGGTCAGCTCAGTCCTGCCTTGTTATCATGCATCATCAAGTCCTCTGGAAGCCGAGTCGGTCCCAGAAGTGCCTGATCCCAGGGAGTCCAGTAAAGGGGGAGAACCGGCCGAGAGGCTCTTAACTTTTCCTCTTGGAGATGACCGACCGTGTGCATCGACGGACTCCTTCCCCCAGAAGACCGTGACCGCCTCTTGACCTTTTTGTGGGCCAACTCAGATATGTTCGCTTGGTCGGCGTCTGACATGCCTGGTATTCCTCCGGAGGTGATCACCCATAGGCTGAACATCGATCCAAAGTACCGTCCAGTCTGCCAAAGGAAGAGGAGCTTTGCTCCTGAACGACAAAAGGCCATTGACGAAGAAGTCAACAAGTTACTCGCCACCGACCATATCCGAGAGGCACACTATCCCAGCTGGCTGGCTAATGTGGTCATGGTGCAAAAGGCGAACGAAAGCTGGCGGATCTGCATTGACTTCATTGACTTGAATAAGGCATGTCTGAAAGACAGTTTCCCTCTGCCCCAGATCGACCAGCTAATGGATTCCACCTCTGGCCATGAACTTCTCATCTTCATGGATGCCTTCTCCGGGTATAATAAAATAAAGATGGACCCGAGTGACGAGGAACACACGTCCTTCATGACAGAGAAAGGCATTTATTGTTATAAGGTAATGCCCTTCGGCCTAAAAAATGCGGGAGCGACATATCAAAGGTTGATGAACAAAGTCTTCCAAGACCAGCTGGGCCGGAACATGGAGGTCTATGTGGATGACATGCTGATGAAAAGCACCCATGCTTCCAACCACGTCGCCGACCTAGAGGAAACCTTCAACAACCTCCGCGCTTCCAGGTCAAGCTGAACCCCAAGAAATGTGCCTTTGGCGTCACGGCAAGCAAGTTCCTGGGCTTCATGGTGACTCAGCGAGGGATCGAGGTGAACCTGAGAAGATTAGTGCTATCCTCGATATGAAGCCGCCGTCTAGCAAGAAAGAAGTGCAGCGGCTCACCGGGAGGGTGGCAGCTCTAAGTCATTTCCTCTCTAGGTCGGTCGAGCGATGTTTACCCTTCTTCAGAGCCTTGCGGAAGGTGAACAGCTTCGAGTGATGGATGATTTCCAAAAGGCCTTCAACACTTAAAGGCGTTCTTGTCCTCCCCGCCGCTCTATCGAAGCTGAGAGACGGGGAGAGTCTTTTGCTTTACCTTGCCGCCTCTCCGAAAATCATTAGTTCAATTTTGGTATGCCTTGACGCCGACAGAACCCAAAGACCTATTTACTACATGAGCAAGGTACTCCATGATGCAGAGGTCAGATACTCCAGAACTGAAAAGATCATCTTCTCCTTGATTGTCTCCACTCGGTGCCTCGACCGTACTTTCAAGCTCATCCGATCGTGGTTCTTATAGACCAACCTCTCGAAGCCATTCTAGCTCGCCCGGATACCTCAGGCCGGTTAGCTAAGTGGGCCATCAAGCTTGGAGAGTTCGATATCTCTTTTCAAGCTCGACCCGCCTTGAAGTCCCAGGTCCTGGCCGACTTTCTGGTCGAGTGCACTTGGGCTGAGGAGCCGAACGAGGATGCTCCCGCGAAGCAACCTGTTGCCAAGCCAGGGAACGATGGGAGTCTTGGATCCTCCACGTGGATGGTGCCTCAAATTCCCAAGGAAGCGGCGCTGGCTCATTCTTGCAGGCCCCGACGGAGAGATGGTGGAGTGTGCCCTCTGGTTCTTGATCAGAGCCACCAACAATCAAGCCAAGTACAAGGCCCTACTGGCGGGCTGAGGCTCGCTCATGAACTTGGAATAAGGCATCTCAGAGTTTTCACTGACTCGCAACTCGTCTCCGGGCAAATCAATGGGGAGTATGAGGCAGGTGATTCCGCCATGACCCAATACCTAGACAAGGTCCGGTCCCTAGTTTCTCTACTCTCTTACTTCAGGATCAGCTATATTCCTCGGAGCGAAAACACTAAGGCCGACACACTCTCTCGGCTGGCCACTTCTACTGATGGCACCACAAGGAGCGCCTACATTGAGCATTTGGATAAACCCAGCATAGAAGATAAAGAAGAGGTCCTCCCGCTCATCTAGGAGCCGACCTGGATGGATCCCTACGTTCGGTACCTTATAGACGGCACTCTCCCCGCCGACCGCAACGAGGCTAAGCTGCTCAAGTGGAGAGTCTCCAAATTTACCCTCCTAGACGGGCGCCTGTATCGGAGAGCATTTTCCTACCCCCTGCTCAAGTGCGTGGGACCTGCTGATGCCGACTATATCCTCAGAGAAATTCACGAAAGCATCTGTGGGAACCACCTGGGGGGCAGGTCCTTAGCCCAGAAGGCCCTCCGACAAGGGTACTTATGGCTCACTATGAGGGAGGATGCAGCTAGGTTAGTTCAGAAGTGTGACAGCTGCCAGCGTTATGTGCACATCCAACACCAACCCTCTATTCCTCTGAATCCATTCTCGGCCCCAGGCCCTTTGCCCAGTGGGGGATGGACATCCTTGACCATTCCCCCCGGCTTCAGGGCAGCGGAAGTTCCTAATTGTCGTCATCGACTACTTCACCAAGTGGGTTGAGGTCGAGGCGCTGGCCAAAATCATTGAGAGCAAGGTCAAAGCCTTCTTCTGGAAGTCGGTGATATGTCGCTTCGGCCTACCTCATACTCTCGTCACCGACAACGGTCGCTAGTTTGACTGCCACATTCAAGACCTTCTGTGACGAGCTGGGCATCCACCACCGATTTACCTCTGTCGACCACCCCCAGACCAATGGGGAGGCCGAGGTCATGAACCACACCATCCTTAGAGGACTCAGAACTCGGCTGGACAGATCCAAAGGTCGATGGGTAGAAGAGCTTCCTAGTGTATTATGGGCCTACCACACTACCCCAAGAGCTCCGACAGGCGAGACCCCATTCAGTTAACTTTTGGGTCCGAGACGGTCATCCCCGTAGAGATCGGACTGCCAAGCCTGCGTGTGGAATCCTACAACCAAGAAGACAACTCCACCCAGCTGAGGGCAAACCTCGACTTCATTGATGAAATGCATGATCGGGCGCGATTGCGTATGGCCGCTTTTCGCCAGCGGAGAGCCAAGTATTATAATGCCCGAGTCCGCCCCAAAGTGTTTCACCCTGGGGATCTGGTTCTAAGAAAGGCTGAGGTGTCCAAGCCAATGGAGGGGGCAAGCTGTCCGCCAAGTGGGAAGGTCCTTATCGCGTCACAGAGGCGCTCCGTCAAGGAGCGTACCAAGATGAAGAACTCGATGGCCGACCCATCCCGTACCTGGAATGCGGACAACCTCCGTCGATATTATCAATGATGTATCCCTTCATGATGTGAACAATAAAGGACCTTCTTCACACTGAAGTCGTTTCCTCCCTGCACCCAAAGGCCAGATCTTGCAAAGGACCTCGCTGGCATCGCGGCACATAGGACACCACTCAGCCCCGGCACGGCGGTGCCCCCGAGTCGTTCAAGTCCTAAGGCTCCGTAACCGGTCGAGTCACCCCTCGCAGCGGTTCTTAAACCCCGAGGCGGTTCAAAAGGACCTCGCCGGCATCGCGGCTATGGGATACCACTCGGCCCCGGCACGGCGGTGCCCCCGAGTTATTCAAGTCCCTAAGGCTCCATAACTGGTCAAGTCACCCCTCGCAGTGGTTCTTAAACCCCCGAAGCAGTTCAAAAGGACCTCGCTGGCATCGCAGCCCATGGGACACCACTCGGTCCCGGCACGGCAGTGCCCCCAAGTCGTTCAAGTCCGTAAGGCTCCGTAACCGGTCGAGTCACCCCTCGCAGCAGTTCTTAAACCCCCAAGGTGGTTCAAAAGGACCTCGCTGGCATCGCGGCCCATGGGACACCACTCGGCCCGGCACGGCGGTACTCCCGAGTCGTTCAAGTCCCTAAGGCTCCGTAACCGGTCGAGTCGCCCCTTGCAGCGGTTCTTAAACCCCCGAGGTGGTTCAAAAGGAACCCGATGACTCTCAACCCTCAGTGTTGGCCCAGATGGCAACCCAAGAGGGGGGTGAATTGGGTTCTTTAAAAATTTAAATTCTGTTTCGAATTAGATAGAATGATGCCAAAGTATGCAAGTGAATGGAGTTAATCGAAGCTGAGCGTAGGCAGTTAAAGAAGAGAGAGAGAAATCAAGACACTACAAACACGCAGATTTTATAGTGGTTTGGTGTAACCAACACCTACGTCCACTCCCAAGTAGCACTTGGGTCCACACTATAATCTCCTTGATTACAGCCGAGTTGTTTTGCAAGCTCACAACTCAAAACTTATTGTTTCAGCGGGATCACAACGAACCCAGCTAGTTTTTCGGGCTCACCAGCACACAACCCAAAACACAAGCTGTCCTTAGCTTGTCCCGAGGTATAGTACCTCCACTAATTCAATCCCTTGATTGAACTAGCAAACAATAATAAAAATGAAGTTTACAATACAAGATAGCTCCTTAAATGAGAAAATATTAATTTAAATAGACAAGGTTAGAAAAGCCTAATTGAAGCTTGTTGAATGTGTGCTTTTCTTCTTTTCTTCTTTTCCTCTTTTCTCTTGAAGGATTGAATCGGGCCTCAGCTCAGATTCTTCACAGCAAGCTCGGATGAAAGATGAGGATTTGAGGATTTTTGCTCTCTTTCTTCTTGGGGTGGAATCTCTTGATTTTCTCTTGAGAAGCTTTTGGATCTCTCCTTTGACTCTTTGAGATTGATGGATTTGCTCTTTGAGTTTTTCCTCAATGTTTTCTCCTTGAGATCTTTCGGATTTTTTAGTCTGTCTCTTCTCTCTTTTTCTTTTTCTTCTTTTTCCCTTTTTATAGATCTCTTAATCCAGGTTTAAGTGGGAAAAACTAGCCGTTGGAGATGTTTGATTCTTCTACACACAAAGAAAATAGCCGTTAGGTTAGGTGAGAAGAAATCTTACCGTTGGAGTCCGTTCTGACAGATCAAAAGTCCATTCCTGATAGGTTGGAGTCGGCTCCAACTTTTTAGGTGTCGGCTCCATGACGAGTATCCAAAAATAGAAAGTAAAAGTTCGTTGAGGAGTCGGCTCCGAAAAAGTTGAGTGTCAACTCACCGCTTTCGGGTGTCAACTCCGGAATCCATAAGGTGTCGGCTCCATAAATGCTCAAAATAACACACTCTCTGTTCTCAGGTTAGAGTCTCTAGAGACTGTAAGTGTCGGCTCCCGAAATCTAGGTGTCGGCTCCGAAAACTTGGTGTCGACTTCGGAAACTGAAACAAAATACGCTTTTCGGTGTCTCAGGTTGGGGTCAGCTCCGAAACTCTGGGTGTCGACTCCAGACCATGCCAAAAATTAGGAAACATCTGATCGCCATGGGGTCCGCTCCAGACCATCTAGGTGTCGACTCCATGCTTTGAATTTTGAAAAAATACTTCTGGCATTTGATTTAAAACAAGTTTCTTTATACATTTTGATTGATCAAATATTTTTAATGCTGAAACCTTTGTTAAAACTATTAGAAACATAATGGATATACTCATGTCATTTATTAATCATCAAAATCAATAATTGGGTCAACAATCTCCCCCTTTTTGATGATTATAAAAACATTGAGTATATGCATGATTTAAATAATAAGGTTTTCAAATCAAATTTCTCAAATATTTATCCCTTACAGATAAGCTCCCCTAAATGAGGTAGCTCCCCCTATGATACTCAATTTAATATCTATTCTTCCTTTTGAACAAAAAACTTTTAATGTTTGATACCAATTAATCAGTCATATCAAATTTAACATGTATTCTCCCTTTCGATACATATATGACAATTGCTTTTCCCTATTTGCAATTAATTAGATGCCAAATTAAGCTTATTTGTTCCAATGCATCTATAAATGCTAATTACTTTTCCTTTTTGTAACTTTCAATGCATATACGATTAGCAATTACTTCTCCCCTTTTTTGTAATCAACAAAAAGGTTAAGAAGTTTCAAATTAAATGATAAAATTAAGAGACGCTTCAAAGATCAAATGATATTCATTAAGTATTAAAAAGGTTCATTACACACTTCACAAAGTTAAGCATGGCATCATATTACAAAAGAAAACTTCATTACATCAAAATTTCGAACTAAACTGAACTTCATTACATCATATTTTAATAACATCAAAGAAACTTCTTTACAAGATAATCAAAAATTAACTCTAAGAAGTCTTTGCAACTCTTCTATAATTTTTCCATCCCATCACTTTGAGTCCTAACAAATTCCTTTAGTCTTCTATCAACAAATGCACATGCAGTCATAATCTTGTCCTGAAGCTCAGCATTACATTTGGAGTAAGTCTCTGAATCTCCACCAATATCTTTAAGTTCTTCAAAAATATTCTTGATATCATTCCTTAAAGATTCTGCGGAGGCTCCAAGGGTGGATTCAATCTTACCAATTCGATCATCCAAAGAGTAATACAATTCTCTTAAGTTCATCAAACTGTTATCAATCTCTGTTTTCATTTCTTCTTTATGAGCAGCAAATAAACTTTTGAGTTGCTCTAACTGAATATCTGAAAATCCAATAGATGACATAGTGGCGGTATAGGAGATGGAGCTGGAGCTGGAGGTGGTGAAGATCTGTTAGGCTCTGGTGAAGGATGCCTCACTGATGGACCAACCTCAGATGGTGCAGAAGTCCTAATCTTAGCGGCTCTCTCATCCAGATGGCCTTTTCTCTCTCATTGACCATTCACTTTTACGAACCCCATCCTGTGCACAGTAGCCAAGCTATAATAATCAGAAATCACAATACCTTGACTTCTAAAAACCATAGTTAAAATCATCCCATAAGGCAAAGAAGATCTCCTTTTGCCCCTGGCCTCAGCTATATACCATATCATCATCCCAGCAAGATTAATCGGTTGACCTGTCAAGACACTGTCCATAACCACAATGTCTCGTTCTGAGACATACTCAAAACGACCAATCTTGGGGAATAAGATCCTACTACAGATGTTGTGTAAAAATCTAAGCTCCAAGGGCAACTGATTAGCCCTTACTTCTTCAAATTTAGTTACTTCCCTACCTAACATCCTTGACAATGCATCAGATCTTTCACTGTGAATATCAGCTACAAGCCCAGTGACAGGGATGCTCAAAAGATTTCCTAAACTTTGAAATGTAAGATAAACTCTCTTCCCTCTTACAGAACTGATTATCCCACCATCTCCCCTTGATAAATTAAAGTAAAATTCCTTAACTAGGGCTGGGTAAGTGGGAATATCCAAAGATCATACCTTGTCCCAGCCGAGCTCTTTAATCTGTCTTCCAATAGAAAAGCCCTCGGTCTCAAAGAAATCAAAATCCACTTTCCTTCCCATAGTAATCACGCCCCGCAAGGGTATCTACCTGAGGAGAGGAGTGGCTAGGGTTATCCGAATGGGTTGAAGAGGAATCATCACTTGGGGACGGCTCACGGATGGGACGCCGAGCCGTACGCTTCCGGTGGTTACGGAGCACCAAGGACCGATCCCCTACGCTTAGGTGCCATAGAAATCTTAGGGAATGGTTGATTTGAGGGAGTTTAGGCTTTGGGAGGTTTGGAGAGGTTTTGGATAATGTTTGGAAACGATTGGAAATGAGAAGGTGTCGACTCTGCCCTAATAAAATCAATTTGGGGCTATCAGGTATCGACTCCCGCAAAGTCGGGTGTCGACTTCAAGTCGCTAACACAGTTAGCGCTCGAACTGGAGTCGCTCCGTTTAATCGGGTGTCGGTTCCAAGGTCCCAGACAGAGAGCGACACAGACAAGGTGTCGACTCCACAGATAGTTTCAGAGAAAAATAACAGAGTTTCAGACATCCGAAACTAGTCGAAGTAAACTCAATAAATTTTGATAAAATCTTTGGAATATGATGAATCAAATTACTCAAATGTCTAGATAAATTGTCCTTAAAATCATAAGAGAAATCTCAAGAAATTTATGGAAATTTAGATAAACCTTCCTTAAGAGTTTCAAAATCATTCCAAAGGATCAAATTCCTAATTCACCTCTAAGATAACAGAATCTCTCTTCACTCAAAGGTTTTGTAAATATGTCAGCTAATTGTTCTTCAGTACTAACATAGTCAAGACAAATTTCACCATTAGCTACATGTTCTCTAATGAAGTGATATCTAATTTCAATGTGTTTAGTTCTTGAATGTTGGATTGGATTCTTAGTTAAATTGATTGCACCTGTATTATCACATATAATAGGAGTTTTATCAAGTGTTATGCCATAATCTTAAGTTGTCGCTTAATCCAAAGGATTTGAGCACAGCAACTTCCAGCTGCAACATATTCTGCTTCAGCAGTAGATAATGCAACCAAATTTTGCTTTTTGCTAAACCAAGAGATTAAGTTACTTCCTAAGAATTGACATGCACCACTTGTACTTTTTCTATCTAGTTTACATCCAGCATAGTCAGAGTCAGAATATGCAATTAAGTTCAGTGTTGAGTCTCTAGAATACCATAATCCTATATTTTAGTTCCACTTAGATATCTTAAGATTCTTTTCATAGCAATTAAGTGAGATTCTTTAGGTTCAGATTGAAATCTAGCACATAGACAAACAGCAAATATGATATCAGGTCTACTTGTAGTTAAGTAAAGTAGAGATCCGATCATACCTCTATAGTATTTTTGATCTACTTTCTTACCGTCTTCATCTTTGTCAAATTTGCATGAAGGACTCATAGGTGTTCCAAGGGGTTTGATTGATTCCATTCCAAACTTTTTGAGAATTTCCTTTGTTACTTTGTTTGGTTAATGAAAATCCTTCTTTGCTTTGCTTGATTTGAAGTCCTAGGAAGAAGTTGAGTTTCCCATCATGCTCATTTCAAATTCACCCTGCATTAACTTAGCAAACTCTTGACATAAGAAATTGTTAGTAGCACCGAATACAATATCATCTACATATATTTGTACTACTAATAAATCTTTGTCTTTTCTTTTCAAAATAAAGTTTTGTCTACATTTCCTCTAGTGAAATCATTTTCAATCAGAAATTTGCTTAACCTATCATACCAAGCTCTAGGTGCTTGTTTTAAACCATATAGTGCTTTGTGCAATTTAAAAACATGATTTGAAAATTCATGATCTTCAAAACCAGGTGGTTGTTCCACAAAAACTTCCTCATTTATAAAACATTTAAAAATGCACTTTTAACATCCATTTGAAATAAATTTATGTTCATATGACATGCAAATGCAAGTAGTAATCTAATTGCTTCTAATCTAGCTACAGGTGCAAAAGTTTCATCAAAATCAATTCATTCTTCTTGATTATATCCTTTTGCAACTAATCTAGCTTTATTTTTAATTATATCATTTTCATCCAATTTATTTCTAAATACCCATTTAGATTCTATGACTGAATGATCTTTAGGTCTATCAACTAAGGACCATACATTATTCCTAGTAAATTGATTTAATTCTTCTTGCATAGCTAGCATCCAATTACTATCTTTTTCAGCTTCTTCAACAGTTTTTGGTTCAATTTGAGATACAAATGCAAGATGACTATTGATATTCCTTATAGATGACCTAGTTCTTACTCCTTGAGATGAATCACCTATAATCAATTCCTTTGGATGACCATAGGCATATCTCCAATCTATAGGAAGATCTACCTCATTATGATTAGTATCAATAACATCAATCCTAGGTGAATCATCATCTTTAGCTTCTTGTTCATGATCTGAAGATACATCTATTTTTAATTTTTCAATGACTCTTTCTAATATGTTTGTATCTTCCTCATCATCAATTTTTTCTGAACTTGATGCTAAAGATTCATAAAAAACTATATGAATAGATTCTTCCACAATTAATAATTTCTTATTAAATACTATATAGGCTTTACTAGTTGTAGAATACCCTAAGAATATGCCTTCATCAGATTTTGCATCAAATTTTCAAATTATCTTTACCATTATTATGAATAAAACATTTACAGCCACATGTATGAAAATAACTAATGTTTGGGTTTCTATTATTCCATAATTCATAAGAAGTTTTCTTAAGAATTGGCCTAACTAAGGCTCTATTAAGAATGTAACATTCTGTGTTTATAGCTTCCGCCCAAAAGTATTTTGGTAGTTGGCTTTCGCATAGCATGGTACGGGCCATGTCTTCTAAAGTTTTATTTTTTCTTTCTACAACTCCATTTTGTTGTGGTATCTAAGGTGCGAAAAAATTATGATGAATGCCATGTTTAGTGCAGAACTTTTCAAACAAATGATTTTCAAATTTTGTACCATGATCACTTCTAAGAGACACTATGGTGCTGTTTTTCTCATTAGTAACTTTCTTGAAAAACTTCAAAAATATTGAGAAAGTCTCATCCTTATGAGCCAAAAACAATACCCAAGTGTATCTAGAATAATCATCTACTATCACAAGACCATATTTCTTTCCTCCTAGACTAGTAGTTCTAGTAGGTCCAAAAAGATCCATGTGAAGTAGCTCCAGTGGCCTAGAAGTAGAGATAACATTTTTAGATTTGAATGAATTTCTTGTTTGTTTTCCAAATTGACATGCATCACAAATTCTGTTATTTTCAAAATCTAACTTTGGAATCCCTTTAACTAAATTCATTTTTAACAATTTTGAAATTAAGTGTGTGCTTGCATGACCTAGTCTACGATGCCACAACCAACTAATCTCATTTACATTAGCATTATTAGCAACTAAGCAATGATTACCAGTAGACAAATTATCTAAATCAATTAAGTATACATTGCCATTTCTATTACCAACAAATACAATGCTATTGTCAATGGAATTAGTGACAGTGCATACAGAAGCTTCAAATGAAACTTTGAAACCTCTATCGCATAATTGGCTAATACTGATTAAGTTATGCTTTAAACCATCTACATACAGAACATTCTCGATGAAAGTAGAGGGAGTTATCTGAATTTTACCAAATCCCATAATCTGGCCTTTACCATTATCTCCAAAAGTGACAACTCCTCCTCCTTTATCTTCAAGGGTGATGAATTGATCCTTGCCACCCGTCATGTGTCTTGAGTAGCCGCTATCAAGATACCATTTTCTTTTTGATCTTTTGGCCGCAAGATACTCCTGCAAAGTGATCAAACTTTCTGTTTAGGTACCCAAGCTTTCTTGGGTCCTTCATGGTTAGTAGCAATAAAGATTGTTCCTCTTGGAACCCATATTTTCTTTCCTTTACTACTTAAATTCTTGTTAATTTTCTTAAAATTACATTCAAAGGCTTTGTATCCCTTTTTGTTATAACAATGACATGAAACTTTATTTTTATCTTGTTCTTTTCTAAAGAAGTTTTTGACATACTTTTGTTTTATATTAGGCCTATAACCTAATCCAGCCTTATCAAATATAGCTCTTTGATTACTCAATAATATATTAAGTTTTTCAGAACTATATGTAAATTTATCAACTATATTTTATATTTATCAACTTCCTTTTTTAATCTATCATTTTCATTGGAAATTGATCCTTTTTCTTCAATCAAAACTTCATTTTCTGATTTTAATTTTTCAACATCATGAGTAAGATTATCTTTTTCTTTGACAAGATTTAAATTATCATTTTTTAAAGATTTATTTTTCTTTTTCAAAGCTTTAAAATCATCAACTAGTTCATTGAATGCTTCGAACAATTCTTCAAAAGTAAAGTCATTAGCTTCGGTACTTACCTCATCATCCTCATTTGCCATAAGACAGATGTTTGCAACTTCCTTTTGTTCCTCCTCGGAAGAGGATTCATCACTGTCGCTCCATGTTGCAATGTATGCCTTTTTCTTCTTCTTGTAGGTCTTTTTTAATTGAGGACAATCATATCTAAAATGCCTCGGTTTCTTACACTCATAGCAAATTAGGGGGTCTTTCTCTTTGTCTTTGTCCTTGTCCTTTTCTTTATCTTTTTCGCCTTCCATCTTAATTCCAGATTTCCTTTTATGAAAGGGTTTCCTTCTTCTCATGAATTTCTTGAACTTTCTAGTAAGAAGAGCTGTCTCATCATCATCTTCATCCTCACTGCTGCTTTCCTCAATTTCTGCAGCCTTAAGAGCTATAGTTTTCTTCTTTTTAACTTCTTCCTCTATGTGCTTCTTCATGGTTAACTCATGAGTCATTAGTGATCCAAGTAGCTCCTCCAAAGGTAAAGTGTTGAGGTCCTTGGCTTCTTGGATTGTTGTCACCTTTTCTTCCCATGTCCTTGAAAGTGACCTAAGAATTTTATGAACCAATTCAGAGTTTGTGTAGGTCTTACCAAGACTTTTTAGATCATTTACAATATCGGTGAATCTAGTATACATGCATGCTATAGTTTCAATTTGTTCCATGCTAAACAATTCATACTTATGAACAAGAATATTAATCTTATATTCTTTAACTTGATTTGTACCCTCATGGGTAACCTCTAATCTATCCCATATTTCTTTTGCGGAATTACGTGTAGAGATACGATTAAATTTGTTTGCATCTAAGGAACAATATAAAGCATTCATGGCCTTAGCATTGAGCCGAGCCATTTTCCTATCATTATCATTCCAATCCCTTTCGGGCATAGGAATAATAGAACCATCAATTATGTGTGTGGGTGTGCTAGGTCCATTAACTATGACACTCCATAATTCATAATCTGAAGCTTGAATGAATATTCTCATTCTTGCTTTCCAATATGAATAGTTGGAACCATTAAACAAAGGGGGTCTATTAGTAGAGTGACCTTCGGTGAATGAAGATCCAACTTGAGCTGCCATTTGGATCTTTAGCTCTAGATCGTTGGATCAAACAGGAAGTGAGCACTAGCTCTGATACCAATTGCTGGCCCAGATGGCAACCCAAGAGGGGGGGTGAATTGGGTTCTTTAAAAATTTAAATTCTGTTTCGAATTAGATAGAATAATGCCAAAGTATGCAAGTGAATAGAGTTAATCGAAGCTGAGCGTAGGTAGTTAAAGAAGAGAGAGAGAAATCAAGACACTACAAACACGTAGATTTTATAGTGGTTCGGTGTAACCAACACCTACGTCCACTCCCAAGTAGCACTTGGGTCCATACTATAATCTCCTTGATTACAGCCGAGTTGTTTTGCAAGCTCACAACTCAAAACTTGTTATTTCACCGGGATCACAATGAACCCAGCTGGTTTTTCGGGCTCACCAGCACACAACCCAAAACACAAGCTGTCCTTAGCTTGTCCCGAGGTATAGTACCTCCACTAATTCAATCCCTTGATTGAACTAGCAAACAATAATAAAAATGAAGTTTACAACACAAGATAGCTCCTTAAATGAGCAAATATTCAATTTAAATAGACAAGGTTAGAAAAGCCTGATTGAAGCTTGTTGAATGTGTATTTTTCTTCTTTTCTTCTTTTCCTCTTTTCTCTTGAAGGATTGAATCGGGCCTCAGCTTAGATTCTTCAAGCAAGCTCGGATGAGAAGATGAGGATTTGGGGATTTTTGCTCTCTTTCTTCTTGGGGTGGAAATCTCCTTGATTTTCTCTTGAGAAGCTTTTGGATCTCTCCTTTGGACTCTTTGAGATTGATGGATTTGCTCTTTGAGTTTTTCCTCTGTGTTTTCTTCCTTGAGATCTTTCGGATTTTTTAGTCTGTCTCTTCTCTCTTTTTCTTTTCTTCTTTTTCCTTTTTATAGATCTCTTAATCCAGGTTTAGGTGGGAAAAACTAGCCGTTGGAGATGTTTGGATTCTTCTACACACAAAGAAAATAGCCATTAGAGGTTAGGTGAGAAGAAATCTTACCGTTGGAGTCCGTTCTGACAGATAAAAAGTCCATTCCTGACAGGTTGGAGTCGGCTTCAACTTTTCAGGTATCGGCTCCATGACGAGTATCCAAAAATAGAAAGTAAAAGTTCGTTGAGGAGTCGGCTCCGAAAAAGTTAAGTGTCGGCTCGCCGCTTTCGGGTGTCGACTCCGGAATCCATAAGGTGTCGGCTCCAGAAATGCTCAAAATAACACACTCTCTGTTCTCAGGTTAGAGTCGGCTCCAGAGACTGTAAGTGTCAGCTCCTGAAATCTAGGTGTCGGCTCCCAAAAACTTGGTGTCAACTCCGAAAACTGAAACAGAATACGCTTTTCGGTGTCTCAGGTTGGGGTCGGCTCCGAAACTCTAGGTGTCGACTTCAGACCATGCCAAAAATAGGAAAACATCTGATTCACCATGGGGTCGGCTCCAGACCATCTAGGTGTCGACTCCAAGCTCTGAATTTTGAAAAAATACTTCTGCATTTGATTCAAAACAAGTTTCTTTATACATTTTGATTGATCAAATATTTTTAATGCTTGAAACCCTTGTTAAATCTATTAGAAACATAATGGATATACTCATGTCATTTATTAATCATCAAAATCAATAATTGGGTCAACACTCAGGTCACCCTCCGAGGCTCAGGAGGCTTATGGCAGCCATGATTTTATCTCAGCAGCCTCTAAAAGGGCAAGACGTCCGCCTTTGGGTTCGGTCTTGGCCTCAAATTGCTGCCCCGGCTCTTCCCTTCAAACTCGATCTTGACACATCGCAACAGTCCAAAGACGGAGTTCGTCGGCAACTAGAAAGGTGTCGTTCAGTTTCACACCGCCCCTAGTGGACTTCGCCTGCCACGCCAATGCAGCCTTCGGAATTAATCACCGAGGTATCCCCATAAGATTCAGCGGCCCCGCGCCTGTTCAAGTGGACTCCTAAGTTCACAAGTTTACCGTGCGTTCGGCCACCGCAGAGATAGACAACAAAGAGAGAGCCTAAAAGGCCTAAACGACTGCGGCCGGCATTAAGTTACCTCAACTACCTATAAGTCTATTCAGCGGTGCAAACTCATGTGAACCCATTTGAATGCTACCAAATATGAGTACCAGGATCTGCCGTGGCATTTTCAACACGCGTGATACCTTACAATGGCAGAACAAAACATCCAGAAAATGGTTTTCTTTTCATTAATTGCTTTATAATGGTTACAAAATTCGACCCAGAGTCGAGTACAAAGGAAGAAGAAAAAGTACAAAATTTTCTAAGGCACATTCGGCCCCGGCTCCTCTCCGGCCTCTTCCTTCTCCGACGTCTCCTCGTCGCCAGGACCCTCGGGATGAATCTTTTCAAGGTTGGAGCTGCTAAAATTGAAGGCTGCGAACACTTTTTCCTTGCAAAATTCGAAACCCTTCATATAGGCATCGAAGCTGGCCTCAAAAACCTCCTGCTCGAACTCCGTCGAGGCCTTAAAATCTGCGACGGCTTTGGTTGCTCTGGCCTTGGCCTCCCGGAGCTGCACCTCCGCCTCGGCCTTGGTCTCTCGGATCTACGCCTGGCTTCGATTTCTCGGGCTTGCGCTTCAGCATTGGCCTCAGCCTCCCTGGTGCGCACCTCGGCTTCCCATGCCTTGTGCTCTGCCTCTTTGACGCGAGCTCTGGCATCATGAGTATGGGCCTCCGCCCCGGCCCGCTCATGCCCGGCCTCGGCCGCCGCTGCCTCTGCTACGGCAGCTCTCTCTATCGCCGCCCGAGCCTTGTCCGCCGCCTCGTCGGCCCGGCCTTCCGCATGCTGGAGATGGCGATGTAGATCCTCTATCTCAGCCCTGGCCGAGTCCAGCCTAGATGAAACTAGGTATAGCTGGGACACGGCTGTGGAGATTCGGCCGACTTCAACTTCGGCTCGGCGCTCCGCTTCCTTCACCCGGCCACCAAGGTCTTCCTTTCGAACCTTGGCTTCCTCCTGCTGCCAGGCCAGCTCCTCAGACAGCACGCAAGCCCATTCTTTGCACTTAATTGCCGCCCGATGGTGAGCGCGAGCGCCTCCCCTATATGAGTCGCCACCTCGCGGAGGGCAAAGGCCCCGTTGGCCAACTATACCAAGGAACCACAGACTGACTAAAGTATATTAAGGGGGACTATGTTCGAAGGGTTACCTGAAGCACATTGACCATAACCATGTCGAGAAGGGCGGCGTTGGACATCCGCCCTATCTCCTCGTCGGTCGACGAAGTCCGCGCCTTTGACAGTAGGGCGGTGGCCCGCTCGGCATCTTCCATGATGAGCAGCCTGGGCACCGGCCTCGCCCCCCCCCCCCCCCCAGCGGATCGTCCGGAGGCCGCTATGCCTGATGGTGCGCGGATCATCAAGATGAACTTCCCTTCTCGGCCCGATGCTCGCTAAACCTCCTCGCCCCGGCCCTGGGGCTTCTAACGGCCGCCTCCCCTTCTCCAGCTATGGGAGGCGTCTCCTCCATCCTCGGCTCGGCAGGAGCCGGAGAGCTTCTGACAGTCACCACCTACCCTGCCTCGGCCAAATCGGCGGCGGCAGGGACTTCCTCCTCGGGATCCAAGACCACCACGGCCGCCTCGGTGGTGGCCGGGATCTCCCCCTCCTTCATCTCAGCCCCGACTGGCCCGAGGACTACTCCTTCGGCTGGTGCCTCCTTAATTGGTTCCTTCGTAGGTGCCTGGACTGGGGGGGCTGGTGTTTCGGCTAGCTCGGCGCGAGCTCCACTTCGTGCCCTCTTGGCCGGCCTCGCCTGCTCATCGGCCGCCCGTTTCTTTTGGCACACGAGGGCCTCAAACTTCTCTGCAGGAAACCTTATGGCTGCATAAAAAATAAATGTTAGTATGCAAAAAAATAAAAGAAATAAAGAAGAAAAGAAGAAAAAGGAAACTTCTATAAAGTGGGTAAAAGCAACGTCCGGCCGAGGGCGAGAAGGAGGGATTTCTGTGCTCACCGACTGCCGGAGCCAACTCGGCATCGTACAAGTTCTCTTCGGACAGAAGGTCCTTGTAGGAAGGGATATGAGAGTTAGAGAAATGGCGGAAGAGCTCCCCATCCTTATCACTTATGGTTGAATTTTCGTTGGAGCTAACATCTGGTTCCCCCCACTCATTCCTCACTCCCTCTACATGGGCGAAAAGAAACATGGACTTCCACCCCCTAATTTTGGATGGAAGACCCAATGGAAGAGCCCTACCTGGCCTGGCGGTGAACACCCACCAGGCCCCCTCACCCTGGCGATGGAGTTTGTATAGAGCCCGAAACAGGGATAAACTGGCTACAGAACCCTGAAAATGGCAAAGGATGACGAAGGCGCAGAAGATCAAATCGAGTTTGAAGTTAACTGCACCGGTACTAACCTATACCTATTCAAAAGGTTCAGGAAGAAGGGATGGAAAGGAAGTTGCAGCCGGCACCTAAAAAACTCTTCGTACAGAGCAACACGACCTGGAAGGACGGAGTTCACTCTATCTTTGGGTCCCGGCACGGACAATCGGATGAAGTTTGGGACCTTATACGTGGTCCTAATGGCCTCTACCTCCTCTGGGGTTATGGTGGAAGCAATCCCCCCCGGCCCGGCCGGGTCAAGGCTAGCTGCCGGAGGAGACGCCAGACGACGGAAAGAAATGGGAACTGCTCTCACCGGGGAAGAGGACGGATCTACTACTGGTTTCTTACCCTCTCTAATGGCTTTACGGTCCATGGGTCAAAGGTTGAAGGTAGAAAATGGGAACTAACCTGGAAGTTGCTAAAAAGACGAAGACTGAGGGTGTCGGGTTGCAAGGGAGCTCAAGGAGGAAGGAGACAGAGAAACAATGGCAGTGTAAAGCTTTCCCCCGAGCCCAGGAGGCACCTTTTATATCACAATTTCAAATTACTCCGCCCCAGAATGCGCCACATGGCCTCCGCCTATTGCGCCGTACCCCGAGGCGCCAGCCGTTTCGCCCATGCCCAAGGCACCCCACCTTGATTTTACCAAGGAGCGAAGTCTCCGGCCAATAGTCATGCTTGAAGAAAGGAGTGGCAATGATGACTCCTACCTTTTTCCCATCCTTCGAGGATGCCCCCCTCAAATCATCCGGGACTGACGTCAGTGCCCACCTACTGCATGATTACGGAAGATCTTTGAGGCGACGTCCCTTCGGGAAGGCGCGCTGATTTGCCCACCATTTAAGGCACCTGAAGTTAGTTGTTATAGTCTTTGAATTTTCGCGCTCCTTTCGCCCAAAGGACGGCTGGCACGTGGCCCTTCGTGCTTAGGAGCGGGGGGCATCTGATGTGGCCAATGATGTAGCCAATAAAGCCACAGGAGTAATCATGGCAAAATCAACCACATGGCATAAGCGCGCTCCTGGCAGCCCTGGCTCCTCCAAGGCCAGCCGTGGCGGCCCCGACCTCTTCATGTCGGCCCCGGCGGCCTTGACTC
Source organism: Calamus simplicifolius (assembly GCA_900491605.1). Lineage (NCBI taxonomy): Eukaryota > Viridiplantae > Streptophyta > Magnoliopsida > Arecales > Arecaceae > Calamus > Calamus simplicifolius. Next base: position 255,845 of record UESW01004469.1, on the reverse strand, counting down.
CTCCAAGGCACACCGTGGCGGCCCCAACCTCTTCAGGTCGGCCCCGGCTCCTCCAAGGTGTGCCGTAGCGGCCCCGACCTCTTCAGGTCGGCCCCGGCGACCCCAGCTCCTCCAAGGCCTCCTCCAAGGTGTGTCGTGGCAGCCCCAACCTCTTCAGGTCGGCCCTGGCGGCCCCGGCTCCTCCAAGGTGCGCCGTGGCGGCCCGACCTCTTCAGGTCGGCCCCAGCGGCCCCGGCTCCTCCAAGGCATGCCGTGGTGGCCCCGACCTCTTCAGGTCGGCCCCGGCTCCTCCAAGGCGCACCGTGGCGGCCCCGACCTCTTCAGGTCGGCCCCGGCTCCTCCAAGACGTGCCATGGCAGCCCCGACCTCTTCAGGTCGGCCCCGGCGGCCCCGGCTCCTCCAAGGCACGCCGTGACGGCCCTGACCTTTTCAGGTTGGCCCCGACGGCCCTGGCTCCTTCAAGGCATGACGTGGCGGCCATGACCTCTTCAGGTCGGCCCCGGTGGCCCCGGCTTCTCCAAGGCGTGCCGTAGCGGCCACGACCTCTTCAGGTCAGCCCCGGCTTCTCCAAGGCGTGCCATGGCGGCCCCGACCCCTTCAGGTTGGCCCTGCGTCTGCCAAAACCACCAATCGTCTGACCCGCTCAGACTGACATCTTCTAACCACGCTGCTAATGGGATCAGGCCCACCTACCAGCCGATTCCGCTGACTGATGGGACTTGGCTTACCAACGCTGGTTTTTCCTCTCCGATGGGACAGGACCCACCAACCAGCCCAAGCTCACGTAATCCCCATGTGTCTCGCAGACATTCCCTCCTCACGGAATGCCATGCGCCTGAACCCATGCAGATTTCAACGGCCTATAAAAGGGTGAGTCCACAAGAGGTTCAGGTACGCTAACAGAAGCACTCCCTCACTCTTCCACTTAGAGCAACTCCATCTCTAAGGGTTCTTTGGACCTTAAAGGGCTTTTTTGAGCTCTTCTTCGGCTATGACCTCGATCACTGACTTGGGCATCGGAGGGTCCCCACCGGAGAACCCCTCCGGTCTTGGGACTTCTTGCAGGTCGTTTGGCTGCCCAAGAATCTCATCAGCAGCCAATCAAACTTTCCGGCGTTCCATGTTGGCGATCGAGCGTCATCACCCTCTATAACTCTTTCCTTTGGGAAGAAGAGGAGACGGCAACAGGGATCAATATATGGGTTCAAGGGGACCGTTTCATTTCTCCTCAGCACATTCCTCTCTTTATTTTCACGTTACAGAGTCAAGGTGTCATACTTTTTTCTCTGTTTTTTTATGCAATTGATCCAAATGTAGTTTGTTTCTTATGGATTATATGCAGATCCCATCGAAGTTTTTTTGTAAAAAAAAAAAAAAAATTGAATGTTTGTTATGTTGAAAGGTTTGTACGTGCATAGATGAGGGCCATGCAGGTGGCTCTGATTATTGCTTCCAATTTGCAGATATTTGTTGCGTTCTTTGGCGTGTTTGAAGTATTCCTATAACGTCACTTTGCTTCTTTTCTTCTTTCTTATCGTTCTCTGTACTTGGGTTAATTTACTAAACATCAGAGTATCAAAAATAGAACTTTCGGCAAATTACTACTTTGCAGGTTCTTAATTTCCGCTTCTCTATTCTGCGATTGCATCTTCATACAATTTTTTTGATGGCCTATATTAGACATAATGATTTGTTCATGCATGAGTTCATACATTTATAATGCAGAACTTGACTTATACATAAATAAATCACATTTGGTACAAGCCATTCTGCACAAAAAAATGATGTACAAAAAGTTCTCCTTTATTCTATCGGTTCAGGTTTCATGGCCCCTCGCAATGGTTTCTCTAATGGCTCTTTCTGCTTGGGCTTTTTCTATATTAGTTTTCCCCAGTGTGTAAAAATAAATAAATAAATGCATAACAGATAGTATGACATCATAATTTTTAGTTTTAATATTTTTATGAAAAAATTGACAGTATTTCCAGCATACAATTTGGCAAATATCCTATTTATAAGACTCATAGAACCTATTTGAATGACGATGTTCGTGTGCCGGCGAAAACTAATAAATTTTGTTTGCCTCACTCTATCAAGAACGAGGACTTCAAACTTTTCTACGGAAAGATGGCCAAATTCCAACAATAAGTTGCCCTTACATTCACTCTAAATGCTAAAATTACTCTTAGCCATGAAGCAAATTCTGATGTTTTGAATAATATTGTGGATAATGTTGATAATAGCAGCCACTATTTTATTTATCCGTATATAGAGATCTTACAGAATAGTAAGATTATATTTGTTACATTAATAAAAACATATAAACAGATTTATAAGGCACCAGAAGCTCAAGGTGTAATTTATTTTGAAGAGTTTTGTTTTATTTGAATTCTATAATTTCTATCACCTCTATTTTTTTTAAGAAAAGATTCCATCTAGAATTTTGAATCCGAAATATCAATTCAATAAACTCTTTTTAAAATTTAGAAATATTTTTTATCTTTACTTATTTTATACCCCTTTAAGTTCCAGGTGTTGGGAGAAATATATAAATTTATAATTTTTTAACTTATGATACATTTATAAAAATATATTATCTAAAATTTATCATACACAATATTACCATGTCCATGTATTGCATGGGTATATATACCTAGTTAATATATACTTAGCTAAGAACTAATACAAGAGGCATGTCTAAGTAAAGGATTATTCATGTCTTTCCCATGGAGCTTTTTATTTCCATCCCCATTAGTTGGCTTACAATCAGCTATCATTAGCTTCTTGAGGTTGAATTTCAAGACGGATTTCTGCGTATTGTCGGACATTAGCTAAAGAGTCCCAAGCAACAAGTTCGATGTTCAAACTCAGTTCATTCATATGCTAATTTTTTAAAGCTATTTGTTTGAGATTTTTTTTTTTTTTTTTCGTGATTCTGGAGGGGAGAGGGAAGTTGTAATGCAAACTAGGTGATGCTATGCAGATGAATTTTGAGAGTTCAAAAGGATGTGCCTGGAAAGACGCTAACAAAGAATGTAGCTCTCATATTAAAAACCCCCAAGTTCACGTTACTATTAAACGCGATGGAAGCGGTTTTGATGTGAACAAAGTTTCCCATGCCATGGTATGGGTGCCAAAACCACTCTGTATCCCATCTCCAGGTAAAAATTTCTTCATCTTCGTTTCTACTGGATTTTCTATCTCCATAAAAATATTCATCCTTCCTTACCTCAATTTTAATAAGATCTCTACTTTTATTCTAACAAAGTTCCCCTGTTCCATCAAGTATCTCATCCCCACCAACTCATCTTTGATATTTATATATATATATATTATTTTAATTATTAATTATTATGTTTTAAAAATAAAATAAAAATAAAATATTAAGTTGCATATAAGAAATACAATAGATTCAAATGAATTTATTATAATTATAAATTTGATAAGTTAATTCATAGACACTATATTAAATATAAATTTAAAAAACATAATATTACATAAGTTTACGATGATGAGTTACTTCATAAGAAATAAAGCTATTCAAATGTAAATTCTTAAAATATTTAAAAATTATATAGGATTATATTTATAATATTTAAATTATAATAATGTTTAAGTAAGATAAAATATATAAAACATAGAAATATAATCATGAGTTACTTCATAAGAAATAAAGGCATCCCACTGTAAGTCTTAATAAATATAAAATATATGAGCCATGTAAACTTAGGATATTTTAGGATTATATATTGAAATATATTTATAATATTTAAGTAAAATAAAACATAGGTGTTGCTGCAGAAATTCGCTCTCCAACTCGGATGTAGTTCGACTTTGGATCTGACGTTGATCTCTCATCCGGGCAGAACCTGCAAAACAATCCTCACGCAAAGAGTATCAGGGGTGACCCTCTGCGGAAAACCCTCCGATGCTCAAGTCAGTGAAGATTCACAGCAAGTAGATATAAGAAAAAGGCTCTCGCAGAAGAGTCCCTTAAGAAAATGGCCTCTCGAAAGCTCTGAGCTCTGCCTGAGATTTAATGAAGTTTTCAATCAGAGTGTCAATGCAAGCGTACCTGAGGAGCTTTAGGACAAGGATATTTATAGGCGATCACCTGATTCCTTGGACGTGTCATAGGGGTCCAAAACCATTCAGATTCGAATCAAGTTTGTTATGAGGCCGATAGTATCAGTATCTAGTTAGTTAGAGAAACGACTGCTAGAGGAGCTGTTTGATGCTTTGAGATTCGATGATTTTATAGGTTTTAGGACACTTGATATTACTAGCATAATTTTCTGCTCGAGATCGTTGGAGGCCTATACGACTGGAATCTTGTCAAACTATCATGAATTTGAATTCTCCTGTACTAGTTCCGTAAGGTTCGGGGGCCCCTCGGCCTAACTGAAGTACAAAAATAGCTTGGCTCCGCCAAGGCATTTGAATGCGGCTTGGTCTAGCCGAAGCAGAAGCTTTGACCGAGGCATAAAATATTTCAGTGCCGTTGAGTATATGAGGATAGAATGCCTCGGTAGAGCTGAGGCATATGAATATCTTGGTCTGGCCGAGATAGAAGGATAGCTCGGCTCTGCTAGGACAAAAGGAATGGCTCGGAATGATTCAATATGAGGGTGACTTGGTCCGAAGATGGTTCGGTCTTATCGAGGTGTATTAGCTCTATTGTTTTCTAGATATGACAGCTGGCTGCCGTTGATCGAAAATCAAAAGTGGTCTCGACCCTTTTATCATGTGTACCCCTCATCAATAAGGATTTAACACTACATATAGTCTTTTCTCCATCTTTGCCTTATTCCCATTTATGGGAATTAAAATTTTTTATTTCATCCCTATAGAAAACAAAAAAAATTTCCTCAGTTTTCCTTCATTTAGGTGTCCCATGGAAATCGGGAAAGATCAAAAAAAAAAAAAAAAAAATGGCACCCATAATCTTGACTCGCTATTAAATCTGTCGTTGGATTTTTTTTTTTTTTTGTTGACTCGAGATAACATTGTTTGAAAAAGGTCAAGTAGACAGTTCTAATATAAAAAGACTTGAAGAAGTCGTTGCTGGAGAGGGAGGGTCATGGTTTTGGCTCGAGATAACATTGTTTGAAAAAGGTCAAGTCGACAGTTCTAATATAAAAAGACTTCAAGAGGTCGTTTCTGAATACTTAGCGTCAGCCATGATTCTATTGTTTATATGTTGCGTGTTGACCTATAGATAAATTGCGTCTGCTGTGATACAATTGTTTCTATGGTACAACCTGTAGAAAAAATTGATCTTTAATTAAAAAGGATAAAATTTAGACAAAGCCCATTAAATGTTTGTTAACTGATTTCTCAATTAACAAGTTAACAAACCAGTATATACATAATTTAATGAAAAATAAAAGATTATATTTGCTAAGAGTAAAAGAATGAAGTCTACTAATAGAACTAAGCATCTACAATATTAATAACAAAACGTAAAATTATATGCATGTCATTTATTAGATGAAAAAACTAATAATAAACATCTAATGGTCTGCATTAAATATTATTTTAGTCAAAATAAGATATCCACTTTCTACTACCATCCACGTTATTCCGTACCGGTGCAATGGACCAGAACGCCTTCTATCATTATACCAACAGTAAGAAGAGGTTTGGACACGATCATAGCTACTGCAGCATGTGGAAAGGCTTTTAGGTTGAGATAAAATGGATTTAAGTAACATCACCTAATTCAATGAATTGCTTAGCTCATGTCATTATAATTTTCAAGTGAATGAGGTTAATTTCGGATGGAGCGTTCAGAAAAGATTAAAAATAAAAGCATAGAAAGAGTTCAAGTTCTTTAATGTCAGTTGATTATACCTACAAATTGCTAAGCCTACATCACAGATATACCAACCTGACCAGGAGAGAAAAGGAAACAAGCAAGCATGTGAAGAAGATGCAAGCGAAAAAGGTGGAAGATTTGTCCCCAATCATTTGAAAGATGGTTAAACATTAACTAAATGATATGGATTATCAAGAGAATTGTTATTTGGTGATTTTTCTTTCGGAAGCAATTAACAGAATTGGCATGAATAAGAAGGAAAAAAAAAAAAAGTTGATTTCGATCATAATGGTTTTGGCTTACTGGCCCTTCTGCTGTGCTAATAAACTATACATGGCTGGCTGCTAAGGGAGGCAATTCATGTTGCCATATTATATTTATGTTATGTTAAAGTTGGGACTTAATATTATATGAGTCGATAGGAATATAACACAACCAATTAATCGTATCAAGAATCCTAACACAAATACAACTAAATTATTAAACAAATAACACAATATTACATGCATAATCTATTAATAAATATATCATATTAGATTGACATAACTCACTTAACAACTCAATTAGTATGAATAGATTCCTCTCACTTAGTACGAATAGGCATTACCTACTTAATACTAATTCGTTGTTTTTAATAAAATATATATATATTTAAGATGATTCTTAATTACATCAAAAATTATTATAACATTAAATCATTTAGGTAGTCTTTGAAATAGGGGATAAGAGGGGATATCTCCTGGATATCCCCTCTTATTCTCAAAAGCTATAACTATAAGGGATAGTTAGAAATTATTGCCGTCGGGATCTGTCCTCCGACTCGGGCGCGGTCGGTCTCCTGATCGGGCTTCCTTCTGGGCGGACCAGCACAGAAGTCCTCACGCGAGAGGCGTTGGGGGTGGCCCTCCGCGGAAGACCCTCCGACGCTCAAGTCAGTGGGGATCGATGATCAATAGAAATGAAGAGAAGGATCTCTCTGGGGAGTCCCTCCAGGGTGGCCAATCGGAAGCTCTAGGGGAGCGCCGGGGCGGAGAGGAAGAAGAATGAGCAGTGAAGAGAGAGAGAGTGGGCTGTGCGCGTACCTGAAGAATCTGAGAGTCTTATTTATAGGCAATCACATGAATCTTGAGTGCCTTCTGGAAGGTTCGAAGGTTGTTGGGATACGGAATGATTCGAATCAAGTCGTTGTGAGGCCGGTGGGATCCGTATCTTGTCTATTGGAGGATCGACGGCTGGGAGAGCTCTGTGATGGCTTGAGGTCTAATGACTGCGTAGGTCCCAGGCCATTATCGCAGATCCTAGACACTCCTCGATATGATTCTTTGTTTGGGATTCTGTTACCCTAGACCTGGGCTCTCCCGCGTCGGGTTCTACGGAGGTGCATATCGAGCCATGGATTGCTCAGAGGTTGAACTATGGGTTGCTCGGGGAAACCGAGCTATGGGTTGCTCGAGGAAGCCAGCTATGAGTTGCTCGGGGAAACGAGCTATGGGGCTGCTCGGGAAGCCGAGCCATAGGTAGCTCGGGGGAAACTGAGCTATGGATTGCTCGGGGAAGCCGAGCTATGAGTTGCTTGGGGAAACCGAGCTATGGGTTGCTTGGGGGAGCCGAGCTATGAATGGCTCGGGGAAGCCGAGCTATGGGCAGCTCGGGGGAAACCGAGCTATGGGTTGCTCGGGGAAGCCGAGCTATGGGTCGCTCGGGGAAGGCGAGCCATGGATTGCTCGGAGGAGCCGAGCTATGGATTGCTCGGGAAAAGCGAGCTATGGGTAGCTCGGGGGAAACCGAGCTATAGGTAGCTCGGGGGGAGCCGAACTATGGGTTGCCCGAAAAAACCGAGCTATGGATTGCCCGGAAAGATCGAGCTATGGGTAGCTCGGGGGGAACCGAGCTATGGTTGCTCGACCCACTGGACCATACTAGTAGCTCGCTCCTTATGGGTGCAGTGTAGCGGGCGGGGGGATGGGGCTAAGCCTAGCCCCTTCGCACGGTTATCAATGCAATGGCGATTTTACCTCAACACATGCCCCCACTCCCTAGTTCGAAGCGTAGGTTCGGCGTAGGGAGTATAGACTTAGGTGGCGCAATCCGAACAGGGGGACATGTATTTGACAGCCCATGCAATGATGCCCTAATTAATGCTGCGTGGCCGTTTTGCCTTCTCGAGGTGGATCCATCGTTCCTTAGGAGCGAAGGCAACAGTTGGGGAAGCGCCACGTGGGAGATCTCGATTTTCATGCGCCTGTAGTGGCGGTTCCGGATGTTTGGTTGAGACGCCTCATCTTCTCCCTGAGGCGGTTTCCCTTTGGGAAAAATGGAGTCGTGACGGTGCCATCCCTATTTGTAGCGCTCTTTCGCTTTCCCTTAGAGAACTTCGTCCCCGTTTCTCAGCGATCTTGCTCAGCGTCTCTTTCGATCAAAAAATGGTGAGTCCGAGTGATCAGGCTTCGGAGGTGACCCTGGCGGATCTGGAGCGGATACGCGCCTGTACAAGATTCCCCAGGATGTACCTTGTTGCTCCCGATGGCTGAGGACAGGGTGACATCCGGATTAGGGGACGGAGCGTTCTGCTACGAGGAAAGTTTGAGGGCAGGTCTCAGGTTTCCTCTTCATCCGCTGGTGCGGGAGGTGATGAGGTTCTACAATATATGCTTCACCATGGTGGCTCCCAACAGCTGGCGCAACCTCATCGGATTCATCTCTGTGCAGCCGTGTCGGGGTGACCGCGACCCTTCCGATGTTCAGGGTGTGCTACAACCTGGTCTCCGGGAGGGCCTCAGAGTGGCCTTACATCGGTCCCCGGAGGTCCTTCAAGATGATCTCGGATAACCCATCATCGATAAAGGAATGGAAGTCGTGATTCTTTATAGTTGAGGGGAATATCGGCTCGGATTTCCCTTGGGTGTGGGGACATACGTAAAGGATCCAGAAGCACCCGGAGTTAACCGAGTAGGAAAAAGGGATCTGATCGTGTTACGCGGCAGTCGAGCGCTTCCGGCCAGTGCCCTTCTATCGGAGGACGCTCTCTTCGCGGCCGGATTGAGTCCTGTAGATCCTCGCGGTGAGTATCACTTCGTGGCCAATAGCTTACTGTGATTTCATCTTTGGTTTTGTGCGAACTAATGGGCGAATCTTATTGCCCCTACAGCCGAAAGGTCGGCGTTCGCAGATCAGATGAGGGAGGAGCTGGGCAAGCCGCAGGAGATCCGGCTCCAGCAGCAAGCATAGGGCCGAGAAGAGGTCTCGCCCTTCCGGCTCCCCCTAGGGGGATCAGGAGAGATGGTGATGATCGGCGCTCCTCGTCGCCGCGGGCCGAAGTCTCGAAGTTCGGCGGCGCATGATCTTTCAGCGCGGAGGGGGGTCTGTCAGGAGGCAAAGATCAGGATACCGCAGGGGTTTCGAGGAGGCTGCTGAAATTTCCTCCCCACCTGTTGTCGTTTTGTCCGACGATGGCGAGGGAACGACGTCGGTTCACTTGGAGACCCCCGTGGTCGGGCGGCTCGGTCTCCCTCATTGGAGGCCGGTGGCTCGGAGAGGTTGCAGGCGGAGGTGGGAGCGGCCTCCGCTTCGATCGAGGTGGGAGAAGGGTTGCAGCTGCCGAGGTTTGGCCTGGGCTGCTGGTGGGAGAGCCAGCGGGCGATGAAGGGGTGGCCGAACCTGCCGAACCAGCGATCGAACTCACGGGGGCTTTCTGGTGAAGGGCCTTCCGCCGAGGCACAGGGGGCCCGGGGGAGCCGAAGTTCCAGAGGAGTCTGTTGGGGGTAGGGGAAATTCGAGGAGGCAGAAGCAGAGAGGAGGAAGAAGGAGAAGGAGGGGAGCCGTCGAGCGAAGGGGACGTTCGGGCCGGGGCTCCCCTCGCCGGAGCGAAATGCCCGAGGCCTCTCAAATGAGGGCTCTGGTGGAGGAGGCTGGCCAACCGAGGGCTCATGGGCCGCGGGTCCCAAGTTGGCTCCCTGAGCGTGGATTTCCACTCACGCGACCCGGAGGTGAGTGCCATGTTCTCCGCTTTGATGCGGTCGCGTTCCAAGGGGGAGAGAGTTCCTCGACAGGAGGGAGTTATCCGGAGGACCTTGTTGAGATGGCCTTTAGGTACACCGGGGCCGAATGAGGCTTTTCTTCTTCCCGAGATTGACGATCTTGCTCTCACGAGGATTGCTACGGATTACGCGTCTCGGGTAAGTCGTCGCACCGAAGTAGGTTTTTAGTCAGTTAGTTCGACTGTGTTCCTTATATGTGCCATCCTTTTTGCAGAATGCCCTGATCATGAGGGCGCTAAAATGGCGCTTGCATCTGGTCATTGGAGCTTGGGCTCGGGCCCGCCAAGAGGTTGATCACCTCAAGGAGAGGGTGGATTCTACATCTAAACTCTCCCGAGCCCTGGCGGTCCTCCAAAGGGAGCTCGAGGAGGCTCGCAGGGTTCACGCAGTTGAGAGAGAAAGGGCCTCTCAACTCGCAACGCAGGTCAACGAGCTTCAAGGCTTTCGCGAGCAGTCCGAGAAGCTCAGTCTGGAGCTATCTCAGATCAAGGCGGAGCACGAGAGCAAGGTCAGTTCCATGCAGCAATTTTTTGATAAGAGGTGGGACCAGTTGAAAGCCAGCCATGCTGAAGATAAGGGCAACTGGAGCAAGAGGCTCGAGGAGGAAGAGCATAGGTGTCGGCGGCAGCAGGACCACCTCACCCGTCTGAATAAAGAGCTCGCCGACACAAAGGATCGGCTAAAATGGTCGGACGAACGAGCTGCTCGACTTTCTGACGAGCTCGACTACGCTCGTCAAGAGATTGGGGACGCCAGTCCCGGGTGGATGAACTTAAAGAGAGCCTTCGCCAAAATCAATCGGCTAAATCTAGGGCTCTCAATAGGGTCCAAGTGCTGGACGGAGCTAGCTCGGCGGGCGAGCAGGTAGGGCGTTATTTGTTTTATCCATTTTGGTCTTTCGACTTCTGCCTTACTTGGCTCTTCGTCTGCAGTTGAACAAGATGAGCCAGGAGTTTCAGGAGCGGTTGACGGCATTCGGAGAGGAGGCGGCCTCGAGGCACCGAAGGATCTCGAATTGGAGAAGCAATTGGCCGAGGCGAACGCGCGGGCCTCTTCAGCGGTGGAGGAGTACAAGAACTCTACCGAGTTTGCCGACAAATGCAGGGCGGCCTGCGCCGATGCATTCCGGTTCGGCGAAGAGGAGGCGCGGGCTAAGATTGCTCAAACTTATCCTGACCTGGACTTGTCTTGTTTGGAAGCCAAATATTACGAGACACGCACCCCGGGGCCGAGGAAGACGAATATGGAGAGATTTCTGACGTCGATCTCGAAGCCATTCTGGGAGTCGACCGAGGTATCCCGGGGATACCATCGAGAAGGGGGGGCCAAGCGACGCTCCCGCTAGTGCTGCCGAGACGCCGGGTCTGACCCCAAGTCTTGACCCTTTGGGGGCCCATATGTATTTTCTGTTTCTTTTCTTTTGTAGTTCGACCTGAAATCAGTAAACGGGTCAGTTGTTTTTATTTATTTGTCTTTCTTGGATGGTTTTTTATCCCAACTGCGAGCACCGCTTGGTTGGTTTTCTGGCTTGAATTCGAAGGAACATCTTGGTAGAGGTCCAAGCATATGGATAGCCCCGACGAAGAGTCGAGTGACAACATAGCTTGGTACAAAAGGAGGCTGAGAGACGATTCAATTTGGCTTAAGCCAAATGACACAATGGTTTGGATAGGGTCAAGAATGGAGTAGCTTGGCTAGGGCCGAGGGATGAAGTTGCTTGGCTAGGGCCGAGGGCGAAATGCCTCGGCTAGGGCCGAGGGAAAATGCTCGGCTAGGGCCGAGGGATGAAAAGCCTCGGCTAGGGCCGAGGACGAAATTGCTCGGCTAGGGCCGAGGGACGAAAAGCCTCGGCTAGGGCCGAGGGATGAAATTGCTCGGCTAGGGCCGAGGGATGAAAAGCCTCGGCTAGGGCCAAGGAACGGAATTGCTCGCTAGGGCCGAGGGACAAAAGCCTCGGCTAGGGCCGAGGGACGAAATTGCTCGGCTAGGACCGAGGGACGAAATGGCTAGGGCCGAGGGACAAAGTGCTCGGCTAGGGCCGAGGGACGAAATTGCTCGGCTAGGGCCGAGGGACGAAATGCCTCCGCTAGGGCCGAGGGACGAAAAGCCTCGGCTAGATGGGACCAAACACCACAGGAGCACCCTGACTAGGACCGGGGTAGTCCGCCTCATCAGTGGCCAAACGTGATCGTGCCTTTAATGAAAAGAGGGGAGTCTGTTGAATCCTCGCTGTCACCCCTTTATTCTTTTTGGTAAAGAGAGGGTTTGGCTTTCGCATATTTATTACCCCTGTCAAGCTTTGTCTTTTCCAAGGCGGGTCGATTTGGCGTGTGGTGTAAGCGCTTATTTGCCATTGGAGGATGTCATTTTCGTGGAAGATCCGCCAGTATCTGCAAGATCGGCAGACGATTTTCTGTATTTAAATCTCGGATCAGAGATAATCTTTTGGCATGCGTCATGGCTCGGGCGATGCGCTCGGCGCAAATGGGGCGCTGTTTTCATTTCAGGAGGCCACGTGGTGGCGTGGGTTAGGCGTTTTGACTCTCGGGGCTTTTTGTTCTGATAGCTATTCCCGGTTCGTCTTCGCCTATAAAAAGGGGAAGGAGGGCTGTGTTGAGCCATCCCAAAGTTTTTTTTTCTGTAAATTGTGAAGGTACACAATGTCTGTCTCTCTGGGCTTAGAGCGGGAGGGCCGAGCTTTCCTCCTGCAAGTCATCGTCGTCCTCCGACAGTTGGGTGATGAAGGAGCCGGGGGTGGCTTGCCCTCAAGAAAGGAGCTCCGAAGATCGTATGGAGAGCGCACAGGAGGTTCGCAGAGATCGCATGGAGAGCACACATATACGCTTCCTGTGTGACCTTTGCGGTTCACCTCAGGGACGCAGGGTAGGAAGTGTACGCGTGCTCCCCATGACTCGCGTGAACTTCTCCTCCTCCCCTGGTTCGGATTCTTGGGCTCGTCCGCCCGAAGAATGTTTTGCCACATGAGGAGGGGGTGATGGTGTGTTGTCCGCTAGTACATTGCCTTTGACTCGAGCAATGGCTAGCGGTACACACTAGATTTAGGGGAGTGCCCTGTTATCAGGGTCCGCGAGCTTTCTTCCTACTCGTCGGAGGGCCCTGCGGATATGGGTGGCTCGTCCACCCTTTCTGATTTCTCTGATATCTCGGACTGGATGCCGAGATATCATTATTAACTGAAGCTGGTCACAACAGTCGGGCCGAGTCGCCTGCTCATTATCGGCGCGAGCTGATTGGTTTGCGGTTTGTCTGATTTGTTGGATCGGATGCCAAAGCATCATTGTCACCCGAAGCTATCTTGGAGAAGTTCGGCTGAGTTATGTACTCGTCTTTATTTCTATGTTTCAACGTACTTGTAATGCTTCTCAGGCGGTTGTAATTCGTTTCGATGGCAATGAAATAAAGAAAGTTTTGTCTTTTCTCCTAGTTTCTGTTTCTTTTGTGCCGAGAGTTGTTGCTGGCAATGAAATGAGGCGGGGATATCACTCGTTCTTGGCCGAGGATTCCGCGTTACCCGACCCAGTCGGGGCTTATAAGCTGCCTGAACTCAAATGGAACTTTGGAGATTGCTTGGTCTGGTCAGGATTTGCGATAATGAGACATGCGTCTTGGCCTTATGCTGGGGCCTTGATAGTGGGAAGAATTCCTCGCTCTTGCCGGGATTTTTAGCGGTAGAACACGTTCCATGACTCTGGCCAGGTTTTGGAAATTTATAGCTCGGCCCGCCGAGGTTCGAGATTCATTGCTCGGCCCTGCTGAGGTTCGGAGATCCATTGCTCGGCCCTGCCGAGGTTCGAGATCCATTGCTCGGTCCTGCCAAGGTTCAGAGATTCATTTGCTTGGAGGGGTGATTCGGTTGTCGCTAAGACTTCGGATGTTTGGTTCCTGTGAGATTTGGCGTGGAATGCCAAAGCGGAATGGGCGGCGCATGGGGACGCCGATATTTATGATTTGGTATTTCCGAGGGAAGCGAGTCAGTGTCAGCTGCTGACGCTCCTTTTCTTTTTTGCACTTCTCAAAGGGCGGCCGATTTGAGGCAATTTGGTGGAGTTTCGAGGATATTTACTCCGCGAGGGCCCGGCAGTTCGGGAGGAACCCAGTTTCTAGAGAAGGAGGGGGGTTCCCGAGTAATTCGTCGATGTTTACCGATTTTCCTCGGGAGGGGGCGCGACTCTTCGCTTCCCGTGGGCGTTAGCCAAAGTGGCGACACGCGGCAGATTCTCACGGGTCGGGATTAATGACCCGACTGCTTGAGATACTCACCAGGGTATAAATATGGGCGAGGGGGATGTCAGTGTTCGTCATCCCCTCGGCTAGCCTTTCGACAGCTCCTAAGAGCGGGTATGGCTTCTCAGGGGGAAGGGCAATCGAACGAAGAGTCAGGCGTTGTCAGCAACGGTCGTGGGGGCTCCCAGGGGAGCCGTTCCACCGTGATGGTCGATGGTATGGCCTTGGCAGCTCTTGCAAGCCACGAGCAGCTCGAGAAGCGGTCGAGGAGTATCTTGCCGTTTATGTGAGGGAGGCCGAGGCCCTTCGCTGGGTCATAGACCGGCAGGAGGGGGAGATAGCATCCCTCCGTCAGCGAGTCGCCGAGCTGTCCCGGCACATGGAGGACTCAGCAGCTCCTGGGGGAGACAGTAGGCCTCTGCGAAGGCCTTTTTTTTACTTTTTTTTTCTTTTTTATTTCTCTCTATAATGAATGAAGGGTGATGTTCTTTTTTTGGCCATCTTTTGCTCCATGCTGGGATCGCTGCATGGTTCATGAGAGAGGAAGAAATCGTTTGTCCCTGTTCGAGCCAAAGGGAGACCTGGGCGGTCCCGTGGGCTTACATGGTCAATCATGGTCCCGTAGTTCTGTTTGCAGAATGAGGCGGGCGCTTAGGAGCAAGGTGCGGGGACACTGCTTGGTTAGCCCGGGGATTTAGTAGTAGGAGGGGTTCCCTGACTTTGTCTGGGGTTCTTAGGCGACCGTGTAGGGCCCTTCGGGGCCTTTAGGGGTTTGCTAAAGGCGCGGACTCTGTGCCCGCTGATGATTTTGCACTGGCCAAGCTCTGGGGACTGTTCGGAAGTCCTTCAGTTTCGATCGAGGTTTGTGTGCTTCGATTTTTGCCGAGGCTTATGCACTTCAGTTCTAGCCGGGCTTTATGCACTCGGTTTTGATCAGGGTTTTATAATCCATCACTCGGCCCAGCCGAGTTCGGAGGTTTGTTGCTCACCCAGCCGAGGTTCGGAGATCTGTTGCTCGGCCCAGCCGAAGTTCGGAGATTAGTTGCTCGGCCCGGCCGAGGTTCGAAGATCAGTTGCTCGGCCCGGCCGAGGTTCGGAGATTTCCTGCTTAAATAGGTAACTCGGTCGTGCCGAGGATTGGTAAGCAGCATCTGTTTCTTTTCACGATTTTTGGCGATATAATTTGTGGTGATTTATGTCATGAATTATGAAACAATGTGCCAACAAAAATTTAAGAAGGCGAGCCTATAGAGGGCGTACCCTACTGATGATACTTGCGGAGGTTGTCCGAATTCCATGTCCGAGGGATGGACCTTCCGCTTAGATCTTGCAGCTTGTAGGTCCCGGGTCCGACGACCTCCGCTACTTGGTAGGGGCCTTCCCAGTTCGGGGCTAGCTTTCCTTGCTCCAGCGGTTTGGAGACAGATGCTTTCCGGAGAACAAGGTCGCCAGGCAAGAAAGCTTTCCCTTTGACTCTGGTGGCGTGGTAACGGGCCACTCTTTGCTGGTAGGCAGCTATTCTGATCTGAGCTTTTTCTCTGACCTCCTCTACCAGGTCAAGGTTGGCGAGCTGCTCATCGTTGGCTTCCTCTGAGTAGCTTTCCACCCGCAGAGAAGGGAGTCCTATCTCCACGGGGATGATGGCCTCTGTGCCGAAGGCCATTCGAATGGGGTCTCGCCCGTGGGCACTCTCGGGGTGGTGCGGTAGGCCCATAGGACATGGTGCAATTCGTCTGCCCACCTGCCTCGGGCTCTGGAGAGTCGAGCTTTGATCCCTTGAAGCAAGGTTCGGTTGGTTACTTCGGCTGCTCCGTTAGCCTGTGGATGCCCAACCGAGGTAAGGCGGTGATGGATCCATGCTCCTCGCAGAACTGACGAAACTTCGGATTGTTAAATTATTTGCTGTTGTCAGTGATGATGGTGTGCGGGAGGCCGAAGCGGCAGATGATAGATCTCCACAAAATCCTGGCCCGAGCCTCAGTTATTTGAGCGACTGCTTCGCCTCGATCCATTTGGTGAAGTAATCGATGGCGACGAATAAAAACTTCTATTGCCCCGTGGCGAGCGAAATGGGCCGAGAATGTCCATTCCCCACTTGGCAAAGGGCCAAGCGGAGGAAATGGGGACCAGGCTGGCGGAGGGAGCCTCTGAATACTGAGTGTCTTTTGCATGGGTCGCAAGCTCGGACAAGGTCGTCAGCATCCTTTTGCATGGTTGGCCAATAGTAACCTTGACACAGCACCTTGTGGCATAAGGACCGGCTCCCCAGATGGTTGCCGCAAATCCCCTCGTGTACCTCCCGAAGGGCATAATCAGCTTCAGATGGGCGAAGGCATCTGAGCAATGGCATAGAGAAAGACCGCTTGTAGAGCTAGTCATCAATCAGCACATAGTGGGTGGCTTGCAGCTTTAGCCTTCTAGCTTCCCTTCGATCGGCCGGGAGCGACCCTTTTTTAAGGTACTTCAGAATGGGGTCAAACCATGATGGTTCGGCCTTAACTTGCATCACTCGTTAGCTTCCGCGATACTGGGTCTCTCCAAGATCTCCAGGTAGAATTTTCGTTCGGCGTCCATTGATTCCGCAGTCGTCAGCGAGATAGTAGGTCGGCACGGGCATTCTTAGACCTAGGAATTTGAATGATCTCAAATTCGGGAAATGGGAGAGTAGGCTTCGAACCTCTTGGAGATATCGGATCATATTCGGTTCCCGGGCCTCAAACTCCCCTCGCACGTGGCCTGCCACTAGCTGAGAGTCGGTGAAGGCATTCAGTTTCTCCACCTTAAGGCTGTGGGCGATCCGGAGACCGGCCAGCAGAGCTTCATATTTAGCTTCGTTATTGGAGGCCGGGAAGGAGAAGTGGACGCCATATTCAAAAGTCGCCCCCTCCGGGCTGGTGAGGACCAAGACGGCACCGGAGCAATGGACGTTGGACGACCCGTCGACATGGAGGAACCATCGGGCGTCAGATTTTGGTTTCTCGGGGGAGTCAGGGGTGGAGCCGTCCTTCGGGATAGTGCATTCGAGGAGGAAGTCGGCCAACACCTGAGCTTTGATGACCGGGCGAGGCTGGAATCGGATGTCGTGCTCGCTCAGCTCGACCCCATTTAGTCATTCTCCGATGTCTCCGGACGGTGGACCACCGCCTTGATGGGTTGGTCAGTCAGGACCGTCACAGAATGTGCTTGGAAGTATGGCTGCAATTTTCGAACTGAGGTGATCAAGGCCAACACCATCTTCTCGATCCGGGTATACCTCGTCTCCGCATCTCGGAGCAGTTTGCTGATATAATAAATCGGCTTTTGGGCCTTATTTTCTTCTCTGACCAGCACCGAGCAAACGGCACCTTCCGAGATAGCCAGATATAGGCACAATGTCTCCCCGGGATTTGGACTGTTGAGGAGAGGGGGAGAGCCGAGGTACTTCTTGAGATCTTTGAATGATTTTTGGCACTCGGGGTCCACTGAAATTCTTGGCCGATCGAAGAGTTTTGAAGAAGGGGATGCACCTTTCGGCGGAACAAGCCACAAAATGGTTAAGGGCCGCTATCCTCCCGGTTAGGCGCTGGACTTCTTTAATAGACGCCGGGGGCGCCATCTGCTGGAGAGCTTGGATCTTCTGGGGGTTAGCTTCGATACCCCGCTGGGAGACCATGAAGCCGAGGAACTTCCCAGAGTTAACGCTGAAGGCACACTTAGTCAGATTGAGCTTCATCCGGTATTTGCGGAGTGTCGCGAAGCTCTCCGAGAGATCCTCGACGTGTTGTGATGCTTCTTTGCTCTTGACCAGCATGTTGTCGACATATACCTCCATGTTCCGGCCGATTTGTTCTTTGAAGACTTTGTTGACCAGCCTTTGGTAGGTGGCACCTACATTTTTAAGACTAAAAGGCATAACACGGTAACAGTAAGTACCTCGGTCGGTTATGAAGGCGGTCTTTTCTTCATCTTCGGGGGCCATCCGGATCTGGTTGTAGCCCGAGTAGGCATCCATGAACGTCAACATTTGGTGACCCAAGGTGGCATCCACAAGTTGATCAATTCGGGGGAGGGGGAAGCTGTCCTTCGGGCACGCTTTGTTGAGGTCGGTGAAGTCGATGCAGATCCGCCACTTGCCGCTCGACTTCTTTACCATGACGACATTTGAAATCCAGCTTGGGTAATTCACCTCCAAATGAAGTTCGCCTTGAGAAGTTTATCAACCTCCTCTTCAATAGCTCTCTGCCGCTCTGGGGCGAAACTCTCTTCTTTTGCTTGACGGGCCGGTACATTTTGTCCACGTTAAGGCGATGGATAAGAACTTCGGGGTTGATTCCTGGCATGTCGGAGGCGGACCAAGCGAAAACATCGGCGTTACTTCGGAGGAAGTCGATCAGCTCCTGCCGGGATTCGCCTTTCAGCAGCGACCCGATCTTTATGGTTCGGTCGGGACGAGCCTCGTCCAGTGGTACTTCCTTTAGTTCCTCAGCTGGTTCTCCTCGTTGCTCGGCGAATTCCTCCCGAGCGTCCAGCCCATCAACTTCAGGCATTCTGGACTGAAGGTTGGTAACAAAACACTGCTGAGCTATAGTTTGGCTTCCTTGGACAACACCAACTCCTTGCCCGGTGGGGAATTTCATAGATAGGTGTGGGATGGAGACGACGGCTTTGAGAGACATCAGGCCGGGTCTCCAAATATCGCATTGTAAGGCGACCTGAGCTTAGCCACTAGGAAGTCCGTGTGAACAGTGGCCACAAGGGGCCAGGTTCCTTCCCGAACCGTTAAGGTTACGACCCCCTCTGGGATGATAACGTCGCCTATGAACCCCATTAGGGTGGAGTCCACGCTCGGAGGTTTTCCATGAGCAATCTCATCTTGGAAAACACATCAAGGTACAAACATTCATGGAGCTTTCACTATCAATAAGGATCCGACTTACATCGTAGTTATTTAAATTGAGTGATACAACCAATGCATCGTCATGTGGGAATTGTATCCCCTGATCGTCGTCGGAGAAGGAGAGCTCACCGTTCGCGCTTTCTTTGGCACTGAGCCTTCATCATCATTTCTAGAGCTCGAGCCGCCGGCTTCTTCAATCATGTTGATGTGGCCGATTACGGGCGGATTTAGAGGAGGAGGAGGTTGCTAAATCTCGGGCTGGCGGTCACCCCCTTGTCCTGGCTCGGGCGCCCTCCTGAACTGGTTCAGTCGGCCCCGTTGGATCAGCCTTCAATCTCGTTCTTCAACTGCCAGCATTCCTCGGTGTTGTGGCCATGCTCCCGGTGATAGCGCAGTACTTAGTGGGGTCCCTCCGTGTTGGGTTCCCTCGGAGAGGAGTTGGTCGGGGGAGCTGGCGCTCTATCTCATGAGGATTTGCGCCCTAGGGACAGTAAGTGGGGTGTACCGGTCGAATCGCCTGGGCGGGCTCCGGGAGCGATTTCTCAGCGGCGGCGGGGGAGCTCTTTGGCGACAAGGCGGGCTTGGCTGACGGATGGGTCGGTGCTATCTGAACCTTTAGGTTCTTTCGTCTTCGCCAGCTCGGGCGGGCAACTCTCCGATTCTTCGACCCTAGCATATTTATCTGCCAGGGCCATCATATCGAGAGGTTCGGGGGTAGCTGACCTCATCGCCAGGTAGAAGTCGCTCTCCTTCAAGACTCCCCCTGCTAGGGTGGACATAGCCACCTCATGATTAAGGTGGTCCACCTCAGCATGGCCTTGTTGAAACGGCCAAGGTAATTTCTTAAGGACTCCCCCTCTCTCTGCTTAACTTCAGAGAGGGAGCCGGATCTCCATCGGTGACGGCGGCTACTGACGAACTGGCCAATAAAAAGACGGCTCAGCTCGTCGAATGAATCAATGGAACCTGGTTTCAAGGCGTTAAACCAGGTTCGGGCAGATCCTCTGAGGGTGGAAGGAAAGCGCGGTAGAGGATCGCGTCTGATGCTCCGTGAACATCATTATTGACCGGAAGCTACTAAGGTGATCATCCGGATCAGAGGAGCCATGGTAGGGCTCGATGGCGGGTAGTTTAACATGGGAGGGGATCACTTCCTCCATGAACCCTTTGGTGAAGGGGATGCCCTGCTCCGCCTTGGGCTGAGGCGGATGAGCCTGCTTGACGGCATCAGCTCCTAACGCATCTCCCAGAGTTGTCGGCGGATCTCCTCTTCAGATGTAAGAGGAGGAGTCGGGCGAGGAGAGCGCGGGGAGGACGTCGAATCATGGCGGAGGACTCCGGAGAGAGGGATCGGGCCCGCCGAGATCTGGGGGGATCCCTGTTGTAGCCCCCTCGTGGGATTGGTCTATCCTCCTTGGGTCGGTGTGGGGGGTCCGTGACTCCATGCGGGCCAGAAGAAGAGGTGGCCAGAGAAAAAGGGATTGTGGCCTCCTCAGGAAGGCGTGAAGCAGGGCAGTTGCGAGGCGCTCTGAACCAGATGGGTCAGGGCTTGGACCTGCTGGACCAGTGTGGCGAACTGATCCTGGGTCACCGGATAGCTGGTGGCGATGGGGTCTCAACTGGTGGTGGCTGCGGCTCCACGTTACTCATCGGATCAGGTCTTTGGGAGATGACCTGGTCCTGGGCTTCAGAAGTTGCTCTTCTCCGATTAGCCATTGGAGAGGTTCTCTTCCGGATCGAGATCCTTATCTCCTTTCTTCAAGTTTTAATGGGACTTGAGGCCCTTCCTCTAGCGACAATCTGTTGCCGCCGGGATCTGTCCTCCGATTCGGGCGCGGTCGGTCTCCTGATCACATGAATCTTGAGCGCCTTATGGAATGTTCGAAGGTTGTTGGGATACGGAGATGATTCGAATCAAGTCGTTGTGAAGCCGATGGGATCCGTATCTTGTCTGTTGAAGGATCGACGGCTGGAGAGCTCTCTGATGGCTTGAGGTCTAATGACTGCGTAGGTCCAGCCATTATCGCAGATCCTAGACCACTCCTCGATATGATTCTTTGTTTGGGATTCTATTACGCTAGACTTGGGCTCTCCCGCGTCGGGTTCCACGGAGGTGCATATCGAGCTACGGATTGCTCGAGATTGAACTATGAGTTGCTCGAGGGAAACCGAGCTATGGGTTGCTCGGGGAAGCCGAGCCATGGGTAGCTCGGGGAAGCCGAGCTATGAATGGCTCGGGGAAGCCGAGCTATGGGCAGCTCGGGGAAACCGAGTTATGGGTTGCTCGGGGAAGCCGAGCTATGAGCCGCTCGGGGAAGGCGAGCCATGGATTGCTTGAGGGAGCCGAGCTATGGATTGCTCGGGGAAAGCGAGCTATGGGTAGCTCGGGGAAACCGAGCTATAGGTAGCTCGGGGGGAGCCGAGCTATGGGTTGCCCGAAAAAACCGAGCTATGGATTGCCCGGAAAGATAGAGCTATGGATGGCTCGGGGAAACCGAGCTATGGGTAGCTCGGGGGAACCGAGCTATGGGTTGCTCGACCCACTGGACCATACTAGTCAGCTCGCTCCTTATGGGTGTAGTGTAGCGGGCGGGAGAGGGGTTAAGCCTAGTCCCTTCGCACGGTTATCAACGCAATAGCGATTTTACCCCTCAACAGAATAAAGTTAACCAAAGGGATAATCTATGGTTAACCATAGTTAACCATGGGATATACCCTCAACTTATTCCCTAGGAAATGCAGGAATAGCTGATTATCCCTTCAAATAAGAGTAAAAAAGAGTTATCCTATGATTTACCTTTTTGTATTTGATATGATCAATGGAATAGCCAAGGAATATCCTTAGAGATAGGCAAGAAATAAACTCTATTTCATAGACTTATTCATAAAATATTTTTTCTATCAAATATTACCTTAATAAAATTAATTAAAATTTGCTAGCAGAGGCACGAATGGCTAGAGGTTTCTCTTTTAGTGGATAGAGTGAGTATTTTTGCTCACCTCTGTGGAAGTTGGAGCAGTAGTCAATGGTGGCCAAGATAAATGGATAAAATGCAAAAAGGGCCATGAAATAGCGATTCATTAACTCCTGATTTGATTATTCTGGTAGCAAATGTATTCAAAAAGTTATTAAAAAAAGGTGGGATCATTGGACTAGACAAAGGCAAATGTACTTCGTCTTACTTTTACAACATTAAAAGCATGTACTTTGCAGATCACTCTCTTTTGTTTTTCATGATGAAGCGAAAACTTTTTATTACCGTCAAGGCCTTTCTATTAGCATTTAAAATTGTACCAAGCTTCAAAATCAATTTTCATAACAGTTTGATGATTTGCCCCAATATAGAGAATTGTACCCTTTTTTATTGCTTTTTCAATTGTAAAAAAAGACCTCCCTCCTCTCACCTACCCAGGTATCCCCTGTATAAGCAAAGATTATCCAAATGATGTTAACAACCACTAACTGAGAAGATAGAAAAGAGATTTACGGCATAAAAGGACAGCATTTTATCCATTTAGGGTTGGCTTTGCATTATTAGTGCAATTCGTAGAGCAATCACATCCTACTACATCTTAATACTCAAACTTCTAAAATAAGTAAGTACCAAGAAAGAGAGTTGAGAAGAGCATTTTTGGAAAGATAAAATTCTAAAATAATTTTCATTGCCTTGTTAATTAAGAGTGAAACAAAAAAAGAAAAGAGATAGTTATAAGAATCTCGAAAATTTAAGTTTAGTTATTGCTACCAAATGGGCTTAGAAGCTTCTCAACAAAAACATTGAGGAGAATAGTCTAAAAAAAATACTCGCTGTTAAGTTTTCAAAAATTGCTTTATAATGCAAAGGAAGAGTAGATATAGAAAGGTCTCATCAATTTTAAAAAAATGTATGCAAAAAATTAAATATTTTTTAAAATTATATTATTTTTAATTTTGAGGATAAAAAAAGCATTATATTTTAAAAAATAATTAAATAATATTTATTGCTATTCCTATATTATATTTTTTTAACAAATTACATATACAAGTAATGATAGACAAAGGCTCATAGTAACTTTTATAATTTAATTTCATCTCTCTCTCTCTCTCTCTCTCTCTCTCTCTCTCTTCATCTTTTGTAATTAGCATAAATGCTAGTGCAGAAACCTTTTCTTCATTATTTTCTTAAAAAATATTAAATTATTTAAACTAAATAAATTTTTAAGCTCCATGATTACATAATTATTTTGTCAGGATTACAATATAAACTTGGATTGGATCAACTCAAATCTCTCCATTCGTTCATGTACCGTATCCAATGTGCCGTCTCTGCGGGCCATACGTGGATGATGAGAATGGTCGGGAGCGGTGAGGGCTCCTTTTCCTCGCCTCGGTTGATAGAAACCACAGGTGTCGGCCGGCCTGGTTTCCAAATACGGGAGCACCCACCCTCTGAGCTTCCAATCCCGAGTGCCCCCACGGTAGATTTCCAGCCTCATCTAAACAGTGAGCGAAGAAACGCCAAGATCCTCACGTACCGACCGAGGAGGAAAGCATTCGTCACGAGCGACACGGGCCGCGGCCTGAGGATCCCAGAACAACCACCCATCCCCCGATGCCAAAGAAGAAGAAACCGAGTGCAACGCCATCATAAATGAGAACTAATTAATAAAACGACTGGAAAACGGTGCAATGACAACCATTCAACAACAAGACATCCCTTGATCCGTGTACATTACGAAATGATCGAAAACTATTAAATACTACCCATAAGTTACAGAGACGGCACAGGCCACAACACCACCAGTCAAGCCCAAAACTCTCCGAAGACGACACGAGGCAGAAGTTCTAAATGCGAAACTACCAGCCACCACGAAATACAAGCAGAACAGAGTCCAGGAAGTTTTTTTTTTTTTTTTTTTTTTTCTAACAGCAAGAAGAAGGAGGGATAGAAATACCCTAAATTTGATTTCCAGCTCCACGGTTGAGCATCTCCTTGTACCTCATGATGGAGTCGAGCCGCTGAAGCTTGAGCTGCTGCCGGAACCGTTGATGAAGTCGGTGGCGCGGGCGTTCACCTCCTCTCCTTCCTCGTCGTCATCCTCCACCTCCCGCCACCCGGTCCTCGCCCTCATCGTCGCCGGCCGCCGCACCGCCTCCGCTTCTTCGGCCTCGAAGTGCGCGAACGCCGAGTTGTCGCTCGCCGACTTCTTCAGCTTCACCGGCACCTCTCCCGCGGTCGGGTGCGCGTCCGACTGGCTCCGGCTGAACTGGTTGTTCTCCTCGCTGGCGGGAGGCTCCTCCGGAGCGTGGATCGCCTCCGTGGCCTCGGATTCGGCAGCGACGGCAGGATCCGGCAAGGCGTGGAGGGTTTCGAGTGGCTCGGAGTAGGGGGCGGTCTCGAGGCGTATGTCGCCGGAGAGGTAGTGGTTGAGGTTGAAGGAGCGGAGGCGATCGAGGACGAGGGAGGGGGAGCGGAAGAGTTTGCGTGGGCCGTCGCAGCCGTCGGCGTCGCGGCGGACTCCCTTGGAGGTGACGGCAATGGTGCCGATAACGAGGTTGACGAGCACGAAAAGGACGGTGGGGGTGAGCCAGCCGTGGACGGCAGCCCAGATCGACGGTACCGCTACCTCCAGCATTTTCGTAATTTTTTCCTTTCCCTAGTTTTTCTTATAGCGTTTTATTTTGGGGGATGGGGGCGGAGAGGTCGACGGGGATCGCGAGGGACGGAACGGGGAACCGAAACCGAAAGGAGTGAAGCGGGGGGACGCTTTAGAGTCTGGGACTGGGGTGGTGTTATTTGTAGCTCGGTGGAGGACACGTGGCAGGAACATGTGAGTCACGTGGGGTAGAGGACAAAGCGCTATATCAAAACCCTTAAAAGCGGTGGTTGAAGCATCGACGCTGCCCAAGATGCGATTGCGAGGTGCTTTCGTAATGACTCTACTGGAGAGCGGGGTGTGTATATCAAGAGCCTTTGTTTTTACTTTTAATAATAATAATATTATTATTATTAAATCTAAGGTGAAGGTCCACCGCCCGATTTGTGCAGCTTTTAGTGATTCCGCAACTGAAACGGTTCTTTAATTTGGAAGCGTAATTTCCCTTTCCGCCTTGCCATTCAGAACCCGGACTATATCCTGTTCGTTATAATATAAAAATATTTATCGTAAAAACTAATCGTTAGATCAACATTTTGGCTTTTTAATCACTTGATGATCATCTCTCACTCACGGAACTTGCTTTAGGGTCACGTCCCTCCGTGGACGTTTGTACAGATATTTTCAATTCATGCTGATATGATTGATACAGCGTCATCAGAATAAACGATAACGACTGACGGAGGCCCTCTCGGCCTTCTGAGCCTTCCTCTCGGTATCGGCCTCAAGCCACAACTCCCAGGCCTCATAAACAGTATCCAACCCCCGAAACTCCCTCGGTCTCAGCTGCATGAACACTGCTTGGCCTCGAGTTTCGTCCTCGGCCTCAAGCCACAGCTCTCGGGCCTCATGAACAGTATCTCAACCCCCGAGACCCCCTAGATCTCGGGCTGCATGAATAGTGCTTGGCCTCGAGTTCCCCTCGGCCTCAACCACAGCTCCCGGGCCTCATGAACAGTATCTCAACCCCCGAGACCCCCTCGATCTAGGGATGCATGAACAGTGCTTGGCCTCGAGTTCCGCCCTCAGCCTCAAGCCACAGCTCCGGGCCTCATAAACAGTATCTCAACCCCCGAGACCCCTCGGTCTCGGGCTACATGAACAGTGCTTGGCCTCGAGTTCAGCCCTCGGCCTCAAACCACAGCTCCCGGACCTCATGAATAGTATCTCAACCCCTGAGACCCCCTCGGTCTCGGGCTGCATGAACAGTGTTTGATGCATGATCCGGCCCACCTCGGGCCACCTGACACACCCACGTAATCCACCGCACATCCATAGCAGGGTGCAACCATACCTCATAACGGCGTATGGTCCATCACTTGTCTGTCACTATGCATGGCCATACCCTGTTATAGCGTACGGTTCACCACCTACCCGTAACTGTGCGCGGTCACATCCGACGATGGCGCGCACCACGTACAACCACCGGCGCGAGACACCTGTAAGGCCGCACTGGCAGTGACACAGGACACCTCCGGCATGCACAGCGGCATTACGATCAGTCACTATCACCTCATCTTTTGTTCGTTATTGAACGGGGCACCTTGAAATCAGCAATCTTCGGGAATGGAAGGGGTATCTTCGAACAGGTATAAAAGCATACGCTCACGCTGTATGTAAGGATCCATGAACTCTGGTTTTCCTAGTTCCTTTCGGCTAGTTAAGCCCCAATTGTCTAGCTTCCTAGGGGCTAAACAGTTCTCGTCTGTTCCCGAGTAACTAACTTGAGCGTCGGAAGGTCCCCACCGGAGCATCCGGTCTTCGGGACTTTTCTTGCAGGAGTCCGGCAAGGAGGACGTTCGTTTCTCCTGCGCTCGAGGAAAGTGACTTGGCATTAACATATTGGCGCGCCAGGTAGGGGGGTGAAGAGAAAGACATCGAACCGGCAATCTACAACCTCTCTCTCTCCGAGCCCTTGAGCTATGGTGACAACCCGTGCGAAAGGGATCTCTGTCAGCTGCGCTGGGGGGCAGCGCCAAGAAGCCGATCCATTGACGGTTGCCCCCTCAGCTCCCCCGGCCGGTGCCCTGGCACCGTCGCATCACCAGGAGGCTGGACCATCCGCTCCACCGATCGGTGTCCTGCGCCTCCTCCCCAGCAGCTCCAGGAAGACCGGTTTGCCACTCTAGCCACGCAAGTTCAATCCTTGGTGGCGGCGGTTCAAGGCTGCAGCACCAGCAGGTGGCCCTGCGGCAGCCGAGCCATATCCATGGTTCCGGGGGTGGTGCAATCCAGCCAGCATTCCTCCCGAAAAAGATCACCGGTCCCGGAGGCTCGCCACCGTCATGCCTAGCCCAAACCCTCCCACCGAGGAGCCTCAAGAGACCCCGATCGCCTTCTCGCCATGCCAGTATTTCTCCTAAGCAGCGGCACGGGAAGGAGGTGGAGCGCCCCGCCGACATCGTCGTCACCCTTCCTCTCCTCAGAATCATCAGGGGAGGGGTCCTTCGATGGCAGGATAGTCCGAGACCGAGCGCGACTTCGGATGGCGGTCTACCGGCAACGAGCCGCCAAATATTACAATGCCCACGTGTGCCCCAAGACCTTCTTACTGGGAGACCTGGTCCTTCGGCGAGCTGAAATCTCAAGGCCGTCGGAAGGAGGCAAGCTAGCTCCGAACTGGGAGGGGCCCTACCGGATCACCGAAGCACTTCGTCATAGAGCATATAAGGTTGAAGAATTGGATGGGAGGCCACTCCCCCGGACATGGAATGCTGACAATCTCCGTCGATACTATCAATACTACATTTCCTTCTTACATTAAATACCGTACTTGTATTCTATTGGGTTCTCACTCCTCATTCCACATCAATGAATTTGAGTTCTAACATCTTAGTTTTTTCCACAAAAAGCCCTGGGTCAGCTAGGCACAAAGCCCAGTGTACCACTAGCAGAGCGATGTACCATCGACTCTCAACAACTAAAGCCTAACCTCCCGGTCGGCACAAAAAGCCCTGGGTCGGCCAGGCACAAAGCCCAGTGTACCACTGGCAGAGCGATGTACCATCGGCTCTCAACAACTAAAGCCCGACCCTCATCGGCACAAAAGCCCTGGGTCAGCCAGCACGAAGCCCAGGGTACCAGTGGCAGAGCGATGTACCATCGGCTCTCGACAACTAAAGCCCGACCCCTCGGTCGCACAAAAAGCCCTGGGTTAGCCAGGCATAAAGCCCAGTGTACCACTGGCATAGTGATGTAGCATCGGCTCTCAACAACTAAAGCCCGACCCCCGGTCGGCACGAAAGCCCTGGGTCAGCCAGGCACAAAGCCCAGTGTACCACTGGCAGAGCGATGTACCATCGGCTCTCAACAACTAAAGCTCGACCCCCGGTCGGCACGAAAGCCCTGGGTCAGCCAGGCACAAAGCCCTGTGTACCACTGGCAGAGCGATGTACTATCGGCTCTCGACAACTAAAGCCCGACCCCCGGTCGGCACAAAAAGCCCTGGGTCAGCCAGGCACAAAGCTGAATATACCACTAGCAGAGCGATGTACCATCAGCTCTCAACAACTAAAGCCTGACCCTCGGTCGGCACGAAAGCCCTGGGTCAGCCAGGCACGAAGCCCAGTGTACCACTGGCAGAGCGATGTACCATTGGCTCTCAATAACTAAAGCCTGACCCTTGGTCGGCACGAAAGCCCTGGGTTAGCCAGGCACAAGCCCAGTGTACCACTGGCAGAGCGATGTACCATCGGTTCTCAACAACTAAAGCCCGACCCCGGTCGGCACAAAAAGCCCTGGGTCAGCCAGCACAAAGCCAGTGTACCACTGGCAGAGCAATGTACCATCAGCTCTCAACAACTAAAGCCCGACCCCGGTCGGCACGAAAGCCCTGGGTCAGCCAGGCACGAAGCCCAGTGTACCACTGGCAGAGCGATGTACCATCGGCTCTCAACAACTAAAGCCCGACCCCTGTCAGCACGAAAGCCCTGGGTCAGCCAGGCACGAAGACCAGTGTACACTGGCAGAGCAATGTACCATCGGCTCTCGACAACTAAAGCCCGACCCTCGATCGGCACAAAAAGCCCTGGGTCAGCCAGGCATAAAGCCCATTGTACCACTGGCAGAGCGATGTACCATCAGCTCTTAACAACTAAAGCCCGACCCCTCGTCGGCACAAAAAGCCCTGGGTCGGCCAGGCACAAAGCCCAGTATACCACTGGCAGAGCGATGTACCATCGGCTCTCAACAAGTAAAGCCTGACCCTCGATCGGTACATAAGCCCTGGGTCAGCCAGGCACAAAGCCCAGTGTACCACTGGCAGAGCGATGTACCATCAGCTCTCAACAACTAAAGCCCGACCCTCGATCGGCACGAAAGCCTTGGGTCAGCCAGGCACGAAGCCCAGTGTACCACTGGCAGAGCGATGTACCATCGGCTCTCGACAACTAAAGCCCAACCCCCTGTCAGCACAAAAAGCCCTAAGCCAGCCAGGCGAAGCCCAGCGCATCATTGGCAAAGCTGCGCAAGCAGCCCCTGGAAGTTCGAGTCCTAGCCTTCCGAGTCCGATGCTCCATCGGTCGCCGGGAGTCCATATTCTCCAACTCTAGGATTCAGTCCTATAAGACTAAGTCGAGGTTGTTCGAGAATGAATTAAAGGTTATTCCTTAGCACCGATGAAGCCCCTAGGGGTCCCACGTCGGTAACCAAAGGACTTGAGGAAAGGACACAATAGGATGAAGACAAATTTCATCGAAGAAAAGAAAATATTTCATTAACTCAAAAGTGCTTACAAAACACCGACCAAGCCGTACTTACAAAAATAAAAAGTACAATGTGAAGCTCACGGCTCGGCTGGCGCGTGCTCGTCGTCAGATGAGCCGACCTCGGAAAGATGTTCCGGCTTGACTTCAAGGGCCTGTGGAAAGTCCAGGTCTCGGGCAACCTTTTCCTTTCCACGCTGGAACCCTTGAAGATACGCCTCCGCTGAAGCTTCGGCCAGCTCATCCGTGAAGCGCTCGGACGCCCGAAACTCTTCAATAACCCTAGCAGCCCTAGCCTCCACAGCTGCCTCCACTTCAGCAGCTTGAGCCTCTCTCACTCTACGGCCAGAGATGCCACCGCTATCCTCTCGGCCTCCAGGGCACGATCTCTCTCCGCCTCAGCTTTCTTTGCCCTCTTTTGGCCTCCTTTGCCCTTTCCTCGGCCTCTTTTTCCCTCTCCTCAGCCTTCCTTGCTTCTCTTCGGCCTCACTCGTCTGATTCTCGGCCGTCTGGATGGTCGCAGCCAACTCTGAAATATGAAGGTCTCTAGCCGCAACAGCGCTCTCGGTCTCCATTAGCTGGCTGAGAGCCACCCGCAGATGATTGGCCTCAACTTCTACCCGGCTCTCGGCCGCTCTTATCTCATCGGCCCGGGCGGTCCTAGCCGACTCCAAGGCCCTCTCGGCTGCTTCTGCTCGAGCGCGAGCCTCCTCCGCCTCTTTCAGGGCCTCCGCATGAGGGTCTTTCTCCCATGGATGACCTCCTCATAGCAGCCAAGGAGTTCGCAATCTGTAGGCGGACCTCATGTAAAAAAGAGAGAGGAAGAATAAAGGGGAATCCAAAAGCGAGAAGCTGCGAGTCTACTTACTTTGACTAGGGCCGCGTAGGACTCTCGGAAGAAAGTGGCCGCCTTCAACTGGCTAAGCTCTTTCTGAACCTCGGGCACGAAGATTGATGAAATGAGCCGCTCTGCCCAGCGTCCATCGTCTAGAATGGAGTCCCGGTGCAGCCTTTGCCTGGCTCCATTCCCTCCTGCAGCCCCTGCGGTTTCGGATTCGGCGCACGAGGGGCTGCTTGCCGGTGTCTGCTCCGGAGACGGACCTGCAGCCCCCGACGGTCCCTCTCCCCAGTTCCTTGTTACCTCGACAGGAACTGGTCCGCGGGAGGTGGGGGTTCCTCTGCTGTCGCTGGCTCCTCTATGGCCGGCTCTTCCACCATCACCGGCTCCTCCGCGGCTGGCTGTTGTCGCTACCTCCTCAGCCACTGCCCTTTCAGGCAGGGTGTCGGCCGTCAGATCGATTTCTGGGGCAGCCGGAGGCTCTTGCGGTGCAGGTGGCTCAGGCACCCGCACTATCAGGCGTTTCGGGGCCGGTGCTTGTTGTCCCTCACTCGGCCCCTCCCGGGCCCTCCTTTTAGCTGCGGCCTTCATGGGTTTGCGGGTCGGGATTTTCATAGCTGTGTAATATCGACTGGGTTCAGTAAAAAAATGAAGAAATAGGAAGACTTTGATTAAGTATAAGGGAGACTTACCGCGGTGGGAAATGAGACCCGCCGACTGAAGGTTTTCCTCTGTTAGAAGCAGGTTGTACCGAGGGATGTCGGTAGCCAACATCTGCCCCAACGCTTCCTTGTCACCGGGGTGGACAGTGGAATTCGTATTACCTCGGAGGTCGGGGTCCCCCCACCAGGGCCTAACTTGATCAAGATCGGCAAAAAAAACCGGGATTTCCACCCTTGATGGAGGAAGGAAGAAGAAGCTTAAGGACTCGGCCGGGTCGGGGCTGAAACAGCCACCAACCCTTCTGAGCCCGAAGGATGTAAAAAGAGCGAAAAAGAGAGACTCTAGAGATAATGTGGAGATGATGGCAGAGGACGACGAAGGCACTAACAACTCGGAGGGAGTTCAGGACCAACTGAGAAGGGGTCAGGGAGTAATAATCGAGGAGGTTCACAAAAAAAGGAGGAAGGGGTATGCGGAGGCCCACCCTCAGAGAAATCTCGTAAATGGCCACTCGGCCCGGTCGAGAGGAGACCACTATATCGTCGGGAATCGAGAGATGGAGCCCAACATCCCGAGAGATTTGGTAACGGGCCCAGATGTTCGCCAAATCCTGACATGTCATCGTGGAGGCGACCCCTTCCGGGGATTCCGCCTCCACCCGTGAGGAGGTGCTGGCTTCCGCCCGGCGTCTCCTCGATGGGCCACGCCAGCCGCCGCCGGATGCCTCCCTGCGAGAACCTCCCCGGCGACCGCCGTCGGGCTAGGGGTACGCGGTCCTCGAATCAAGGACCACTCAAGAGGAGGTGAAGGAGAAGGGGGAGAGGAAGGAGAAGCATGAAGCCTCCCAGGAGGAGAACGATCCTCTGAATCATCCTCCGAAGTCCAGGACTGGGAGCTCATTGTTGGAAGAAGAAATAGAAAGGTTTAGAAGGGACGAAGATCTGACATGGGGAAGAAAATGGCATGTGCGGAATCTCAGATTGCAGGGAGGCCAGGAGGTGGAAGGTTAGGGAGCCAGGGAAGAAGACAATGGAAGCAGGAGCAATATGGCCAGATTCAACCCCCACCCGAGTTTTATTGGGTTTCGAATTATCCCGCCTTGTCTCTTCAGCCACGTGGACTCTCACTGTAGGCAGGGCTGCCTCGATGATCGCTTGGGCGTGGTACGATCAACCTCGACCAGCGATGAGACGCCGCTAACGTCATCGTTATGATGGGTAATGATAGCGCCACTTTCTGCACGGACTTCGGAGGATCAACCTTGCCTCGAGAATGATCGTCGCGGATCGGGTGGATGGTAGTGGCCATCCTTTCACATCCCCACTTGACGCCCGCATAAAGTCATTGTAGCGCCCAGAGACACGTGTCCGGGGGTTCGTAAAGGGCGGGGATCAGCCACTTGGGAGGTGACACCCCTTTCGCCTCGCTGAGGTGGGCCCGCTTTGCCACAGGGGTGAGGGGGCATCTGATATGGCTGATCCAGCATCGTCTGAATAAACGATAACGGTGATTGATGGAGGCCCTCTCGGCCTCCTGAGCTCCCCCTCTCGGTATCGGCCTCAAACCACAGCTCCCGGGACCTCATGAACAGTATCTCAACCCCCGAGACCCCCTCGGTCTCTGGCTGTATGAACAGTGCTTGGCCTCGAGTTACGCCCTCAGCCTCAAGCCACAGCTCCCGGGCCTCATGAACAGTATCTCAAACCCCGAGACCCCCTCGATCTCGGGTTGCATGAACATTGCTTGGCCTCGAGTTCCGCCCTCGGCCTCAAGCCACAGCTCCCGGGCCTCATGAACAGTATTTCAACCCCCGAGACCCCTTGGTCTCGGGCTGCATGATAGTGCTTGGCCTCGAGTTCCGCCCTCGGCCTCAAGCCATAGCTCCCGGGCCTCATGAACAGTATCTCAACCCCCAAGATCCCCTCGGTCTCGGGCTGCATGAACAGTGTTTGATGCACGATTCGGCCCGCCCCGGGCCACCTGGCACACCCATGTAATCCGCTGCACATCCATAGCAGGGTGCGGCCATACCTCATAACGGCGTATGGTCCATCACCTGTCTATCACTATGCATGGCCATACCCGGTTATAGCGTACCGTTCACCACCTGTCCGTAACTGTGCGCGGTCACATCTGGCGGGGCGCGCACCACGTACAACCACCGGCACGAGACACTTGTGAGGCCGCACTGGCAGGTGATGCAAGACACCTCCGACATGTGGCGGTAGTACGATCAGTCACTGTCAGCCTCATCTTTTGTCCGTTATTGAAC
Source organism: Calamus simplicifolius (assembly GCA_900491605.1). Classification (NCBI taxonomy): domain Eukaryota; kingdom Viridiplantae; phylum Streptophyta; class Magnoliopsida; order Arecales; family Arecaceae; genus Calamus; species Calamus simplicifolius. The sequence continues at coordinate 222,756 of UESW01004469.1, read as the reverse complement.
GGGACACCTTAAAATCAGCAATCTTCAGGAATTGAAGGGGTATCTTCGAACAGGTATAAAAGCATACACTCACGCTGTAAGTAAGGATCCATGAACTCTGGTTTTCCTAGTTCCTTCCGGCTAGTTAAGCCCCAATTGTCTAGCTTTCTGGGAGCTAGACAGTTCTCGTCTGTTTCCAAGTGATTAATTTGAGCGTCTGAGGGTCCCCACCGAAGCATCCGTCTTTGGAGACTTTTCTTGCAGGAGTCCGATGAAAGAACGTCATTTTCCCTGCGCTCGAGAAAAATGATTTAGCGTCAACACGTGCCACATTATTTTTTTTTAACATTTGTTCGTGCCCAGATTTGAATACCCGTCATTATCCTACAACAGAAACTGGCCTTGTCCTACAACTGTTATAGGTTGGAGTAATAGCTACAGTGTATTATAAAGATGACAATAAAAGAAGTTAATTTTCTAATGGAAAAATAATAGTATATATCATTCACGTGATTAAGTATTCATTATATAAAATCTATTTTTTAGCTGATAAAAACATTATTTCCTTAATCCGGGACATGATATATGGTCACTGGTCAAATGTAAAAAATTATATCCATATATAAGAAGATACTTGGCGGTCTCACAAAATGGTTTATTATTGCATCATGTTCGGGATGTTAAGATGTCAAATAAGCTCAATAAATTAAACAATTGGTGTTTGATATAGTCTGAATATATAGTGAGTGCAAAATGTGAAGAATGCCAACTTAAGAAAGCATTAGGATGAAGCCAAAATATTAAGAGATTAATTAAAAAACAAAGTTCCGAGGATAGAGGAGAAAAGAGAGATTTGAAAGTCAGCCGTACGTCTTCAACCTGATGAAAGATGTATAACAGCAATTATATCATGTTTTTTTATTGAAAAAAGTAAAAAAAAGAACGCCCGAGTGAGCGAAACGCTTGCCGACGTGAACGTTTAAAGTTTTCAGAAATGATCTAAATAATTATGTTGCAAGCCATTTTTGATATTATTTGGGACATTTTTTAAGGTCATCATGAACTAAGCCGTTAAAGTTTTTATGGACTAAACCTATAAATAGACTCAAGAATTTAGATTAAAAAAAATTATCAAAATATTTTTTTTATATTATTTTTATTATTATTTCTTGAGCATATAAACGTTTTATTGGATTGTACCTCTACATGATTGTGCTCATGATAAAAGAATAGTCAGATCATTATACCTTAGGAACAGAACAACCTAGCGAAAGACTTATCTTTAGGACAGTGTCTAACATGCATAGCAAGATTCTTTTTATATTTATTTATATTTTATATTTTAAATTTTAAATTAATTTTCTAGCAATTTTTAGAAAGAATAGATCAAAAATATTTTTCAACAAATTTCTAGAAAAAGAAAAATCTGATTGTTGTATGTGTTGGGTGGTGTGGATGTGGTAGATGGTGGCTACCTAATTGATCAGACTAAGGCTAGAGTTATACTCTATGTCCTTAAGACAATTTCGTCCCGCAATGGTGCTTACGGTCAGTATGACGATTGTCACCCAGGATACAACAGTCTCCTTTGATGAAAGCAGCACTACAATTCATCAAAAATTTCGAACCAAGAATGCTACTCTATTTTTAATGCACTATTGCTATACTACCCTTACGAAAGTATGCAAATGCCTAAGAGAGGAGAAGGCTAGAATTGATTCAGTTCTGATCCTGATCCGATGATCAACGGTCAATTGATCTCAGCCATTTATCTTGATCCGATCAGTCTCCACCGACGAATCATTCTGATCTAGAAAAAATTTAAAGCCCCTCGAGCTCCTCGCAACGATGCAAAGTGCGCCTACAAAACGCCCATTGCACCCTTGCACACGCGCGTGCGCGAGGGTGATGCTATGCATCACCCTCAAGCTCTCCACTTGTGGTGAGCCTAAGGAACTTAAGCTTCAAGGAAGTAGTTTCCATATAAGTGAACCTTCCTTTCTTGATTTTTTCGACGTGGGACTAAATGTCCCCGTAATTTCTCATTCACATACATAAGGGGGTAATGGGCTTTCAAGGCCCATTAGGGTATTCAAGACCTATTTTGGCCCATTACCCAACAATCCCCCACATGAATGAAAATTGACTTGATCAAAGATCAAAGATCAGCAAAGGCAAACCCCACATAAAAGGATTTTAATACAAATGAATATGCAGATACTAAAGAGAGTATAATGGGATGAAGTTGTATCGGGATAGGTAGCTTATGGCTTTGAACCTTCCTTAGTGAGTTGTTATCGAGTTTACTTGCTAAAAGATGAACATGATGTCTTGAGCCTTTCAGTGTTTTGTGTAAACTAAGACAATAACAATCACAAACTTCTTCCCGAGCATTCTTTTGGTTCTTATGGTTATGTTCATTTTGGCCCCGAACAACTCCTGGTCTCATGAGTACTTCAAAGAATTAAACCTTAAAATTCTCATAGAATTGGCCCAGTTCACACTCACATAGGTGATTCTTATTAAGAGTATCATGCTATACCCCACATGAATGTTCATGTCATAAGAATCATTAAAAGCAATGCTTATTCTAGTACCTTTAGCAGGTAGCACCAATTATCATAGGAATGAGTAGGATTGTACATCCTTAGTGCTATCAAGTCTCTTCATAATTTAGTTATCCCTTTTGAACCTATATCTTGGGATCTCCAGTCAGCTAGGTTGGGTATCCACTATGAAGTTTTTTTCAGTTATAGGTTTTAAACCCATTCCCCTCGATAAATAGTTTACTTGATCTCTTGGTAACCCCTTTGTTAATGGATCTGCTAGGTTTTTCTTTGACTGAACATAGTCAATAGAAATTACACCAAATTCAAGTAACTGTTTAATGGTATTATGTCTGTGACGTATATGTCTAGACTTACCATTATATATTTTATTCTGTGCTCTGTATATTGCCGATTGACTATCACAATGTATGCATATTGCAGACACAGGCTTTGGCCAACATGGAATATCTTCTAAAAGGTTTCGAAGCCATTCTGCTTCTTCAGCTGCCTTTTCTAAGGCAATAAACTCAGATTCCATAGTGGATCGAGCTATACATGTTGCTTAGAAGATTTCCATGACACAGCACCCCTTCTAAGGTGAATACATATCCACTTGTGGGTTTTGTATCTTCTGTGTTAGATATCCAATTTGCATCACTGTATCCTTCTAGTATAGCTGGATATCTTGAATAATGTAATCCATAACTTAGGGTATATCGCAGATATCTTAATACCCTTATTAAAGCTATCCAATGATTTGGACCTGGATTACTTGTGAATCTACTCAACTTATTGACAGCATATGCTATGTCAGGACGAGTGCAATTCATGACATACATTAAACTGCCAATTATACGTGAGTATTCCAATTGAGATATGGGTTCTCCAGTATACTTAGCCAAATGTAGATTAACATCTACAGGTGTTTTCACGGGCTAGTATCATACTTTTTATACTTATTTAATATTTTCTCAATATAATGAGATTGAGATAATATTATTTCTTCAGATGTTCTAGTGATTCGAATCCCTAGTATAACATCTGCAACACCCATATTTTTCATATCAAAATGTTTGATCAACATTTTCTTTGTCTGTTTAATCATTTCAGTATTACTACCAATGATTAACAGGTCATCTACATATAAGCAGATTATCACATACCCTTCAGGTAGGGTTTTGGCATATATGCATTTGTCACATTCATTTATTTTGAATCCATTTGATAACATTACATTATCAAATTTTATATGCCATTGTTTAGGTGCTTGCTTTAATCCATATAAGGATTTAACAAGTCTACACACCTTCTTTTCTTGTCCTGGAACAATAAATCCCTCAGGTTGTTCCATGTATATTTCTTCATCTAATTCACCATTCAGAAAAGCAGTTTTAACATCCATTTGATGAATTTCAAGATTGTTAATGGCTGCAAAAGCGATTAACATTCTTATAGATGTTATTCTACTTACTGGTGAATAGGTATCAAAGAAGTCTATACCTTCTTTTTGTTTGAAGCCCTTAGCCACTAATCTGGCTTTATACTTGTCAATTGATCCATCAGCTTTTAGCTTTTTCTTAAAAATCCACTTGCACCCTAAAGGTTTCATACCAGATGGTAAGTCTACCAACTCCCAGGTATGATTATGCATGATGGACTCAATTTCATTATTGACAGCTTCTTTCCAAAAGGGTGCTTCTGGATTAGACATTGCCTCTTTGAATGTCTGAGGTTCATCTTGTAACATATAAGTTACATAATCAGGACCAAAAGACTTTGCAACTCTTGGTCTCTTACTGCGTCTGGGTTCATCTTCAGGATATTCTTCCTGATGACTACTACTAGCAGTATTATCATAAGTTCTTTTATTTGAACTTATTTCTAATTTCCTTTTACTTGGAAATATATCTTCAAAGAATGTTGCATTCCTTGATTCCATGATTGTATTTTTCTGTATATCAGTTATATCTGATTTATACATAAGAAAGCGATATGCACTACTATTATGTGCATAACCGATAAATATACAATCAACAGTTTTAGGTCCTATTTTGACCTTTTTGGGGTCCGAATAGCTACTTTAGCTAGACACCCCACACTCTTAAGTAATTGTAAGAAGGCTTCTTTCCTTTCCATAACTCATATGGAGTAACTTCCTTCTTCTTAAGAGGTATTTTATTAAGAATATGATTTGCTGAGAGAATTGCTTCTCCCCATAAATTCTGTGGTGTACCAGAATTTATTAACATAGCATTCATCATTTCTTTTAATGTGCGGTTTTTACGTTCCGCAATTCCATTAGATTGAGGAGAATAAGGAGCAGTAGTTTGATGAATAATGCCATGCTCTTGACAGAATTCATCAAAAGGTGCATCGTATTCACCACCTCTATCACTCCTTATGGCCTTAATCTTTTTCCCAAGTTGATTTTCAACTTCATTCTTATAACATTTAAACATTTCTAAAGCCTCATCCTTAGACTTTAGTAGATACACATAGCAGTATCTAGTTGAATCATCAATAAATGTTATAAAATACTTTTTACCTCCTCTAGTTTGAATTGACTTTAAGTCACATAGATCACTGTGAATTAAGTCAAGAGGTTCAGTATTTCTTTCAACTGATGGAAATGGTGTTTTTGCTAACTTAGCTTCAACACACACTTCACACTTGTAATGTGGATCGATTTCATGATTAGGTAATAATTCTAATTTCATTAATTTTTGTAATGAATTAAAATTCACATGTCCTAATCTATCATGCCATAGACAAGAGAGTCAACCATATAAGCAGAAGAAGAAGCTTTATTTATTTCAAGGTTTCTGTGTACAGTCATTACATTCACCTTGAATAATTCATTATTCAAGTAACCCCTTCCAATAAATATCCCCCCTTAGTGAGTACAAATTTATCAGACTCAAAGACCATCCTAAAGCCATGTTTGCTTAGGAGGGAGCCTGATATAAGATTCTTCCGGATGTCAGGGACATGTAGCACATCATTCAGTAGAAGCTCCTTGCCAGATGTCATCTTCATAACGATGCGGCCAAGTCCTTCTATCTTGGATGTAGCGGAGTTACCCATGACCAAATTTCTACCATTGATAGGAGTATATGATGAGAACATACTCTTATCAGAGCAGACATGTCTGGTAGCTCCAGTGTCGATGTACCATTCATTTGCTTTGTCAACCATGTTTGCTTCAAATACAACAGCTGACAGCATCATCTCGGATACCTCTTTGGATAGGGTTTCAGTAACGTTGACTTCTTTCTTTTCTTTATCCTTGAAACGGCAGTCCTTGGATTTGTGTCCTTGCTTTCACAACAAAGCACTTTCCCTTGAACTTATATTTCTTTGGATTGCCCTTCTTCTATTTAAAGCCTTCGCCTGGAAACTTGCGTTTCTTTCTTCCTTTTATGAGGTTGGCCTTTGGCTCAGCAGGTTGTCCTCTGTCTTCTTGTCTTGGCTTTATTGTCCTCCTCGATCCTCAGGCGACAATTAGGTCTTCAAGTCCCATCTCCTTCCGCTTATGCTTCAGGTAGTTCTTGAAGTCCTTCCATAGTGGTGGTAGCTTCTCTATGATGGCAGCTACCTGGAATGACTCAGTGAGAGACATTCTCTCTGCATGTATCTCATGCAGGATGATCTGGAGCTCTTGGACTTGCTCCATAACTATTTTGTGGTCGACCATTTTGTAGTCTAAGAACCTTCCAACCACAAACTTCTTGTGTCCAGCATCCTCTGTCTTGTACTTTTTGTCCAGGGATGCCCATAACTCCTTGGCAGTAGCAATACTACTGTACACATTGTACAGGGTATTGTCCAGACCATTCAGGATGTAGTTCTTGCAAAGGAAGTCTGAGTGCTTCCTCCACCACAGCAATGACTTGCTTGTCGGTCTCCCCTTCCTTCAGGACAGGTGGATCTTCATTCAGCACTCTGACCAGGTTCAGAGTTGTGAGGTAGAACAGCATCTTTTGTTGCCACCTCTTGAAGTCTGTGCCAGAGAATTTCTTCGATCTCTCGGCTTGAACGATGTCGCATAGTAGCCATCTGCAGCAGCACTTCGCAGTAGCAGAAATTGTCTTAAGATTGTTGGGTGGTGTGGATGTGGCAGATGGTGGCTACCTAATTGATCAGACTGAGGCTAGAGTTATACTCTATGTCCTTAAGACAATTTTGTCCCGCAATGGTGCTTACGGTCAGTATGACGATTGTCTTCCAGGATACAACAGTCTCCTTTTGATGAAAGCAGCACTACAATTCACCAAAAATTTCGAACCAAGAATGCTACTCTCTTTTTAATGCACTATTGCTATACTACCCTTAGGAAAGTATGCAAATGCCTAAGAGAGGAGAAGGCTAGAATTGATTCAGATTAAACTCAATTCGGAATGGTTTGGGATGAATGAAATGAGAGAGGGTCTTGGGTCCTATTTATAGGTTTTTAGGTGCCCCTTGGAAGCAACCCTACGAATTTAATTTAATTTAAATTCTTTAATCGAAGGATGTGAGGGTTAAGGGCTTATCACCCTTGATATGCCCTTTAGACATCGTGATCTTCAGATCAGGCGATCGGATAAGCATTTTTATGGCTGTGATCTGAAGATCAGCCGATCAGATAAGCCTATCCTCATCATGATATGCCTTTTCATCATCGTGATCTGATGATCACGTTATCAGATAGGCAGTTGCACGTCTTTGATATCTTTTTCATAATCGGACCGTTGACTTATCTCCAACCGTAAGATCGGACGGGTGCTTTATCACCAACCGACGATTGGACGGGTGCCTTATCATCAACCGTCATATTGACTGGTCAACCAACCATCCTGTTGACTGATCAACCAACCATCCTGTTGACTGGTCAACCGACGGGTGTCAGCCGTTGGATCGCGATCGTGATTGTGATTTGATCATCGCATCTCGACCCTTCATCCGATCGATCAATGATCAGTTCTGATCCTGATCCGATGATCAACGGTCAATTGATCTCAGCCCTTTATCTTGATCCGATCAATCTCCACCGTCGGATCATCCTGATATAGAAAAAATTTAAAGCTCCTCAACCTCCTCGCGACGATGCACAAAGTGCAAAATGCGCCTACAAAGCGCCCATTGCGCCCTTCGCACACGTTGCGCCCTTCGCACACGAGCATGAACGACCCTCAAACTCTCCACTTGTGATGAGCCTACGGAACTTAAGCTTCAAGGAAGTGATTTCCATATAAGTGAACCTTCCTTTCTTGATTTTTTCGATGTGGGACTAAATGTCCCCACAATTTCTCATTCACACACATAAGGGGGTAATGGGCTTTCAAGGCCCATTAGGGTATTCAAGACCTATTTTGGCCCATTACCCAATAGTGTGTGATTAGTAATTTTTTTTATATTTTATATTTAAAATTTAAATTAATTTTTACATTTTTTATTTTTTTTAAGATTAAAATATGTTTTAACATTTTTTTTTCCCATTGAAGCTCTTTAACGAGCTAACTGAAAGCCGAAGACTCACCAAGGTAGGCAATATTGCAGCGCCCTTGGATCGATGTATCTGACTCCGCGGTCAACAAATGCCTTTTAACCATAAATTACTACCTCGAGTAACTCAGACCAAACCGGTCTTTATATTTGACAGGAAGTCTTGGAGCTTTGCTTGGATTGTAGCTAGTAGTTGGCCCGCTGAAAGCTAGTCTTATTATAATATTATCGATAGTCTAGCCTGACATCATAACTAACCAATGTCATCAAAGTACAAAGACTCGATCATGGTTAGGAAACCATCAGACTTTTACAAAGGCTTTTAAGTCAATGATCCAATGAGTCTTCTACTCCAATTCTGCGTTCCCACCGCGGTTAGGAAGCCACCAAATTTTTGCAGAGGCTTTTAATTAGTCAATGATTCAAGTCTTCTACTCAAAGTCTTTGCGTCCCGACCAACTGGTAGTTGGCCTGGAGCTGTACACTATACTGTCCCCATCGTCATCTTTTCCCTTGTCTGATTCTTCTCTACAGATTGTTTATTGCATTCCCGAAATCCTCTAGACATCTCGGCAACGATGGGTTCTTGTCGACTTCTGTGTCAACGGTGCTGATGCATCCTTCCCCACCAGATTGATACTGCAAGGACGCCAATGCCAAACGTAGGAAGAGTCAGATTGATATACGGACTTGGTCTCCAGTAATGGAGATCAGGGTTCTTGGTGTTAACCGAGGCATGTAAAGGAAAATTAGGCCACTCAGTCTGCTGATCTCTGTCGTCCAGACTTTTAATTATTCCACCAGTGCTATGTTTTGGTGCTTAATTTTTAAGTGCTGGGTTGATAGACTTGCTCCTGGAGGAGATTCATGAGGATTCAAATCCTTCAGATCATGGATATTATTACAAGTATATGAAGCACAAGGTCAAACGTTTAGTTTAGTATTGGTAGCTTTAAACCCGTTATTATAGGGGATGCATTGTAGTTTTGTGCAAGCAGTAGACAATGTAGGCGTCTTGTACTTCCCTCTGCTGCACCATGAGGCAATCCAAAGCTACAACCTCCGCCTGCAAGTATATATAAACCCACTGATAAAGAATTGATGATTATTATTTATCGAGAGTTGACAAATTGCACGGGTCGCAGTGCTTGCATTAAGAAATTCTCTAACTAAAAAAAAAGCTTTCGAACTAATTAAGGCACCAAATGATGAAAGGGTGGTGCCAGTTGATGCTTCTCAAAGAGCGACTCTCAACAGTGCCATCTTCTTGTTAGCCTTCATAATGGAGTTAAAAGCCATCTGATTGAGGAAAAGGTGCGTAGAGGGACGAGGCTTCCTTCTTCCAACATGAAGAGCAGCTGAAGTAGAGAGGAAATTATGATAGCAAAAGAGAATGCCTTTCCACCTTTCATATGTCCTCTGGAATAAAGTTCCATGTGCTCGCAAAGAGAGAATGGCATGTGCTATAAAAATCAATTAGTGGATCGATCATTCATGGTGGAAGGGACCTGTTATAGGGCCGTGATGACTATTTGACTGGGGAGTACATATCAATCCAATGAATCTGAGCCCAACCTATATATTTTATAGCTTGGACAGCATAAGGGTAGAACATGGAACGTCAGCAGTGGTACGAGCACGATCTAAAAGGCCACTCTTGATCCTTTAACAAATATTTTTCATCTCTTATCCGGCTTATCATGGATACCGATCCTTGAAAATGGAATACAAAATTATTATTACGGAAACTGATGTTGTGTCAGTCCGAATACTTTATTATTTGGAATTCGACGTCTTTTTATGTAGCCAATCTGTTCGCATTTATTCGCCCGATCAGTTTGAAGCTTATTTTGTTTTTTGGGGTATTAAATCAAGCATGTCTTAAAGAATGTGCGGAATTGAGGACTGTTTCTTCCATTTCTGGGCATCCTTTGTACGAAAATTTAACACAGACCTCTGAAAGATCCGAGAGGCAGACACAGCTTATAAGATGTAATAGATGATTTTTTTTTTTGATTCTTAACTAAAATGTTCAATCATTAAAATCTTTGATTCTTAACTAATTCATTTAACTTCAATCTCACCTTAAAAATTTAATGCAAGATAAATTAAATTTAATACTTTCCCATAGATTCTATAGTTGGATGTGGAGGACTTCGTCCAAAGAGATTAAGCATCCTATGTGCACCTTTAAATATGCCAGCTTTAGGAGTCAATGAGTGGCCTTCGCTTTGACTGACTTCACTCTTTCCGCTTTCAGTTTTCCCCCCAGTCACTGCTATTTTTCACTATCTTTTTCCTCTTTTCTCACTTATTCAAAAAAAAAAAAAATTTGAAGGAGTCGATCAAACCAAGCTTTCTACGTACTCATACTGTATCAAAAAGAAGCTAAGCTGAACCAGAGATCAATTGTACATCGAGAGTTGATGATGCCTGATCATCTAGAGTTGATATTTTGAATGTCAATGGATACTCCATGAATTTGCTGAGACCATTTTACCTCCATGTTGAGATCTGCAAGAAGTTTTGAAAATTAAATATTTCGACGGAAACCCTCCAATGCTCAAGTTAGTGATCAGAATCATAGTCGTGAGCTTGAATAATCTCGAGAGAGAGTTGAGAAGATCAAAAATTCTTTAAGTATTTGTGTTTTCATACCTTGGCCAGAGGTCCATCTTATCCATTTTATTAATACTCGAAGTTTGTGAGGCTTTCTTAGGAAGCTTGGAATCTTATGATGAGCCACGACTTTTTGTGATTGGAATGTCAGAATTAGTGGGATTTATCCCATCTAAACTAAGTGATTGGTACTTTATTGCAGATGATGACTTTTTGGGCTCACCTGATCAAGATCATTAAAGCTCCATGGATAATGACTTTTTAGGCGTGTGCCAGAACTAGTAGAGCTTATCTTATTATATATATATATATATATATATATATGAGTCAAAGGCGGCTGATGGGTCTGGCCATGTCAAAAGCGAAGGCTTGCCTAGGAAACTGAAGCTAAACCTAGAGATGAGGCCACCTAAGAACTGGGGCCGCCTAGGAGCTGGAGCCGTCTGAGAACTAGGACCGCCTAGGAGCTAGGGTCGCCTGAGAGCTAGGGCTGCCTAGGAGCTAGGGCCGCCTGAGAACTAGGACTGCCTAGAAGCTGGAGCCACCTAAAACTGGGGCCGCCTAAGAACTGGGATCGCCTACGTCCTATCGACTTTTGCCATCAGGTAATTTTGGCCATTAACCTAGACGTGGCTTTTATCAGCCACATTATGTGCCCCTCCACTTCTGAGTTTTGGCGCTCATGCATGTAGCACTTGTCAAGAGAAAGGAGTGCAAAATCTTTTATTTTTGTTGGGCCTTGCGAACCATAAATTAATGGAGATGGGCACGTGCTTCCGAGGAGGTAAAGTCTCTTCGAAGTCTCCTCATCATTTAAGGAATGGCATTAGAAGCGATATGATCTATGGGGAGATTGAAAAAAAAATATCCCTCGATCGATGAAAAAGGTAGGGTTGTATCTCGGATAGTGAAGAGTTTTTGGACAGTTGGACGTTGCCTCCACTTATGAGTCTCCATGTGGCATTGTTGTGGGCGGGACATTTTAAAAATTGTGTATAAAGATCGTCCTGCCTGTCCTTTCAAGTCTTTCACGTCTTCAATACCTTCTTTGTACCTTTCTTACCTTCTGAGTCCTGAGTTCTTGCTTATGTCTCTCTGATCTTCAGGTCAGTTCTTTTCACCTTCTTTGTTCCTTTTTTTTTTCCCATGGATCCCAGTTCCAGTAGAAAGGGTAAGAGTCCCATGGTCGAACCCTCTGAGGATAAGATCCTTCGAGCGCGGCGCCGGGCTCCTAGTGGTATTTTAATCATTGATCGCCCGACGGCTGCAGCCCCAGCACCACCTAGGGTTTTCCCTCCACCATCAAGTCGTCCGGTGTCTCCTCTGGCTACCACTCCTGAGTCTTCTGGTTTGAAGGGGATAGTCTCCACCATGCCCTCTCAAGACATAAAGAACCTTAGGGCCCACTATGGGATACCGATAGCATCTATCTTTCTGCCCCCCGTTCCGGTGAGAAGGTAATCTCCAACCAATTTGGTGGGGTGGCCCTGTATGAGAAATTTTTCAGGAGCGGGCTTCATCTTCCTTTCCATCCTTTCTTCCTCAATCTCTTAGATAAGTATGACATCATCCCGGTGCAGTTAACTCCAAACTCCATTCGGATTATCTGTGCCTTTATTGTGCTCTGCCATTTTCATGGCATCTCTGCTCGAGTTTTCTTGTTCCAGGCTTTGTACAAACTCTATAAACCCAATAAAGCCAAGTGGTGGAGCTTCGCTTTCAGGCCTAAAAGAGCCCTCAAACTTGGCCTGCCCTCCAAAATCAAGGGATGGAAGTCCCAATTTTCTATGCCCATATAGATGGAGTGAGATTGGGTTGGGGCATTCCCGACACTAGCCCTAATAAGAACTCGATCATCAATAAGGAAGATCGACAAATCTTCAACTCGCTGATGTCTTATGACATTCCTCCCTAGCGAGAGTTATTATCAGAGAGCAACCTCCGTGATGCCGGTGTAGCTCCGGCATCGACACCACCAGCGCCCGGTGAGTTGCCTCCGCTTCATCTCTCTTTTTTTCCTTTTTTTTACATTATGATTTTTGCTTCTTTGTGTAGCAATGAAGTTTTCTTCTGAATACTTGATGGCGGGCGTCTAAAGGAGGAGAGAGGCCGCCGACGATACAGCAAGGGCAGCGCCCAAGAAGCCTCGCTAGTAAGAACAGGGCGGGTCATTCCGGCCCCCCATGGCTTCCTCTGAGGGTGCACCAATGGGAGAGCCAAGAAGGGGAAGTCTCCTTGCCGAGGTGCCAGTAACGGGGCCTTCCCCAATTGAAGTTGAGGCAAAACTGCCGAGAGGCAAAGCAACATTGAAGGTGAGAGTCGGGACACCTCCCATTATGGAGGTTGAAGACGATGCCCCATCAGCTGAATGTCGACGCCGAAAGAAGAAGGAACACCCCCACCAGTGCCCTAAGGAGCCGACCATCTCGGATGTCTACAATACACGTGGCCAGATGGCAAAGCATGTATTGAGCTGCTCTAGCCTTCCAAACTTTCAGGCCGAGCTTCATAGTAAGCCAATCATTGATGCCCTAGATACCCTCTTCACGGCTGCCCTCCAGATAAGCTTGTCTGCTTCATATCTCTTTACATTGGATTTGATTTGAACCCTGACTGATTGATTCACACAGATGTCCAATGGCCTTTTTGTCCTTCAGGATGCCTATATTAGAGCCGCCAATAATTGTGAACATGCATGGTAGGAGTTAATTACCACCAGGACCCAGGCCGATGGCCTGGCCAAGGAGTTGGCGAGGTCCGGGACCGAGAGGTGAAGGCGGCCGATGAGCTCCGAGTTGTTCAAGAGGAGAGCCGCTTTTCGAAGGCTCAAGTTGAGGAAACCGAAAGAAAGGCCAGAGTTTCCAATGCCAAATTGGCGGAGGCAATGACGAGGCTTAGGCCGACCAAGGAGAGGTTGGAGGACACTCTCCTTAAGTTGGATTATGCCGAAGAGAGGACTGATAAGAACAAGTCCGAAGCCCATGCTGCCATGGAGAAATAGGCTTTTGTGGAGTGAATGCTCAAACTTCCTCAGAGAGGATGACCTTTGCCAAGGCCCGAGCCCGAGAGGCTACGGAGAAGTTAGCCATTGTCGAAGCCCAAGCTATAGAGAAGGTGACCGCTACCGAAGCCCAAGCTCGGGAGGCCGTGAAGCACTATAAAGGATCCACGAATTTGTCGCGGAGTTGAGTGAGGCGGCCATCAACGCTTTCCTTCATGGCTTCGAGAAGTGTAAGGAAAAGGTCTCCCGGATCTTTAAAATAAGCGACCTTGAACGTATTCGGCTTGAGGACGAAGAGAAGGATTTGAAGAGTGGCAATGCTGAAGATGGACCGGGACCTGTCGAACCTTAGAGTATATATATATATATATATATATATATATATCATTTTTTGACACTTTTTGGTAATCCGACTGAAGTCAGTCCATTTGTATGATATTGAAATTAGATTAATGAAAAAAATAGTTTGTTCAAGCATAATGGACTTAGCTTTTCGTAGCGCTTTAGTCTCTTAGTAATCACGTCTTGGCTTTGGCCTTTAGGCTTGACTAGGTGTGCCTCCGATCTCTTTGGCATACTTTGAGAGTCAGTACCTTGATGCATAGATTTCATAGGGACATTTAGGTGCACCCCTGCCTCTTGGGCATATGCCTTCTTGGGCACTAATGTCAATCGTAGATCCTTCAAAGGCCTTTTGAAACTGTCCATGTCCTTATGATCATGGGGCCACCAAGAGCCTTTTGAAACTACCTCAGGGGTTTCTCGGTCGGCCGGGAGTTGACACGAGGCCACCGGGACCATAGGTCTTGAACCATTTTGGAGGTTTCTCTGTCGGTCTGGGAGTATCCTTATGATTGCAGGGCCATCGAGAGCTTTTTGAAACTACCTTGAAGGTTTCTCGATTGCTCCAGAAGTTGACTCGAGGCCACCGAGACCATAGGTCTTGAATCGCCATGGGGTTTCTCGGCCGGCCCGGAGGTGTTCTTATGATTGCGGGACCATTGAGAGCCTTTTGAAACTACCTTGGGGGTTCGGCCAGCCCGGGAGTTGACTCAGGGCCGCCAGGACCATAGGTCTTGAATCATCTCGGGGGTTTCTCGGTCGGCCAGGTGGTGTTCTTATGATCGTGGGGCTGCCAAGAGCCCTTTAAAACTATCTCGAAGGTTTCTCGGCCGGTCCGGTAATTGACTCGGAGCCATCGGGACCATAGGTCTTGAACCATCTTGGGAGTTTCTCGATCAGTCCAGGGTGTCCTTATGATCACGGGAGCCGCTAAGAGCCTTTTGAAACTACCTCGAAAGTTTTTCGACCGGCTCGGGAGTTAACTCAGGGCTGCCGGGACCACAGGTCTTGAACTACCTTGGGGATTTCTCGATCGGCCTGGGGGTGTCCTTATGATCACAGGGCCATTGAGAGCCTTTTGAAACTATCTCGAGATTTCTTGGCCAACCTGAGAGTTGACTTGGGGCTATCGAGACCATAGGTTTTGAACCGCCTTGAAGGTTTCTCGATCGGCCCGAAGGTGTTCTTATGATCGCAGGGCCGCCGAGAGCCTTTTAGAACTATGAAATTTTTCAAGCCAAACAGAAAGATAAAATTGAAGCTTTTCCTATATTCATCATCTAAATACACTCATTACTGATAATATCGATGAAGGTTGTCCATGTTTCAAGTGCACGAGATTGGCTGCCCATTGAGCTCCTCGATTCGATATACTCCTTGATGAAGTACTTCGATAATCTGATAGGGCCCCTCTCAATTTGAAGATAGCTTGCCCCCTTCGATTGGCTTAAATATCTTGGCTTTTTTGAGAATTAGGTCTCCAGAGCAAAATATCCTAAGGCAGTCCCAGGTGTTGTAATATTTTGTTGCTCGCTGGCGAAGCCATCTTGAGCTGCGCCTAGTCTTGGGTCTCATCAATGAGGTCGAGGCTGATCCTTAGTTGATTAGGATTGTCCACTTCTTTGTATGACTCCACTCGAGGACTTGGAAGGCCGATATTCACTGGGATGATTGCTTCAGATCTGAAGACGAGACTGAAAGGAGTTTTTCCTGTGGGGATCTTTGGAGTCGTATGATACCCCCACAGCACACTTGGAAGTTCCTCCATCCATTTGCCCTTAAACTCATCCAGTCGGGTTTTGAGTCCCTAAAGGATGGTCTAGTTCATAACTTCTGCATCTTCATTGGATTGTGGATGTCCAACAGAAGTGAATCGATGGCAGATACCTAGCTCGATGCAAAAAGTCTTGAATATAGCATTATCGAACTGTCGATCGTTGTCGATGATGAAAGTGTAAGGTAGCCCAAAATGGCAGATAATAGACTTTTAGAACAATGTCCTCATCTTGCTTTCGGTGACTTTGGTTAATGCCTTGATCTCAACCTATTTGGTGAAGTAATCGATGACGACAAGTAAGAACCTCCACTGACCTGAAGCTTAGGGGAACGGTCCAAGGATATCCATTCTTCATTGGGCGAAGGGCTACGGAGCAGAGAGCAGGCTTAGCTGAGAGGCTGGCTATCGCTAGACACTAGAATATCGCTGGTGGCTGTCATACTTCTGGACTAGTTAAGCAGCATCCTTTTGCATAGTGAGCCAATAATATCCCTAGCGAAGAGTCTTGTGCACCAGTAATCTGCCTCCGAGATGATTCCCACATATGCCCTCATGGATCTCTCTAAGGAATCAATTGGCATCTATAGGACTAACACATTTGAGGAGGGGCTAAGAGAAGGACTTCTTATATAATTGCTCATTTAGTAGTACAAACTTGAAAGCCCTCCACTTGAGTAGCCTGGCCTCTACATGATCAGTGGAGAGAGTATCGTAAGTGAGGTAGTGGATGTAGGCATCCATCCATGTTGACTCCTATGGAACTAGTAGAACTCCTTTTGCTGCATCAATACTTAGGGTTTTCATATGCTCAACATATGTTCTTCCCAAAGTATTGTCCGCCGAAGTGGCTAGCTGCGACAAGGTGTTAGCTCTAGCGTTTTCACCCCTAGGAATATAACTAATAGTGAAATAAGCCGATGAGGAGGTCAGTGACTTGATCTTATTCAGATATCGAGACATAATAGGGTCCCAAGCCTCATACTCCCCAGTAATTTGTCTGGATATGAGTTGGGAGTCGGTGAAGGTCATGAGATGCTTTACTCCGAACTCTTGCACAAGCTTAATTCCGACCAATAAGGCCTCATATTCGGCTTGGTTATTTGTAGCTTTGAAAAGAAATCAGAGAGCATACTCTAGCCCTATGCCCTCCAAATTTGAAAGAATGAGACTAGCCTTGCTTCCTTGAGAATTGGAGGCGCCATCAATATGAAGGATCCAGGTCTCCGCCATGCCCTCACTAGCGTCTGAACATGCCATTGAGAAATCTTTAGGTTGTTCTTTAGTCCAGGTGCACTCCACCAGAAAGTCCGCCAATGCCTAGGACTTTAGGGCAGATCGGGACTGAAATGAAAGGTCAAATTATCCCAATTTGATTGCCCATTTAGCTAGTCGATTGAAAGTGTCAAGATGAGCCAGAATAGCTCTAGGAGGTTGGTCTGTGAGCACCACGATCGGATGGGATTGAAAGTATGGCCTGAGGCACTGAGCAGAAATAATTAAAGCAAAAATAATTTTTAGTTCTAGAATACCTGACCTCCGCATCATGGAGCACTTTGCTAGTGTAGTAGACAGATCTATATTTCGTCGGGGTCGAGGCATACTAGAATGGAGCTGACTGCCTCAGGGAAGGCAACAATATAAAGAAATAGTCTTTCTTCCTATTTTGGCTTTGACAATAACGGTGGTATGGACAAAAACTCCTTCAGCTCCTCGAAGGCCCTTCGGCAGCTCTCCATCCACTCGAAGCCATTTGCCTTACGTAGAGCTTTAAAGAAAGGCAGACATCTTTCAGTTGATCTCGACAGGATCTAGCTTAAAGCGGCCACTCTTTTGGTGAGCCGCTGCACCTTTTTATTAACCGGTTGCCTCTTGTCCAGAATGGATTTTATTTTCTCCGGGTTTGCTTCAATCCCTTGCTGAGTCACCAGAAAGCCCAGGAATTTCCGGTAGTGATCCCAAATATGCACTTATGAGAGTTGAGCTTCATTTGATGGCGTCAAAGGTTATTGAATGTTTTTTATAAGTCAGCAACATGGTTAGCGATGCAGATGCTCTTGGTTAGCATATCATCCACATATATTTCCATGTTGTGCTCAATCTGATCTTTAAAGACCTTATTCATCAATCTTTTTAAGTTGCCCATATATTTTTCAAACCAAAGGGCATTATCTTGTAATAGTAGATGCCCTTTTCGGTGACAAAAGAAGTATTTTCTTTATCTGCTGGATCCATCATTATTTGTTGTATCCGGAGAAAGCATCCATAAAGCTAAAGAGTTCATGGCCAGATATGAAATCCACTAATTGGTCAATTTGCGGTAGAGAAAAGCTATCCTTAGGACTTGCTTTATTAAGATCAGTAAAGTCGATGCAGATTCACTAGCTTTTGTTCGCCTTTCGAGCCATCACCACATTAGCTAACCAATCTAGGTATTGTGCTTTCCGAATGTGGCCGACAGTAAGCAGCTTACTGACCTCCTCATCAATGACCCTTTGTCACTCAGAGGTGAAACTTCTATTCTTTTGATAGACAGGTCGGTACTTTGGGTCAATATTAAATTTATGAGTAATCACCTCTGAAGGAATGTCGGGCATGTCTGATGCTGACTAGGCAAAGATGTTCGAGTTTGCCGCAAGAAGGTAAGGAATTGATTCTTCATCTCCAAGGGAAGAAGCTCGCCAATCTGCACAGTCTTCACAGGATCGTCCCTCAACGGATAGGTTAGCAAGTGCTCAGCTGGCTCTTTCCTTCTTTCAGATTCTCTGGGGTCGAGCAGCACTGAGGTCGATGGGATCACCATCTCCTGAGGGCTAGGTGCCATATGATAGCATAATTGCATTAGATTTTGCTCTCCACGCATCCCGCCGATTCCTTCGCTGGTAGGGAATCTCACAAGCAGGCGTTTAGTGGATATCATCGCATCCAAAAGGTTCAAGCCAGGCCAACCAAGTATGGCATTGTAAGCCAGAGGCACTCGGGCTACTAAAAGCCTCATTAGGACTGTGCTTTGCCATGACCGACAGGGTGATTTCACCCTCAACCTTCACTAAATCCCCTGTGAAATCGACCAGAGGCATTATCACTGGTTGGAGAGAATTGGAAGATAAATTAATCCGAACAAAGACATCATAAGTGAGGATGTCGGTAGAGCTTTCACTATCAACCAAAATTCATTTTATAGGATGCTTAGTAATCATCATGGAGACGACAATGCTATCATCATTTAGGTTGCCCCCCCCCAGCTACTTTTCCTTCAGAAAAAGGGATTACATTTTTTATTTCCTCCTCACCCCTTAATCTTTTAGAAGACGTAGCCGCCCCTCAGGAAAGCATGCCCACTATCCTTTCCGTCGGAGTGTTATCCATGTTGGCCTGGATAGGCGGAGGCCCCATTAGGGCTGGAACGGTCAGAGGTCCTCCCTTCTAAATAAACTTCCCAAAGTAGCCCCTTCGGATAAGCTCCTCAAAGGATGCTTTAAATTATGGCGATCTTCAGTATCATGGCCGTTGTCTCTGTAGAAGCGGCAATAACGACTCCGATTGCGAGTGGCTTCCTTTCTCTGTGGGGGAGGGCGCCAGAAGTAAGGCTCGCTTTTGATCTCCATGAGGATGTGAGATCTGGAGTTGAGGAGAGGTGTGAGTGCCTTCTCTTGGGGTGAAGCTTCGGCGCCGATTATTTGACTAGTGCGGGGGCTCGAGCTTCTTGAAGGGAGGTCCGCTTGGCTCCATGCAGACTGACCTCTTACTAGACCACCCTTCAGTGTCCTTCGAGTGAAATCGGCCTCATTAGCACGAATATATTCTGTGCACAACTTAGGAGTTCAGCATAAGAACTGGGAGGCCTCTTGTCTAATGAGTAGGTAAAGCGAAAGGGACGGAGTCTCTACTTCAGGACCAAAGTGGCCACAGCATCGTCGAGGTGGTAAACCTCGAGGGCCGTCGTCCTAAACTGGGCCACAAAATCTTTCAAAAGTTCTTCTTCCTTTTGCTAAACAGAGAATAGGCTATCCGTCACTTGAAAAATCTTTCGACATGCATCAAAATGTGCTAAGAAGGTTTTCTTCAACTGTCGGAAGGAGTTGATACTGTGTGGGAGTAGACGAGAATACCAAGCATGCACAACTTTTTGAAGGGTAGCAGGGAAAGCGATATATAAGAGGCATCGGTCGCCCCCTGAACTTGCATGAGGGTTTTATAACTCTCTAGATGGTCAAGAGAATTTGTGGTGCCATCGTAAGGGTCCAGCTGAGGAAGACGGATCCTAGAAGAGACAGGTTCCTCCATAATGCAGCGAGTAAGGGGCGGACAAGTATCATAGTCCATCCCCAGCTGGTGGTTGAGCCTCTGATTGAGCTCTTTCAACCGCCGATGCTGCTCCTCCAAGCTCCTCTCTACCTTATAGTTAATGTCCTCACTCATTGATTCAGAAGATGAGTGGGAGGAAAAGTAAAGCTGGTGACGATGTGCTCGCCCGAGCACCTTCCCATGTTGTCATCTAAAAGAAGGGCTACTTGAGCGATGAATGGAAGATTGTGACCTTTGGAGAGCTTCATGGTGATGGCGCTTGGATGGGGCATGGCTTGATTATGCTCCTCCGAAAGAAGTCTTCTGTAAGTGGATTGTTGGCTGGTTGGTGTGACTGCTGCAGGCAATGTGGAAGGCCCTGATTGCTACTGAACAGCCATCGGACATTGCTCCTACAACTCTTGGACCATCCCCACAAGAGTTTGGACTTGCTGAGTAAGAGTGGCTAATTGCTCTTATGGAGTGGCCAAAGTTGGTGGCAAGAAAAGAGCAGGGAAGTAGGCATCCGATTGATCAACATGATGAAGATGCCCCCTGGTATAATTGGTAGAAGCTCCCTGAGTAGGTGTCACCACCATTGTTGTTCGAGAGAGGGTGAGCTTGTAGCTCAGAGTTACAGAGCTATCCTTCCTTCAGTATCACACTTTTCCCTTCCTGGCACGCCAATTTGATGATGCATGATCATCTTGAGCTAACACCCTTGAGCGTCAATGGATACTCCATGAATTTGCTGAGGCCACTTTACCTCCGCATTGAGATCTGAATGAAGTCCCGAGGATCGGATATTCCAGCGGGGACCCTTCGATGCTCAAGTTAGTGATCAGAATCGCAGCCGTGAGCCTGAATAAGCTCGAGAGAGAGAGAGAGTTGGGAAGATTAAAAAATTTTCTAAGTGTTTATGTTTCCATACCTTGGCCAAGGGTTCCTCTTACCCATTTTATTGATACTCAAAGTTTGTGAGACTTGCTTCGGAAGCTTGGAATCTTATGATGAGCCACGACTTTTTATGATTGGAATGTCAGAATTAGTGGGGTTTATCCATCTGAACTGGGTGATTGATACTTTATGGTAGATGATGACTTTTTGGGCTCATCTTATTAGGGTCATTAAAGCTCCATAATGGACAATGACTTTTTAGGCATGTGCTAGAACTAGTGGAGCTTGTCTTATTAGACATACATGAGTCAAAGGCGGCTGATGGGCTCGGCCTTGTCAGAAGCAAAGACTTGCCTTGAAAGCTAAAGCTAAGCCCAAAGATGAGGCCACCTAAGAACTGGGGCCGCCTAGAAGCTGAGGCCGTTTGAGAGCTAGGATTGCCTGAGAATTGGGGCTGCCTAAGAGCTAGTGCCACTTGAGAGCTGGGGCTACCTGAGAACTAGGGCTACCTAAGAACTAGGGCCACCTAGGAGCTAGGGCCGTCTGAGAACTAAGGCAGCCTAGGAGCTAGGGCTGCCTAAGAGCTAGGGCCGCCTAAGAACTGGGGCCGTCTGCATCCTATCGACTTTCGCTGTCAGGTAATTTTGACCGTTAACCTACACATGGCTTTTATCAGCCACATCAAGAGTATTAAAGTTATTGACCCTACATAAGAAAAAGGGTTAATAATACTCTTAAAATAATACATAGGATGTCTTTGACATATCTTTTGCTATACTTTTATGATTTTTTTAAAAAATAAGTTTTATTTTATCCATTTTATAAATATAATTTTAGTTATAATAAGTTATGATTTTTTGGATTTATTTTTAAATTTTCTCTAACAATATACATATTGTTGCAGGGGAAGATGGTAAACTTATTTATCAATTAAATGCCTAGTCTTTTCCAATAGAAAAGGTGAAATAAAAAGGAGACTTTTTCGAAAAAGGAATGGGCTTTATCAAAGTCCATACTTTTGGAAATATACTAAGCAAGAATTCAATTAAAAAATCAGATTGCTAAGCAGAGGGGTGTTTTTTTTTTTTTTTGATAAAGACGGGCGATCACACTAGTCTAGTGTGGGTCAGCCCAGATACATCAGAATGCAAAATTTGTAACAACACAGGAGGACATGGTTCATCCATCGTCCATATCCTATATCCTACATGCTGAGCCATGGTCGTCGCTGCCCACTCAGCTGCTGTGTTGGCTTCACGGAATACATGACGAATCTGGGCAGTTACCACCTCCTGAAGCATGGTCCAAATATCTCTCAAGATCGGATTGGTGGATACATCAGGAGCACTCTCTTTCCGCATCCACTGTATGACAATTGTAGAGTCTCCCTCAATTACAAGCCTCTGAGCTCGAAGGGTCTGAAAAGCATAAGAAATACCAGCCCATGCAGCGTAAAGCTCGGACATGGGGACAGAGGAGTCCAGAGAACCAAATCCACCAGCCGCAATCATATTGCCCTGTGGACCGCGTATGATGAAGGCCGAACCAGCTAGTCTGCCACAAACACTCCCATCAAAGTTGATTTTGACAAACCCTGGAGGAGGGGGCTTCTAGGAAATGAATACCGTACGACGGTTCGCTGCCGAAGCAGCAGGGGAACCCCAGAGGCCAGAGGTGTCAAAACCAACAGAATGAAGAGCACGGGCACAATCCGCAGATAATGATCTAATTTTCCTCACAAGCTGATGTGAAGAAATACAGTCCTCCAAGAAAATAATCTGATTCCTCAATAGCCAAATCTGGTATTCCGTGACCGCCCAGAGACCACGTATGTGCTGAGGAGCCATCCGGAGATCCTGGAGAAAGATAGGTCGAGGAGAACCGTAGACATCCACTCTATACTCATAGCCCATCAAATGCCAAATCCATCTAGCTCTAGGGCATTTGAATATAGCATGATCTGTAGTATCATCCTCCATACCACACAAGGGACAGGTCGGCTGGATAGACAGGCCCCTACGGAAGAGCAGAGCACTCGTCGGTAGGCAGTCCCAAGGAAGCTTCCAGATAAAAAGTTGAACCCTAGAAAGAGTGGGAAGCATCCATATCCACGCAGCATCCTTCGTTTCTTGAGCCTGAGGCCTAAATATCTTAACAAGATCCCTGAGAGGGGCCCTGGAGAGGGAGGATCTCTGCCATAGCCTCACATCAGCGGAGGGACAAGAGATAAGAGGAATCGATAGAATCCACTGAGAGAGATCCTCACCAAATAGACTAGTCACCATGGGGGTATTCCAGGAGGGGGGGACTAATGAGATCAAATCCTTAACCCTCATATTAGTGGGAATATCAGTGCTAAAAAATGAGGGCCACCGAGACAGAGGAAGCTCAGAAATCCATGAATCCTGAATGGCATCTATAGAGTGACCATCACCAACCATCCAAGAGATATTCTTCCGAATAGAGTCGCCAACCTGGCACACCTCCTTCCAAAAGGAGGAACTTCCCCTGGGCGGCAAAATGAACTCTTCTGGCTTCCAATCACCGTATCTTGCACGCATGACCGAGCTCCAGAGATAGTGCGGCTCCAGAAGGAAGCGAGAAGTATGTCTGGCCAATAGAGCTTGACGCCTAACCAACAAGGATTGGATCCCGAGACCCCCTTCATAAATAGGCATACATATCATGTCCCAAGATAGAAGATGAATACCCTGCCTATCTTGCATAGAAGCCCATAAAAAATCTCTAAACCATCTCTCAATCCTCCTCAAGCAAGTAGTCGGGATGGTCGTATTCGACAACATATAGAGCGGAAGGGAAGAAAGAACCGACCGAATAATGGTGATCCGAGCCATCATAGATAGATCAGTGACATGCCACCCTCGATACGCTAACGGACCCGCCTCTCTAGGTCCACAAAATCAGAGCAGCGAGGACGTCTGCCAGTCATTAGGATTCCCAGATACATAAATCGATCAGTTTGAGTAGTGATACCCAACCGATTAATGATAGCTTCACTGGTGGGTCTGGGAGTCTTCGGGCTAAAGCAGATAGAAGACTTCTGAAGGTTGACCTTCTGGCCCAAAGCCTGACAATAGCACTAAATAATGGAATCAAAGGAAGCCGCATTTTCAGTAGAGGCTTGGCCCAGAAGGATACAATCATCAGCAAACAAAAGATGAGAGATGGAAAGACCCGCATCCCCCATGCTAAAAGGGACAATCCTCTGATTGTACTGAGCCTGATGGAGAGCTCGAGAGAGATCATCCGCAGCCAAGATGAACAGAAGGGGAGATAAAGGGCATCCCTGACGTAATCCAACCGAAGAATGGAAAAACTCAGTCGGGCTCCCATTGATGATCAAGGAAAAGGAAGGCCTTTGGATGCAAGTCATAACCCATTCAGTAAAGCTCTCATCAAAACCAAACTCCTGAAGAGAACGATACAAGAAGTTCTAGCTCAGTCTATCATAAGCCCTCTCCATATCAAGCTTAATGGCCATAAGACACCGTCTCGCAAGGGCTCTATGAAGATCGTGCATAAACTCCTGAGTGATAAGGACATTATCCGAGATAGACCGTCCTCTGATAAACGCCCCTTGTTCCTCAGAAATAATACGGGGGATCACAGCACGGAGGCGAGAAGCTAGGAGATGGGCATAAACCTTGTACATAGTAGTACATAGGCTAATCGGTCTAAAGTGCTGTGGTAGAGAAGCATCCGAGCGTTTAGGCACAAGGGTAATAAGTGGACGGTTCCAATCCTCAGGAATATGCTTAGATTGGAAAACATTTTGGATAGCCTGAACCATTTCCTGCCCAACGATATCCCAATAATGATGGAAAAAGAAGGGCGAGAACCCGTCCGGCTCAGGAGCCTTATCCGGACCAAGCTCCTAAAGAGCTTGACGAACCTCCTCCGCACAAATAGGCCTGACAAGCAAGGCGTTATCCAAAGAGGATACCTTCCGGGTATCAGAAACCTGAGTAACCGGAACCCCATCGCCCAAAGCTTCAGACCATCTGGATTGGAAGAAATGAAGAAGCTGAGAACAAATATGGTGAATATCCTCCTGATAATTCTCCTCAGCATCCACTAACCGCCGAATTCTGTTGGCTGCCCGCCGCTTCAGTGTAGCCTGATGGAAGAATCTGGTATTACGATCCCCTTCACGGATCCACTGAACCCTGGATCACTGCCTCCAATATAACTCTTGCTGTCGAAGAAGGGAGTGATGACGAGCAAGATTCTCTCGCAACAAGGAGAGATCAGAGTCCAATAGAAAACCGTCGAGGTCCTCCTTCGACCGAATGGCACAAATAATAGATTCAGCCTTCTCCACTTGCCTAACCAGATCCCCAACCTCCAGTCTATTCCATCTGGAAAGTCTGCAACTAGCCAAAATAAGATGGCGGGAAATCCGATAGGCTGCATTACCCCTGATAGGAAGGTGCCAAATCTGGGAAATGATAGCCCGAGCAGTAGAGTGGACCGTCCAGAACCGTTCAAATCTAAACTATTTCCTCAGATGAAGATCAGCCTTCAAGGAAATCAGAATAGGACAGTGATCCGAGGCAATCCTAGGAAGATGAGTAACAGTGACAGCAGGGTATTTTTGGAGCCACTGAGCTGTAGCCAAAGCTCTATCAATTCTCTCCCAGACGCGAGCTATCCCCTGCCGGTTATTGCACCAAGTAAATTGGGGCCCCGAATACCCCAAATCCATCAGCCCTGTAGATCCAATGAATGATCTAAATTCATTAATATCAGCAGAATTGGTGATTGGCCTACCCCCTCTCTTCTCATTGGCTTCAGTAATACAGTTGAAATTACCAGCGATAATGGAAGGAATCCCTTGAGCTAGGAGGGAAGTCAAATCGGACCAAAGAGCCCGACGCTCATGGTAATCCGTACTGGCATAGACTGCCAATATGATCCAGGGATCAGAAGTCCCTTCTGAGATAACAAGATCTATCTGCTGATTACTTTGATGGAAAGCATCAATCGTGATGGCAGAGTCACGCCAAATAGCCAAATTACCTCCAGACTGCCCCACAGCCTCCATCGCATATGAAGACTAGGACCGGGCAATCTGCCTCTGAAACTGCACCAAACTTTCTCCTGACAGCCTGGTTTCTAAAAGGACACATATATCAAAATTATGTATCTGAATCAATCTACCAAAGGACGAACGGAAAGAGGGCTTATTAGCTCCTCTAACATTCCAAATTAAAATCTTCATAGATTAACTGGAAATAGCTAGGACCACCTCCTGGTCCTCTACCATCACACTATCAGTAGTTTGAAGAGAGCAGTCCTGCAGGACATCTGAATCTGCATCAATGGGACATGAACCTAGGCCCATAAGATTTACAGCAGTACCCTAACCCTCCTGGTCTGCAGGCCTATCGGGGTTACTCCGATGCACCTCCTGATTTGATTCAAAGCAGCAAAGAGACTGGGGCAAGTTTTGTAGGCAAGGAATGATTTCCACTCTGCATTTGGCTATATTACCCTTGTCTTTCCCTTTTTTCTTATCTGATTTAGAGATAGATATGGGGGGCAAACACTCAACAGTTCGTGCCCGCTTGAGAGGCCCCGAACCCATTACCCTATTTTCCACCTGGCCATCAATTGAAGGAGCCAAAGCCAAGGAAGCAAAAGGGTTAACTGAGACTAGGGATTGGGCAGAAACTGATTCAGAGAATCCACTGTGATCCACCTGAATCTTTCCCTTAACTGACTCTTTAGAAACGGCACGCTGCTGGAAAATCGACACGGCCACCAGAGACTGAGAATTCTTCTTCCCTCCCTTAGCCAGCATCTGCTTCCTCTTAACTATGACATTTGAAACATCATTCACCAGGGGAATCGGCATTGCCTCAGAGGCTGAAGCAGGGCTAACCTTCATCCCTCCCGGCTCACAACTTACAGGAGCAATATTCACTGACCCAGGCGGCCATCTTCGTCCAACCTTCGACGGGGTCTTCCAGCCATCCTTCAGACTCGACTCCGATGAACCAGGCAGAGGAGCAGAGCTGGGACTAGAGGCAAAAGGCTTTCACTGAAGCTGGGGATCCTCAACATGCCTCCGTTGACGGACTGCAGCCAACCATGGCCCGAAGATGAATCTGCTAACAGAGTCCTCCGATTCAGCCTTGGCCTCAGGCACACAGGGACCCTCCAGATGCAAAGACCGACACTTAGGGCAGAAGCCTTCCAAGGACTCATAGACGAATGGCTGCCAGAAAGGACCTCGCAACCCCTAAACCCTAGTCCCTGGACAGAGGGGGCGGCACAGGTTAACACGGACCGCCACCCTAGCATACCCTCCCCTGTTCCTTGATGCCATCGCAGCATCAACATAACAGAAGGACCCAGCTTGCTCCGAGATGGACCTGAGGATTCCTCCTTCCAGAACTTCATTGGGAGGCTAGGCATCCTCATCCAGACCAACGCAGAGGAGATGGATTGCTCGGCCGGAAAGAATTCCTGACGCCAGGCTTCAGTTCCGATAATCTGGCCATTTATCACCCACGGCCGATTGAGGACCAAATCCACTGCCTTCAGATCTTCAAAATGGAATAAGTGGCAGAGGAACGCCAAGGAAACCGGGACGATGACACCAGAGATCCCGGCTCGCCTGAACTCCCGAATGTACGCTTCAGTCGGCACCCATCTAGAGAAAGAACGGGCCATAACAGTAGGCTGCTGCCACCCCGCCGCCTCCTCTTCCAGCATAGGAACCGGGATCTGAACAACGTCCGGGAAAATGGACTCCAGTAACACCACCTCCGACGGAGAGGGAGAAGAAGATACCCATTTGAAACCGGAATCCTAAGCAAATCTCCGGTGAATCCAAACCTCCTCGGCCGAATCAGGAGCCATGGGGAGATGGAGGAAGGTAGGACGACAGCCGGAGGAAAGGCGTGCACCCAGCCGACGAAGATCGCCGGAGATCAAGGAAGAAGATAGCTGAAGCACTAATCTAAAAGCAAAGCAAAGCGGATGAACCAGGAAACCTCGCGCACGATTCTCAAAGCTCACACGATGCTCATTATCTCTTCCTAATGCGAGTTGGGGGTGTTATTATCAAAGTAAGCCCTCGTTCATAAGACCTTTTAACGTTCATAGACTATACAACTAAAAATCCAAACGAATATGCATTGGAAAATAAAATAATAGTAGAAAAAGTAGAACGGGCGTTCATGGAACCTAACTACGGTATGAACCTGGCAAGATTTATTGTACCTAAAGCAAAACTTATTGATACCTATTTTCTTAGATCCGAATATTAAAATTTATCAATATTCATGGCTTTTGCATGATTACACTAAATTGTTTCGCATAAAAGGATTACTAAAGCAGTTGGAAGGTAATTCAACTTTGCCGCATTAATTATTGGAAGATCAAAAGGCATAACTATTGCAAACCAAAGGTTATTACACATATTATGAAACTATGATGAGTTACATTGAGATCTCTTCATTCCTTCAAGGTATTAATACAAATGTAACTCTTGTGACTCTCAATGATTTTCAACTGTTGTAGGAGCTAAATGTCTTTGATAAAAACACCTTTAGTCTCAAAATTCTCTATAAAAAATTGAGCTCCCAAACCATACTCTTAGATATAAAAAATATTTTATATCATAATACTGTTGGGGAGCGCGAAATACCCCCAAGATCACGGCTATAGCGTATATGAGTAATACAAAAAATTTTACCGTTCTAATCTATGAGTATAAGATCATACCTTCATATTAGAACCTTGGAATACTTTGATTCGATTGCTCGACCTCAACCTTTTAGCCTTCCGTCGTATTCCCGAAAATACCTTCCTTCTCTCACAAGATGGTGGGATCTCTCGGCCGACCTAGGGTTTCTTGTTTTTCTTTTTCCTCAAAAACGTTAACCCTAGCAACCAACTGAGAGGGTATTTATAGGGCTACAACAGGGACCAATAGGCAAATATGAAAAGGACTTCCCACGTAATCAAATCTCCCAATCCTATCCCGGGTTAGGATTCAATTACGTAAATTACAATTCATTCCACTAAAGAATTATAATTGTACTCCTAATCACATTCGAAACTTATTTGATGTATCGGATTCAAAATCCACTTGCAAGATTTGATACAATCAAAACTTATAAGCTTTCTCAAGGGAATATCATCAATCCAAATTAACAGGACGTGGATTCCTTCAACTATTAATATTCACCATATATATAATGTTATTACCCAACCCACTGAGTTTATTGACTCATATAGAATCTCACTCTATGTGTAATCAAAGCAATAATCACTACATACACATGTCTAAAAATAGAATTCAGATTAAGAGCATAAGTAATCATAATATTCATGAGTTTTAAATTATTTTATAAAGTCAGTATAAAATAATTAACTCAACTGAGTCCTGTTCAATACACACAAAGTGTACTAGCACAAATAGTTAGAATAAACCATTCCCCGTAGTCAAGACAGACCTACTAAAAATTTATGCTACAGTTCTACTGATGGTGTGTCCAATTCCATCTAAAACTGTGAACAATAAACTTGTATTCCAAAAGAACCGATGATCTAGTCTTCTGTGTGTAAGCCGTACTCTACACACTAGATCAAATACTCTTTGTAAATACTAGACACATGCACATATATATAGTAAATGGCACACATTGCTCAAAATGAATTTTCATTAAAAATGTAAAGACATAACATAAAGCATATCTTTTAGTCTATATCTCTATCAATCTTCCACTTAGACTCAAAGCAATGCTTGTACACATCTAACTCCCATGCCCTCTACATGTCTATCAAAAACTTTTAAAGTTAAACTCTTTGTAAAAGGATCTGCCAGGTTGTCCTCATATGTAACCTTGGTCACCAGCACGTCACCTCTTTGCACGATGTCACGTATCAGGTGATACTTATGCTCAATGTGTTTAGATTTCTTATGAGTCCTGGGTTCCTTCGAATTAGCAACTGCCCCACTATTATCACAATAAAGTGTAATAGGTAATTGCACTGAAGGTATCACACTAAGATCCAAAAGAAAGTTTCTTAGCCAAACAACCTCTTTTGCAGCCTCAGATGCAGCCACATGCTCAGCTTCCATGGTAGAGTCAGCAACAAAGTCTGCTTCACACTCCTCCAGCTAATTGCTCCACCACCCAAAGTGAACACATATCCCGAGGTTGATTTTCTAGATTCATTATCTGATTGGAAGTCCGAATCTGTATATCCTATAGGCACAAGACTATCTGCTTGGTAAACTAACATATAATCTTTAGTCCTTTTCAAGTACTTAATTATATGTTTTACTGCAATCCAATGTTCTCACCCAGGGTTAGACTGAATCTGCTAACCATGCCTACGGCAAAACAGATATCAGGTCTAGTACATAGCATAGCATACATTAGGCTTCCTACTGCAGAAGCATAAGGAACTGCCTTCATACTTTCTATCTCTTCAGGTGTCTTAGGACACTGATCCTTAGATAGAGAAATTCCATACCTGAAAGGAAGAAATCCTTTCTTGGAATTATGCATACCAAAACGGGTGAGAATTTTATCGATATAAGTGGCTTGAGATAAGCATATCATCCTTTGCTTGCGATCTCGCAAAAGCTTGATCCCTAGGATGTGACTTGCTTCTCCCAAGTCCTTCATATCAAATTGTCCAGATAACCATACCTTGACTGAAGATAACACTCCCATATCGTTTCCAATAAGTAAGATGTCATCCACATATAGCACCAGAAACACCAAAGTTTTTCCATCACGCTTCTTGTACACACATGACTCGTCAGGACTTTGATCAAAACCATAAGATTTAATAGCTTGATCAAAACGAGTATTCCAAGATCTAGATGCCTGCTTAAGTCCATAAATGGACCTCTTAAGCTTGCACACCAAGTGCTCTTGGCCTTTTACTATAAAACCGTCTGGTTGCATCATGTAAATGCACTCGTCAATATTTCCATTAAGGAAAGCTGTCTTGACATCCATTTGCCAAACTTCGTAATCGAAATGAGCTGCAATGGATAAGAGAATCCGGATAGACTTAAGCATAGCTACTGGTGAAAAGGTTTCCTCATAGTCGATCCCTTCTTTCTGAGTAAAACCTTTTGCAACTAGCCTAGCCTTGAAGGTTTCCACATTCCCGTCTGCTCCTCTCTTCTTCTTATAGATCCACTTGCATCCGATGGGTTTTACTCCCTCAGGTGGTTCTACAAGATCCCAGACCTGATTAAAGTGCATAGACTCTATCTCTGATTTCATAGCATTTTGCCAAAGACTTGCATCTTTATCCTGTAATGCTTCATTGTAGCTACTGGGTTCAGTATCTAGTTTATCAGAGATTCTGTCATATGACTCTCCAAGGAACATATACCGTTTAGGTGTATTTATAACCCTCCCACTACGACGAGGCACAACCTGATTGTATGTGCTTGCAGTAATACGATCTGACTCTGATCCTTGTACTCCATCAACCTGCACTGGTTCTGAAACTGGTGCATTAATGGTATCCTTTTGTATCAGTTCAGGGTCAGTTCGTGTTACTATACTTCTCCCACTACGAATAGTTATTGAAAAGTTTGGGAACCTACTTTCTTGTGGTGTTTCTGCTTGTACTATTGGTATTAAAGGAGCCTGTCTAGTTTTATCATCTCTCAACTCTTCTAGAAATTTTACTTCTGGGTTTGTGGTCTATAATATAGTCCTCCTCCAAGAATCGGGCATTGGTGCTAACAATGACCTTCTGATCCTTAGGACAATAAAATAAACCACCTTTTGTTCCTTTAGGATATCCAACAAAGAAGCATACATCTATCCTTGATTCCAACTTATCTGGTTTACCTTTTAGTACATGTGCTGGACAACCCCAAACCCGAACATGTCTTATACTAGGCTTGCGCCCAGTCCACAGTTCTGTGGGTGTCTTAGGTACTGACTTAGATGGTACCAAGTTAAGAATATATGCAGCTGTCTCTAATGCATATCCCCAAAACGAAATAGGTAAGTCTGAATAACTCATCATAGATCTAACCATATCCATAAGAGTCCTATTCCTTCTTTCAGCTACACCATTCTGCTGTGGCGTACTAGGTGCAGACAACTGGGATTCAATCCCAGCATCTAATAAGTAATCTGTGAACTCTCCTAAGAGGTACTCGCCACCACGATCGGATCGTAGTGTCTTGATATTTTTACCATGACGGTTCTCCGTTTCTGCTTTAAAAATTTTAAATTTTTCAAAGCATTCAGACTTACGGCGCATCAGATAAATATACCCATATCTTAAGTAATCATCAATAAAGTGACAAAGTACTCAAAACCACCTCTAGCTTGGATATTCATTGGGCCACACAAATCAGAGTGAACCAATTCTAATATCTCCTTAGCTCTGTTGCCTTTGGCCGAGAATGGTCGCTTGGTCATTTTTCCTTCTAAGCAAGATTCACAGATCGGTAGTGCC
Organism: Calamus simplicifolius; assembly: GCA_900491605.1. Classification (NCBI taxonomy): domain Eukaryota; kingdom Viridiplantae; phylum Streptophyta; class Magnoliopsida; order Arecales; family Arecaceae; genus Calamus; species Calamus simplicifolius. Next base: position 190,343 of record UESW01004469.1, on the reverse strand, counting down.
TCCACTTCTAATGAACCTAATGGTCCATCTTGAACCAGTCTAGAAATCCGTCTTAGATTTATATGACCTAGGCGCAAGTGCCAAAGATAAGTTTGATTCATTTCAGAAGGATTTTTTCTCTTACATGGTCTATTATTGTTATTCACTTCATTTAGTTGCACAGTAGGAGAAACAGGATTAATAATATAAAGACCATCCAACAATATACCAGAACAGATAAAATGTTTATTTTTCTTAATAACAACGGAGTCATTAAAATAAACTGAATATCCATCATCAATCAACTTAGAAACTGAAATTAAATTCCTTCTAATTGAAGGTACAAAAAAATAGTCTTTTAATATTAAAATTCTATTTCTACTAAAAGAAAAGCTAAAATCTCTCACTACAACTA
>UESW01004469.1:97905-187540 GCA_900491605.1 Calamus simplicifolius | reverse complement strand
ACCCTCTGTGGATCATTTGCGCCCTTGGGGCTCAGCAGGATATGTTCACAATGCCTCCCATAAGTTGGAAAAGCTAGGTCCTAAAGCTAGCAAAAAGGTGTTCATCAGGTATCCTGAGAATTCGAAGGGTTACGTGATGTATGGTGCATATCCTGATGGAGAGTTGACTGAAGTAGAGTCCAGAGACGTGGAGTTTATTGAGAATGAATTCCTGAGCATTAGTGAAATTAGAAAGGACCTATCCCTATATGAGTTACAGGAGGACCTTCCTACTATCTCTAGCGAGGGAGGGGATTTTCAACCTGTCTCAGAGATCACCACAGATTGTTGGAATGCTAGGCCTAGTGGGAGTGCCGCATCAGACAGTGGAAGAGCATAAGCTGAGCCTAGTAGGAGCTCACCCATGAGGGTTGATGCACCATCTGAGAGCGGTCTTCAGGATCCAGATCCACTGTCATGGAGAACCAAACGTGGTCATATTCCATGATGTCATTTTGGGATTGAAGGAAATATGTTTCTCTGCACTCTGTTGGATCCATATGAGCCTGCTTCTGTTGAAAAGGCGCTCAATTCACCTGCTCAAAGTGAGTGGCTAGTTGTTATGGAAGATGGATGGTATTGATGGCCAAGAATCATGTGTGGGACTTGGTAGACCTTTCGCTTGGGCGCAAATCTATAGGAAACAAGTGGATTTTTAAGATAAAGCGCAAGACTAATGGGTCAATTGATAAATACAAGGCACGTTTAGTGGCGAAGGGCTATACCCAGATGGAGGGTGTAGACTTTGAGGAGACATTTTCTCCTGTGGTGAGATTTGCCTTCATTCGCCTGATCCTGGTTATAGTAGCCTATTTAGATTTGGAGCTACATCAAATGGATGTTAAGACAACATTTCTTAATGGAAGCCTAGATGAAGAAATCTACATAGATCAACCTTTGGGCTTTGTGACCAAAGGACATGAGGGCAAAGTGTGCTACCTTAGAAGATCCATATATGGTCTCAAGCAATCATTTAGGCAATGGTACCTCAAGTTTCATGAAGCCACTGTGTGTATATTAAGAAATCAGACGATGGGATTCTGATCTTGGTATTGTATGTAAATGATATCCTAATAGCTGGGAGTTCTATAGGGATGATCAATGCCACTAAGGAGTGGTTGTCCTCTGTCTTTGAGATGAAGGATATGGGTGAGGCGAATTTTGTGCTGTGAGTGAGTATCCTAAGGAATCGTGCTAAAGAAGTTTCTTGGTTTGTCATAAGAAACGTATATTGAGAAAATCCTAGAACGATTCCATATACACTATTCTAAACCCATTGATATCCCAATAAAGAAGGGTTATACTTCACGCATCGATCAATGTCCTAAAACTGATGAGAAGAGAGAAAAGATGAGTAGGATCCCTTATGCTAGTGTTGTAGAAAGCTTGATGTACACCATGTTGTGTACTCGCCCTAATATTTGCTTTGCAGTCGACTTGGTTAGCCGATACCAAAGTAATCCAGGACTTGCTCATTGAGTTGCAGTTAAAAGGATTTTCTGTTACCTTCGTGGTACTGCCAATCTTACCCTATGCTATCAGGGTGGAGATTTAAGATTAAAGGGTTTTTGTGACTCTGATTGGGTTGGCCATAGAGACGAGCATAGATCCACCACAGGATATGCATTCATTTTTGATGGAGGAGCTGTCACTTGGTGCAGTAAGAAACAAAGCTGCACTGCCCTGTCTACTGTGGAAGCCGAATATATTGCTTGTTCGGCTGTTGTCTAGGAGGCCGTGTGGCTGAGGAGGTTCTTGAGGCAACTCGAGATATCAACAAATGCGCATGAGGCTATTCAGATCAGTTCTAATAGTATGGTAGCATTACAATATGCTAAGGATCCTAAGTATCATGAAAGGACCAAGCATATTGACATCAGATATCACTTCATTCGGGATATGATCAAGCAAGGAGAAGTTATCCTACAGCATATCTTCACGGGTAGGATGCTGGCTGATCCTCTGACAAAGCCTATTCCTAGGGATGTGTTCCAGGCACATATGAGGGGTCTAGGTCTGTATAGAGTATGATAGACCGGATATGTTTCAGACTTAGGAATTTGTATCTATTTTTTTTTGTTGTCAAATAGGGATTGTATGGACATCAATGACTATATGTTAAAGTTTATGAAATATTTATTTTCATTATTATAATAAGTTCATATTTATAGGCACATATGTGTATAAATGTCACAGGCTTAGATTAGCCCACTCACATGGGTGATCGCTCTGACACATTTGTAGTGGGTAGGATGAGACTATAGTAGCCATTATAGATGATTGAGTAGCAATGCATAAGTTACAAATTGTATAAGTTGCAAAATGAGATACATAAATTATAATTGAATAGATTATAATCAAAGTTGCCTCAGTTTTGATTAAGATGAGACTCAGGAGAGTCAAGTACGGAATACATACATGCGTGTATGATGTATGAATATTGATATGTCCATAGAATCTGTACTAAGCATTAGTGTGTGCTCAAGTCAGGCAACTTTGTGATACCTGGACTTGTGTTCATATGGTGTTTGAGTATGATATAGCCTATTGAGTGGGAGCTCCACCGTACCATGTATTATGTTGCATGTGCTTAAGTCGACCCAGCAGGGGGTAACGTGATACATTCTCTCTCCGTTGTCATGTGAGCCCTACAAATATGAAGTGCCCTTAGACTTGAACATATATCATGAAGTTGGAGTTCAGGATGACTTCCTTAGCCTTGTATGAAACAATCCTAAGAAGTCAAATGGATAAAGATGGACTGGTAGGAAGATTATTCGCGACCACACGTTTTGTTTGTGATCCATTGCCCGGGCAATCATGTGTATGAGTTGCATATGATTATGGATACAAACATTATGACTTTGTGTTTTTCAAGTGCTGCTTAGGGTAGATCTCTTGAGGGATTGAGAGTTCTTGATTAGGTATGATCGAATTATCTGGGACACAGATGGGATTGGATTATATTCCTATTCGCTACATTAGTTATTTATTAACTTAATGTAGTATATTCACTATATGTCACTGTGTATGAGTTTCGTTGGGTCACACACCCCACCGTACTACATGTTGAGTGAGTTGAGGTTATTGTTCCTATATGGACGAGTGAGAGATTGTTTGCCTGGGTCCCAGAAGATGAGACTCTTCGTAAGTCTGGGACTCTTGGTATTCCTTGGCATTATCCGCTATTAAATTCATGTTCTATATGAAGACCGAGGGTGTCTTCTAAGAGGAACAGAACAAGGATACTAAGCCTTCTTCTTCCTCTTCCTCACTGGTACTACGCTTCCTCTTCCTCACCGGTACTACGGCTTAGAGATGTGGACGCACTGGGAACTCTAGTAGCTCCTGACGATCGACGATCCACTGTTTTTGCTGCCGCCGAAACAAGGTATGTTTCTTATTTACGGTTCCTACAAACCCCTTACCTATTATACTCTCTCTGCTCTCGAGTTTTCGGCCATGGGACCATGGTCGAGAAGGAACAGAGAGACAAAAATCCCCGTGACTCAAATAGGCAAAGGCAATCGACTAGATATATTGAGAGAGACAGAGAGATAGAGTAAGGGAGGAGGCTCCTAGCTTCTCAATGGCTGATCAGGCCCTTGCTCACCATCAACAACTAGCTAAATGAATGAAAGAAAGACGGAGGAGATGGAGATATGAAAGAAAAGAAAAACAAAGAGAAGACAGAGGAAGATGGATTTATGGGTGGCTTTGAATGCTGGCGAAGTTCGGTGATAGCACAATGGGAGCATGGCAGCTGATGAAGGCTCACGAGCAAGAGAGGATCATTGGAGAAAGAGGTAGTGGTTGGTGGTTCGAACATGAGGATAAGAGGGAAGATGGTTGTTGTCTCCTGTCATTTTTACTTATCTTTTTATAGCCATAAGATGCATAGAATTCGTCTGGGGAGTAGGATTTGAGTGAGGAACAAAGTAGTAGTTTGTTTCTAATACTAGTTAAATAAACAATCTTGTAAATGAATGGTTTTCATATTGTTTTTAATTGAGATATTTGGTTTTAAATTGACATTGATACATTGCTTTGTTAAGAATTTTTTAAATTATAGGTCTTGCATATCCTCTGAGGTCATACCTTAGGAAATATACAGCCATGTCACATGTTTAGCCCAGACAATGAGTTGGGGCATGACAAATTATAGAAAAATATGTGAGAACCTATGCTGGTACATGTAAGGCCAAGAAACTCAAATAATATCTTCTGGCTAGCATTTTTTGAAATAAGAATTGTAACATTTTTTGAGAATCTTATTTGATTTTTATCTTTTTCAAGTTTGTTGCTGTATAGGAAAGAGGTTGAAAGCAAAGTATGGATTTAGTTGAGATAGATGTGCGATAAGCATTAGAAAGAAGAATAGAGTGAGGAAAGAGTCAATTAAAAGACTAGTTATCTCTCAGGTGTTAAGACATCCAGACATGTTAATAAAACATGTTGAACATCAAATGTTCAGACAACCTATAGCAACATTAAGTTTGGGTTCTTTCCTCATATTACCCTTAAGAAATGTTGATCATATTTTTGAACTCGTTAGGCTTGGGTGCTGCAATACAAACTACTTCTATATATTCATGATGACCAAGCTCTGTTGAACTATCTCGGACTAGTCGATTCGAGACATATTGAACCGTATCGGTTAGGAACTGGGATGGTTTAGCAATACGAGTTGGTATGCATTCATGAGTGTGCCACGAGTTCGGATTTTGAATCCAGTTCAACCAATTTAATAAATATAAAAGAAACCTCTCTTTTGTCTTTAGTTCGTTCTTCACCTTTTTGTTCGATGTCTCTCCCATATGAACAAACCCTAACCCTCTTTGCCCGGTGTCTCGCTCGCCACCCTCTTCGCTGCAGCCCTTGGGATGGTCGCCCTTAATATGGTCCATTGCCCGCAACATTCATTGCCCATCATCCAAGCCCGGACCTTAATCCTTTTCGAAATGCCACCTCTTCGAAACCACATATTAGAGGAGAGAAGCACAATTGCCAGAGATATATCTGTTCCCACTTTCCCTCTCCTCTCTCTGCTTCTTTCTTTCTCTCTCTCCTCTCTCTGGCCTGCTTGCCATCGTTGCGCTTCTTCCGTTCATCGTGGTTCAATACGATATATACCACCAATATCATACTGAATTGGTAACTGGTTGACATGGGTTGTTGGTATGGTTCGACAGACCTTGATTATGGCCATCTTTGTCTGTCACAAGTTCCTTATCCTTTTTGGTTGAAATGGATTGGTATGATTGCAAGTTGATAGGAGTTGTGTTGCACAAGTGGCTGATGCTGTGAACGGTAGTAGAACAGCTGTCAGGGGTGAAGAACTAAGGTTGGAAATTGAGGAAACTATTTTTGGTGAATTTACTAGCATTGAACATGTAAGAGGCATTCTTTCAATCGGGAAGCTAACTTTTTGAATACAGTGCAGAATTTCAATTTGACAAGTTTTGATGAATGCCATGAATGCTTCTTTTTCATTCTTCAAATCTTGAAATAGGCCATCTTCTTCAATTTGCTTTATTTTATAGCAACATTTTTGTTCTCTTAAACTTTCTACCATAATCCTTAAACTGAAATCCAATGGTTTTCAGAGAAGTGAATAAGCTGATGGTCACTTGTCTTTTATATGAAAAACTGTGTTACCTGGAACACTCTGTTCAGCTGTAGTGGTCCTTCAGAAGGACTTCATCTATGCTGGAATCACCATATGCTTACAGTAACAACCATGTCTGACACTAGCCAAGTCCATGCGGATGAGAATTGGAAGACGACATTAAGTAAATGTTCTTAACAAACATTTCAGCATCACAAGATGGATCTACAATATCTTCTGCATCTGGTGGTAGGATGAAGATTTCTGGAAGGACTTAATTTCAAAGATCCCCTGAGGAATTCAAAAAAGCAATTTGATTCTTGATTCTAGATGTCATGATTATCAGTCATTGACTATATGCCACTGTACATATTTTATACATCAATTCCATTACTTTCAGTATCTTGCTTTATATTTACTAACCCTAAAGATCTAATACACAACTGGTTGTCACCACAGAAGCACGGTCTCAATGTTATCAAGAGCTAAAAGTTTAGCTCATTCACTATTTGGTGGATGCTGTTGATATGCAGTCTTTGTATTTATTAGTACATTGTATTCATAAAAAAAAAGAAAGAAGCAAAAATGGCCAAACAATCTTTTCTGCTTCTCTCCACTCCTGATCAAATCGACAGAATGTATTAAACTTGGTGCTTTTTGTAAACAGATATTACAGACATTCCCAATATACTCTGGAGGCAGTACAACTAAAACTTTATTTTCTTGTTTTAATTTTTATCTTTTAAAGGGGGTTGCATTTTTGTTGCACAGCTGCTTCTCATGGTTTGTATTTTTATTTATTTCTGTATGAGCTGTTCTGTGCTGGTACACTCATCTTCCTTCTGTGTGGATACTCTGGTTCAGACAGTGCCATGTCTTCTTTTTCTATCCTCCTAGATGAAGCGTTGCAGAAGGTGATGATACATTTAGAAAACTAGAGGAGCTTCCAACTTGTCAGGAAGGGATTTTTGTGACGGTATACGTGTTCTCATATGATTCATGAGTTTCTTATATAGGTGTTTGATGTATCGGAACAATTACTCCTGTAGTAGCTGCACTGCTTGTATTATTATTTAAGCTATCAGGCATGTATTATGGCCTCCTTTGTTTCTTCTTCCATATTTCAGGTTCTCTATATATGATTGGTGAAACGGAATATCAGAATAATGCAAGCTGGGTTCCAAAATATGTGACGCTTGTGTACCTCTGCTCCATGGTGCATGGTTCTCGGCTCACCAGTTCCCAACCAATGCCATCAAATGATTGGTTAATCAACTATGCTTTAGCTTTAGCTTTGCAGTCAAACAGTGAAGACCATGGTGTTAATCAACTATGCTCTATGATTGGTTATTCATTCAGACCCTGGAGACAACAATAACTAGTGCTTGTGTGACTTTCTTTTTAATCTAGCTCTTCCACATTGATGCAAATTAAGACTGTCCAAAATTCAAGCAACTGACTAATATCTCATAGCTCCATGAACAGCCATCCACTTCTTTAATATCTTCCCATTCCTATAATCAAGGTTACAAGCGAATCGTGCCAGGTCACTAGCAGCATGCCGCCCAGGGTTGACTTAGCACCAATTAATTCTTTATTTAATATTTTTAAAATAAAATTAGTATCAAGTCCTTTTCTTTAACTTGTTATCACATTTGATGTGACATATGTGCTGGTATGTACTCTGCCAGTTGGTGATTGGCGTGCCCACTGGCACTGGCATTTCGAATCCTTGACCAAGGTATAGAATAAACTGTTCTTTGTCAGCCCAAAAGAACAGGTCTTCATGCCAGGTCCATACCTCATTTCCATTCCATGGCCTTGATGTTGATGGATTCCATTTCTTTTTCCTACTTGTCTGCCTCACCTTAATCTATAATTTACTTACAGCCCTTGCAACTGTCAGTGATCTGCATTTGGTTTCTCTGGTTAGTAGATTAGAAAAATCACTTGTACTTACCTAATTGGGCATCTCTGCAAGTGGACTGGGTCTAGCATGACCTGGATCTGAATCTGATTTTCTTTCAATTTATGATATTTATACCAGTCAGGTTATTCTGGCCAGGCTGGGTCAAGCATCATGCAAGCCCAACCCAACGGATTTGAGTGTGGACTTGGTTGGGTCTACATTCAGGTTCAATGCAACATAAAAGAAAAACACATTTCTGTTCTTTTCAGAAGGAAAATCAGTAATAATATGAATAATTATTTGAGAGAACTAAGGTCGGTATTTAAGTTATTTTCAAAGTGTTTGGCATTAGGTTGGATAAGGCTTAGCATGGCCAAGTCCTGTTAGGTCATGTAATGACCAATTTTAAATCTTACTAGGGCATGGATTAGTAGAAAAAAATATGATGCAAATGCAACCCGGTTTTTCAAATGGTTCATATTTTAGGTTAAGGTATCAGGCTGTCAGGAGGGTCCGGTTCATGGGTTTGACAAGGACCTCTTAATCTACTTTTCATCATGTACATTGAGGTCTCGTATCTGCTTATCTTTTTCTTTAATCTTTTGTTTTGACATCTTAACGAAGTTGTTTTCTTCAATTCTTCTGTCGTACAGATACCAGAGTGAGCACTGCAAAAGATAAATTAAAGTCTATTATGAAGAGAAGGCTTTCTGAAGCTGCAATTGAAAGCGAAAGACAGGTGAGTTGAAGTGCCTCACTGAATGTAGTATAATGAAATAAATACTTTGACTTGTTGGTACCTTTGTTCCCCTCTAGTTTGCAGCGGATGGAATGCCTTCTATAATTCCACAACAGCGATATCTGTAGATAAATTTGTTGTGTCCAGCCAACCATATTTCAGGAATTTTTCTCTAAACAGGTAGCAAATCATAACATCATGCCAACACTATACTTTTTTGTAAACCCCCTCTGTCACCACCACATCACTCCCCCACCACAAATTATAATAATAATAATAATAATAAACCAGATTTCATCAACTGGATACTGCAGATATTATTAGTTACATTTTGCTTCCTCTTGTGCTCATCCACTCTATGCTCCTCTTGTCTGTTGCTTCCACCACAATCTCTTAACAAGCTCTTCATAATCGTTTGTAAACATGGCTAGATCTTTTTGAGTCTCTTTGTATTATTTTCTTTCACTTGCTAAGTTATCACTTGCAATGACATCCATCATATCCACAAAGCCATCGTATGCTTGTTCCTTAAAACAGTATGGTGATGCTAAATTGTTGGAAACCAGGTTTTGCTTGCTGGATCCTGGTGAGGTTGATGCCAGGAAAAGTCTTCTAGTCAGGCTCAGTCAGGTTAGTATGTATAGCTTCAGCCATTTTGATTGGATCTATGGTCGTCTTCATTAATGTTTGGACAAGGTTGGCTCAAGTTAACTTGTTGGGTCTGGATAGGCCCACTTCCTGGATACTGGCTTAAAAGTCTTTGAACTTGCAATGAAGAAAAGGGGAGGTTTCGAAACTCAGATTTGCCCCATAGACTATGGTCCAGGCAGTCTGAAATGAAAAGTGTGATGCCTAAGAAATTCGCCTTGAGGTTTTAATAATAATACACCATGAGAGAATCACTTTGCAAGGCCATTGAAACAAAATATATAACTGCTTGTGTTGGCTCATTCTGGGTTTTTGGAGTATTGGATTGTTCTGCTATGTTTGGGGCCACTGGGCTTGTATGTTTAGATCTCATGCAAGACATATTGTGAGGCAGGCCAGTGGGTGCAGGGTTTATGTGTTCTGGCAGATAGGTAAATTTGGTTCAGAGAGGCAGGGTTTTCTTTTCTAGCCTTTTATTCTGATATTAAAACTCTTTCTCAACCCTCTGGTAGCCATAATCCATCCAAAATATGCTTCTACAATTCAAATTTCATTCAATAATTGTGCCCAAACTTCAGTATAAACTTCATGACTTCGAATAACAGGTCTAATTTTAAAGTGCAATATATAATTTGCAGTGCTCGAAATCAGTATTAAGGTGAGCATCAGTGGTCATAAATAGACATTTTGCTTCAGCGCTTTCAGTTCGCTATCAATTTGTGCATTTGTTACACTAGTGGAACTGAAATCAATATTGAAGGAGCATTAGTTGTCATAAAAATTTAGTGTCTTCCATCACTCTTGATTTTGGTTTGATACACTTGACTGGGTTTCAATGCCTTCAATGAAGTCTGGAGTGCATATGAGGGGAGGGAGAAAAGTAGTCACTGCATGTGTTAAAGTACAGCTAAAGTCTTTCTTAATAGACTGTTAACCTGTGCCAACTCAGAGCAATCAATGAAGAGGAGAAAAACAATTGGAAAAACCAGCCAGATCCATTTCCACCTGTCTGTTTTGGATCTATTTTCTAAACTCATTTCCTAATTAATTTTGACCGCATTGCATCAGGGATGCCCATGCACCTGAGTCGCAGAATTTTTTATCAAGTCGATCTCATAGGATTATTTTATCAAGTTAATCACATGGACTCATTATTTTCTTTGGGTTGAACCACTCGGTGGACCAGGAAAAAGCATGGCACGAGGAAGCAGACCTTATTGCACCAACCAAGCACCTAAAATGATCTGCCACAGATTTGTGTTGCTCTACTTTTTCCTCAGAGTTCAGTTTTAGGACGAAGCTTAAGAAGGAAAGGCACGCTGGCCTTCCGGAGTGCTTAATAGATCCAAGACGTATTGAATCGATCATATCTTGGATGATCTTGAACAAGAATAAATTTTCTTTTATTTTATTTTTTTCCTTCTCTTGTTTTTAATTCTGATAATACATGCAAGTGTTGAGAGAGAGAGAGAGAGAGAGAGAGAGATTATTGGTATGTCCTTTTTTGCCAGCATGACATCAAAAGGATCTGTTAAAACCTAGGAGTTAGTTCTCCATGATTTATGCACAAAGTTCATTTTCGGTAGTAAATTTTTACCTCCTTGATATACTCTGCTTATTTTCATCAAAAAATACAGATATATTCTGCATGTTGCTTGTAGCAGCCTGAAAGTAGGACTAAGCAGGGCTAAATTTGCTTGAAAATTAGATTAAAACCAATCTTATCCACGTATATCCTTTTCAAGGTAGAAAACATGAAAATTCCACGCTGTTGTTCTGATAGTCTTGTCATTTATATTTATATTGTTGCATACGTTGAATGATTAATATATTAGAAATTAAATCTAAATTTTTGATGAAAATCATTACCATGAAGCTCAAGAATTATTCATATGCAACCATCAAAAATTAATAAACATAAACGGAAGTGTGCCTGAATCTATATTGCTTGATTGCTCTTTAGAGTCCTGCGGTTGGCCTTTCGTACTCCCCGAGAGCCCTTTAGAATTTTTTCTAGGCTTTTCTTTCTGATGATGAGATTCAGAGAAGAAAATCGTATATCACCGCTATATATAGGTAACTTCATTATTATCTTTTGGTATTTTAATTTTAGTCTATCAAAAAAATAGAAATAACCCTTTAGGTTTCTACACATTAAAGGCTCACAACTTATTAGATACATTAAAAGCCTAAATTACTGAAACCTTATCACATCATTTTTAATTAAGTTTAACCATATTTGACAGTTCGCAACACATAATTATTTCACATATAAGCCCAATGTTGAATTAATAATCTAACATACTATATAGATTATGTGTTTCAACTTATTTAATGGCATAAGGCACGGAGAAGATTTAGAGGAAGAACAATAATAGTAACAAAGCTTTTATTTCAAAATAATTGGGACAAGTTACATTAATATTTTTTCTCCATTATATTCAATTTTGAATCATTTTTTAATAAAATAAAATATTTTAAATATTTTTTTATTACTTTCTTTCATATAATTCTAGTCTCTCTTTTTCTTCTATATAAATCAAATCATTTCTTCACATCAGTGCATTCTTAGATTTACATTACAAATGTTCAAATTATTTAAGTCATTCTTCTCTCAATTTATTCTTAATTAAAATTTTAATATATACAAAGATTTATACTAAAAAATTTATCAGTTTGTAGCAGCAGAAAGAACTTAATTTCTTTGTAGCCGCACATTTCTAAAACACATTATCATAATAATTTGATTAACTTAGTTAAAACCTTGGGATATACCTAGAGATGTTTTGCGCAACCATTAAAACATCCAGGTTGACAAATAAGAAATATTATAAAATCACTGATAACTAATTTCATATTGGTCCATTTTTATAAGAAAAAACAAAAAGAGATGCATCTTATGCATCGCTATTAGAAGGGACAGACCTCTTATGATTTTGCATGCGTTTGTCTATTTCCCCTATGGAAATTGCTTCCCCATTTCTCATTTTGGTTATTTCTCATTCATAAGACTGTCATCTCCTCAATCTCCCAAGCTAAAGTTAACAATCATAAGCTACTATGAGACTGGGTACTGCACACCCAATTGCTATCTAGGACCAAGAAACAGTCACCAAGAAGCTATCTTGAAGGCTTGAACATGAAAAACTTTCTTCATCCTTTATCACAAGTTCCTTTGGTGAGTCTAGGGACCTGGTCAACCAAATCAAGCTAAACATTGGGCAAATATCCAATAGGTCTAAATGAAGTCTTGGGGACCAGCTGCGAGCATTCTTTTTTTCCCTCTCTCTCTCTCTCTCTCTCTCTCTCTCTTTTCAAGGACAATCTCAATGGGCTCAATGCATAGAAAGAGAAGAGGGGTTGGTGCTTTGATGCTCACACGTGCACCTTGTGCTTCACCCTTATACTACTATCTCCTTCTCAAAAGACTTTTTAACATATTCAACGCGGTACAAATTAATCCATGATTCTATATATCACACCCTTCCCTAGAGACCCAGATACTCTTTTTTATCCCGTAATCATAAAGAAAGATAAATAAACAAAGCATGCAAACTTGGGAGTTATCATCACATCAATGAGATCTCATCCAAAACAAAGGGATCTTCTCGTGGATGGGACCCTTGACCGACTGCTTGGAAAGCTCACATGATGGTCCTCCCTGAATTATTGCCTAATGAACGGACCGTGGGAGGCACGTGAGGTAAAATGATGGGTTCATAAGCTTTGGAGTCTTAGAGGCTCTCTCACTTCAATGTATTAAATGTATTAAATGGCGTACCTATGGTCCCCTAAGCTGGTTAATTATGTGATTCTTGTTCCTTTCTTCCTTCTATTGTTTATGGTGGATCAGTATATAATGCTGTTTTTTCCAGGTGGGAGGCTTAATATTTTTGGCAATAGTTAATTAGGTTGAATTAAAAACAAATTTGTTCACAAGAAACATCCACTTGAGGGTATATCATCTATTTTATGCTGTAAAAGATAATTAATTTTGCTTCACGATTCCAAACATTAATTAGCCATGTACTTGGGCATTTCAATCACACACCAACTTGGTAGCCATGCATGTTTTCTTTAAAGATGAGGAACTGAAGAAATGAAGAATTCAGAGTCAATTACTAAAAGAAAGCCTTGGTGTACAAGTTGATTTAACTTAGAAGCTTAAGCCGCAAGATTTGTTCTCAATTTATTTACATCAATCCTCCTCCTCCTCTCTCTCTCTCTCTCTCTCTCTCTCTCTCTCAATAGTATTATTTCATGTGGACCTAAATTTCGTACGTCATGTGCTAACCATTTTAGCTCAAAAGCCTGCTCTTCATGAACCACCCTTTACTACAGAATCAGAAGAACAATTGTGATTAATTCTTTCAAAGCAACAATAGCTAGCTTTGGGTTGATGTGTACTAGCGACAATAATGCCGGAGAGCTTCTTAAGTCGTTGAAGGTATAAAAACTTATGATAGTACTTGTATTTTAGATTTTAATAGTTCTTACCATGCTTGCTCCTGGTGAGATTGGTTCAATATTTTTATGTTAAAGAAAGGGACTATTCAGTTGGTTGATGGTTTAGTTTGTGAGATCAGTGGTATAGAGACAGTAAAATCTTGATATTTGATGGAGCAATTATATTCTGAATGAGATATGGTAGTCCCAAACTCAACTCAACTCAACTCATCTAAGCCTTTTCCCAACTACATGAATCGCTTCCTCCACTCTGCATTAGAGTTCAGAGACCATTTGTGGTCAATGTTTATGAGGTGGAGTTCTGAAAAGGTGAGACATGGCATCATGTTATTGCTGAAGGGCATAAAGCGCAACAACAAATAATTTGGTGTTAGACTTAATTTACTTAAACATAATTACCTCCAGCCATTATTATTTAATGGTGATAAGGAATCCGATCTTGATTGATCTTCCCTCTTGATCTTCCTCTTCCTCTCGATGGATCGGTCTTCTAATCAACGAGCTCTCGCATTCAGATGGTGTATGCCTTCATGATTGCTCTTGATCAGGGACTCAATTCCAATGCCTCCACTTTTAGGTTTCTCTCTATAGAACCTTAAGATCTCTCTCGAGAACCTTGTTCTGAAACTTTAGGATCTCTCTCGAGAGAACCGTATTCAGAAACTTAGGATCTCTCTTGAGAGAATCGTGTTCTGAAACCTTAGAGAATGAAACCTTAGGATGGGTTCCTATTTTATACCCTTTTCCTTCAACGCTTGCCCCATCAAGCGAGCGCGAATTTTAGGAATTAAGGGAGGGGGGCTGTTATCACTTTAATGGGGGATACGTTAGTTAATAAATTAGGACCATTATTAAGATAGGTTACTACATTCTCCCACTTGGTCCGTATATTTTATCAACACTGAACAAGAAACTAAATACATGAATCATAGCGATAGGTCCTCTATAATTGAGTATTATCTTCTATGTATTACAATGCATTCAATTTCTTTATCACCATTCCAAATGTGACAACATAACATAATGAATAAACCATATGTTTATTCAGAGTCCAAAAGAAAAGTTTGTCATTTCTCAAAAGTCATATAACGTGTACACCTGAATGAGAAATAAACAAACGATTGAAATAAGAGTTTCTTTGTACAAATTGTTATCAATACAATTATATCATGGAACCAACTCCCATTCTTATCACATGATCCTTAAACTTCTTAATTGGCATGCCTTTAGTCAAAGGATCAGCTATCATCAATTCAGTGCTAACGTGTTCTATGACCACTTTATTCTCTTTAACACGTTCTCTTATGGCTAAATACTTAATGTCGATATGTTTACTTCGACTACCACTCTTATGGTTTTTAGCCAAAAATACAGCAGCTGAATTGTCACAGTACAGTTTAATTGGCCTAGTAATGGAGTCAACAATTCTAAGCCCTGAGATGAAACTCTTCAACCATACACCTTGCGATGTAGCCTCAAAACAAGCAACGAACTCCGCTTCCATAGTAGAGGTAGCAGTCAAGGTCTGCTTTGCACTCCTCCATGATATGGCTCCACCAGCTAACATAATATAAATCCTGATGTTGATTTCCGAGAATCAACGCAGCCAGCAAAGTCCGAATCTGAGTAGCCCTCTATCTCCAAATGATCAGTTTGTCTATACATGAGCATGTAGTCCTTGGTCCCTTGAAGATACCTCATGACCTTTTTAGCAGCTCTCCAATGGTCTAAACCTGGATTACTCTGATATCTTCCCAACATTCCTACTGCAAATGCTATGTCAGGTCTTGTGCAAACCTGAGCATACATTAGGCTTCCAACAGCTGAAGCATATGGAATGTTGTGCATCTGTTCCCGTTCAAGTTCATTTTTAGGGCACTGGTTCAAAGCGAACTTGTCACCCTTCACTATAGGTGCAACACTTGGTGAACAATTTTTCATCCGAAATCTCTCCAAGACTTTATTGATATAAGTTTCTTGAGACAATCCCAAAATGCCTCGAGATCTTTCTCTATGGATCTTAATGCCAATGACATAAGATGCCTCACTCATATCTTTCATATCAAAATTTTTAGAGAGAAATTGTTTCACCTCATGTAGCAACCCTTTATCATTGGTTGCAAGTAGAATGTCATCCACATATAGGACCAAGAAACAAATTTTGCTCCCACTAACCTTCTGGTATATACATTGATCCATGATGTTCTCTTCAAAACCAAAGGAAGAGATCACATCATGAAATTTTAAATACCACTGACGTGAGGCTTGTTTCAATCCATATATGGATTTCTTAAGTTTGCAAACCAAATGCTCACCATCACTAGAGGAAAATCCTTCAGGTTGTTTCATGTAAACCTCTTCCTCTAGATCTCCATTAAGGAATGCGGTCTTCACATCCATTTGATGTAACTCAAAATCAAAATGAGCTACCAATGCCATAATTATTCGGAGAGAGTCTTTCTTGGATACAGGAGAAAATGTCTCCGTGTAGTCGATTCCTTCCCTCTGAGTGAATCCTTTGGCAACGAGTCTTGCTTTATATCTCTCAATGTTGCCTTGTGAGTCTTTCTTTATTTTGAAGATCCATCTACATCCAATGGCTTTTACACCATCAGGCAACTCAACAAGATCCCAGACTCGATTAGATGCCATAGATTCCATCTCTTCTTTCATGGCATTGAACCACAAGTTTGATTCCTTAGAACTCATGGCTTGTGAAAACGTTTCAGGATCATTTTCGGCTCCAATGTTATAGTCAGATTCATGTAGATACACAACATAATCACTAGGAATTGCTGATTTCTTTATTCTAGTTGATCTTCTTAATGTTGTGTCAATGACCTCTTGAGGAGTATCTTGCACAACTGATTGTTGATGAACAACACGATCTTCTAGATTACCATCAGCTTGTGAAATCTCAATGACTGGTTGTTGGGCACTTAATTGAGTTTGAGGAGTGCTATAAATAACAACCAATCCCTCACTTGAAGTGGAAGCTGGAATAACTGAATGATCTTTCTCAGAAGAAGCCAAATACTGAGATTGATCACTCCCACTGATCAAGTCATTCTCAAGAAATTTTGCATTTCTTGATTCCACAATCCTAGTGCTGTGAGATGGACAATAAAATCTATAACCCTTGGACTTCTCAGCATATCCAATAAAGTATCCACTGATAGTCCTTGGGTCTAGTTTCTTTTCTTGTGGATTATAGACTCTTACTTCAGATGGGCATCCCCAAACACGTATATGTTGCAGACTCGGTTTCCAACCTTTAAATAACTCAAATGGCTTTGGAAACAGCCTTGGTTGGAACCCGATTCAATATATACGCAGCAGTTTTAAGAGCTTCAGTCCCAAGGATTAAAGGTAACAGCCCCCCTGCTCCTTACCATGTCCAATAATGCGGTTTCTCCTTTCAGCTACACCGTTTTGGTCAGGAGACCCTCGCTTGTATGTGCAACGTTGAAGAAAGGGAGGAACCCATTCCTCAGTGTTTCAGTAAGATTCTCAAGGTCTATCTGAACACGATTTTAATTTGATCCTAAAGTTTCTCTACTTCTCTCAAATCCTTAAAGCATCAAGGTTCTCGTTCTTAGGTTCTATATCGAGAAACCTAAAATGAGCATTGAATTAGTCTCTGATCAAGAAATCATGAAGGCATACACCATCGAATGTAGATCTCGTTGATTAGAAACCGATCATCTTGATCAATCGGATCGTTGAATGCTTTCCCTTTATGCAGTCCACACAAGTGTCCTTCATTAAAATAATCTGGAGTACTCCAGTTTACTAAATTTCTAATTTGGTATCAAGCCTATGCCTAATCCGATGACTATTATTCTCTTTTCAACAGTTAATCTTTTTCCAGTTTTTTCGTGGTTTCATCATTATCAGGTGACCATTTAATTCAGATTGATTTTGGAAAAGATTGTCATGACAAGTTACCATTCAATTACATGAAATGATTTATTTTTATCAGCATTTTTCCTGTTTAATATGAAATGTGATATTCTTTTAAGTTGATAAATAAATTATGGAAGAGAAATTCTTCTTCAATTATAATATGACTTTATCAAATCCAAAACAAAACTCAGAATGTTATGAACGTGGAACGGTCCAATGCTTCACATGTGAACCTGTTTCCTAATACCTTCCTGTTCAAAAATTCCCTGAAGGTTTCCAATTTGATTTAGAAAACCCTGCAAAGTTATTTGAAACATGGATTGTAGCACCATGAATCAACACCATTGAAATTAGATGAGATGTCAGAATTGTGCATTTATGACATCCCACAATATAGTTAATAAAAGGTTGATTTATTATAAATCAAGCTATTGAATTTGAGACAATCTTTCTTTATATCTTCTTGCAAAAGAAGCACTTGGACTCCTTCTTGTCTTCTAATGGATGGATACTTTACCCTTTCCTTTGCGTTTGGCTTTGAAAAGATGTGTTACTAAATGTGAATTCCTCTATTTTGTGGCATAGATTAGGTCATTTCTCCATTGAGAGAATTAAAAGATTAGTAAAAATGGAGTACTTGAACTCTTGATTTTACTGATTTTGACACTTGTGTGGATTGCATAAAGGGAAAGCAACCAACAAGTCCAAGAAAAATGCCAAGAGAAGTTCGGAAATACTGGAGATCATACATACGGATATCTAGCCCAGATATGGATTCGTATGGTCAGAGATACTTCATCTCATTTATTGCTATACGATATATGTATCTCTACCTACTTCATAATAAGCGAAGCATTAGAGCCTTTAAGGTATTTAAGGCAGAATAAGAAACAATGCGGCAAGCAAATTAAAATCAGGTCAATAGAGGTGGAAATATTATGGTCATAACTGAAATGGACAATAACCTGATGTCATGTTTTACCAATGTAAACATGCAATAACATGAATCAATAACATACAATTGTTGCAAATATACTCATAGCTCATTCTGTGACCAAATTATATTCCTTTTAATTCCTGTGGGTAATTAAGAAAATAATTTGTTATCGCATCCTAATTAATTATATTAGTGCAACAAAAATTCCTGTGGGATAAGATTCATTACATTAATATAATTAGTCACAATTAATGTCATCTAACCTTATGTGATCTTTGCAACTCAATATATAATTTTGATTAATCAAAGATGCTGTGGCTACTCCTCAATTAATCAACATCATATTGATCACATGACATTATATGCATATAGATTAACCAATTTAGCATGATTATTAGGTAGTGATCTTAATCAACGTAACATTTCCAAATCAAGATCCGAGTTAGTCAAATTGGCCAGGCCAGTGAAAGAGAAGTGGGGGTCCCCCCGTTGCTTTCCTTAGGTCAGTCAACGGAACCAATTAAGTAACCACAATCTCTTTACCTTTCTAGACACCAAATGACCAATCAGACCTTGAAAGGATTTGCACTGTGATTTTTACACTACCACCAAATTCATGCATAGAATAAATCTAGTATGCAGAACAGAAGATAACATTTCAATATCTATTTAATGAATTTTAAAATTATCATCTTAAGAAAAATTTTTGTTAATTAAAACACGTCCGGCCGTAGCTCATTATTCCCTTGGGCCAGTCTATGCAAACACCGTAGGCATAGAGACTCAGGAGGCGTATTTTAATACAAAAATTTAAACTCAAGAAACAAATGATAAAAATAAATCATGTTACATGATTTAATAAAACATTAAACAGATAATAAATGAATTTAAAATCCAACCAATCCATATTTTAAATCCCGTGAGAGAACGGAAAGACCATAAGCGAGAAAAACGAAAACCGAAAGTTCTCTCCCTTTTTTTTTTTTTTTTTATTTCACCGATGTGGTTATTGAAGCCACGTTTCCGCTGCATTTCTCTTCTTTAGTTTTTTCTTTTCTTTAATGCTACGTTTCTTTTCTTTTTCTTTCTTTAATGCTATCTCTTTAATACCATAAAAAAGAAATCCGGGAACCTTTAATGATAGAAAGAAATCTTTAATAGAAAAGAAAGAATCCGTGTTTCCGCAAAATCGGGATCTGAAATAGGTTTAATGGTTTCTTTCAATTCCGTGATCAGAACTGATCGAAACCAACCTTTGATCCGAAAAACTAAAAACGAAAACACGCGGCATTAACTGCTTGAAAAGAGAAACTTAATAGAAATCTTCGCAAAATAAGGCAGAGGTTTTAACCTCGCTCTGATACCAAATGTTAGACTTAATTTACTTAAACATAATTACCTCCAGCCATTATTATTTAATGGTGATAAGGAATCCGATCTTGATTGATCTTCCCTCTTGATCTTTCCTCTTCCTCTCGATGGATCGATCTTCTAATCAACGAGCTCTCGCATTCAGATGGTGTATGCCTTCATGATTGCTCTTGATCAGGGACTCAATTCCAATGCCTCCACTTTTAGGTTTCTTTCTATAGAACCTTAAGATCTCTCTCGAGAACCTTGTTCTGAAACTTTAGGATCTCTCTCGAGAGAACCACTTTAGGATCTCTCTCGAGAGAACCGTATTCAGAAACTTTAGGATCTCTCTTGAGAGAATCGTGTTCTGAAACCTTAGAGAACTCTGTCCTGAAACCTTAGGATGGGTTCCTATTTTATACCCTTTTCCTTCAAAGCGCTTAGGAATTAAGGGAGGAAGCGAGCGCTTAGGAATTAAGGGGGGGAGCTGTTATCACTTTAATGGGGGATACGTTGAGTTAATAAATTAGAACCATTATTAAGATAGGTTACTACATTTGGTTGTTCGGACTCATGGTTGTAGGTGGAATTTTGATCATCCAAGATCACTGTGCTTCATTGACAGATGCAATTTTCATGAGAATTTCCTGGAAGAGTGATGCTGTCGGTGAAATGACAAGCAACTCGTCTAGTTTTCGAGTTCACGGGAAGCTAGTTGTTGTCTCGGAGAAGGGGATGGTGTTGTTTGAGAGATGGTTGATAGGGGACTTTTGTAAGATTTCTACAATTGACTTGACAATTAAAGCTAATGTGAAAAATGTTGGGTTTCTCGCTTATCTACTAGACAAAGATAAGGAAATAGCATGGGACAGTATTCCTTGGGCGCCATGTTAAAAAGAGAAGGAGATCCTCTCTTGGACTTCTATAATATGAGTTTTCTTGAGTTACAAAAAGGCTTAATTGTACATGCATGGAGTTATTATCTCATGTATGCGATGAGAAGAATTAAAAATTAAAAAAAATTGATATGGTGAACCGAATGCTATGTAGCTAGTGCATAAGAGCTTAATGTTAAAGTTTGATCAACTAAAGAGTTAGATATCAATTTATAAAAGTAGACAGAAGTGGATGACTTTTGATGTGTGAACCAAGGTTCACAAAAGAGGAAAAAGAGAGAAGAAAGTGGAGAAGAGAGAGAGAGAGAGAGAGAGAAGAAAAATATTTTTTCTTAGTACTTTTCTTGGGTTTCAAATCTTAGGCAATCTCTTGGTGTAATTATTCTTGATAAATTTTTCTTTTTTTTCTTTTAGTACTAAGCTCTCTCAAGTATTTTTCATTGATTATGTTGTTTGGCAAAGACTTTGAAAGATCCCTATTTATTACGGTGAATATCTTAATTCTTCAGCGGATGTAGCTTAATTTTTCAGGTGAATTATGTTAATTTTGGTATATCGTGTTAGTTGTGTTCTCTACTATTTTTTTTCATTATTTTATTAATATCTTATATTATGATAAGTGATATTAGAGTTAATGGTTAATAATTTTGAGCATATATTTAAACTATAAAAAATGCAAAATTTAATAGCTTTTATGAAGAAAGTAACACTTAGATTCTATTTGAATTGGCTGTTAGGATGTCTGCAAGTGATTGTTTTTCAATAGTTATGTAAGATAGTTTGGCTAATAGCTATTCTTAACGAGCCTTTAAACTTGTAAAAATGAAGTCATGGTTCTTTTTATATCATTAAGTAGGATAAGTGTATGGCTCTTGAGCACTTAAAATTTTCTTTAAAGGTATAGATAATTAGATTTTGAGTTTTTAAACCCAATCATCAAATATCAGTCCTTTTCTCTTTTACCAATTGTCTAAACTTCACCCCTATTTCTAACCATTCCACCTCTTTCATTATGTCAAAATAAAATTACCTTATTTGTTCTGCCAATCTTACATGTCCAATAATCTAAAAATATCCTATTATTGTGCACCATTAATGGTGAAATAGATGATTTATTTCTTGAAATATTTTATGAAGATCTTTAACAGAAACCGTGCGTTTCAATAAAAACTATAGCCTACAAATGTTATAATTCATCTGAGTCTTTGATTTTCTCTTTTACTGTTGTGCTGAGTTATTATGCTTGAGGGGCAATCATTCGAGAGTATTAGATATGTTTATCTCTCTCTCTCTCTTCAAAAAAAGTAAGGAGCATTAACTTTTATATTTTTGATGTGGCTGATCTAACACCGTTAGAAAACCGTAAAGAAAGGAAACTGACGGAACCCCGCTTCAGCATCCGAGGTCCCTTCGGCCTCAGCTCCCAACATCCATCCACGGCATAGCTTTTGTCATAATAAAGAAAGAGAACAAGAGAGAGAAAGGGTCACGTTATGTGCGTGGGTTTCCCAAAGCCATCTTTCGTCATTAATGTCCGATCGAGTCAATGGGCTGAAGCATTTAATGGTGTAGAAACAGTCATAATGACTCGGAGAGCATTTAATGGAGTGGAGTGTCACAGACATCTCGCCTCGATGCTCTTTCCCGGCCTCGGACTTGTTCCCCTCGGCCTCTAAGGTCCCTTCGGCCTCCGAAGCCCGCTTCGACCTCCGAGGCATCTTCAACCTTCGAAGCCCGCTTCGGCCATCTTCAACATCCGAGGCACCCTCGGCCTCCGAGGTCCCTTCGGCATCGGCTTCCGCAGACACGACATATCTCTAGCACCAAAGCACTTATGGCCTCATAAAGGCCACATGCACCCACCCACTTGCTCTAAGGCATTTATTGCCTTATTCTCTCACATTTAATGGAATGAAGTGTCACGGATATCTTGCCTCGGCTCTCCTTCTCGGCCTTCGAAGCCCGCTTCGGCCTCCGAGGCCACATGCACCCACTTGCTCTAAGGCATTTATTGCCTTATTCTCTCACATTTAATGGAATGAAGTGTCACGGATATCTCGCCTCAGCTCTCCTTCTTGGCCTTCGAACCCCGCTTCGGCCTCCGAGGCTCCCTTCGGCCTCCGAAGCCACCTTCGGCCTCCAAAGTCCCTTCGACCTCTTGTAGCCGCGACATATCTCTCGCACCAAAGCACTTATGGACTCATAAAGGCCATGTGCATCCACTTACTCCAAGGCATTTATTACTGTCACGCCCCCTTAGGCCAGAATGCGGAAGCTCTTTTTTTTTTTCTCTAAGGCCTAGGCTTTGGCGTGCGGCACTCGAGGACTCCTTCCCTAAGTCAGCCTACGAGCTCACCTGCACTATCGCCCCTTAGAAAGCTAGCACAAAAATCACACAGCAAAGACTCGGGAGTACGGGATAAATCCCAACCTTTTTATTGCATAAAGGATACACTCCTAGCTACAAGCTAGCAAAGAAGGAACCCTCCCAAGGCTCACCCTCTCTTGCCCTTACACTTGTAATTCCACACTTTATGCCCTTGTCTTAGCCTTATGCCATGGCATTGCTTATTTATAGGCGCCACTCAAGGCTTACAAACACTTCCTCACGGCTCACCCATGTTGTGGAACGGTTAGCAACCGTCTAGGCCCACTAACTTAGTGGTTTCTCCTCACTATGCGCACCACTAACCTCACCTTGCATGTTCTAGTGCAATTTGGCCCACGCGTGCCTCCTGCGCACACGGCGACGGTTGGCACAATCGCCTGGAACCATCCCAGGCGTGGGCAGTTCTCAGCAACTGCCACATGCCTCTTTGCTGGTAGTGTGCATGTCCTCCTGACGTGCGCCAGGCAGCCGCCTGGGCATGGGCGGTTCTCCTAACCGCCCAGCCATGATTGGCTTTCGTGCTGATCGTGCGCGCGCTCTCCTAGTGTGCGCCAGGTGGTTCTTATAACCGCCTGGGCGTGGGCGGTTCTTCCAACCGCCAGCCACGTTCGGCTGGTCGTGCGCACGCCTCCTGCGCGCGCGCCGGGTAGTTCCGCAACCGCCCGATCATAGCCCCTCTCGCACACGCGCCCAAGTGGTTCTGGCAAACGCTCGGCAGTTTGGACTGTTCCACAGCATGCCACTCTTGCGTGCCTTCGCCATGAGGTCGGACCGACCGACCGATGGTTGTGTCATGCACCACGCAAGGGTTGCTCCACCTTGCAAAAGGTTCTCCTCGGTGGAACCTTGTGTTGGCCGGCATTGCCCATACATCTTGGCCCAAGGCGATGGATCGCCTGGCCAATCTGAGCAACATTGATGCAGACTCCGCTTCGTCCCTCCGCGTGCCGCTCAACTCGATGCCGTCCCCATGGCCCCTCCAGCCATGCCCTTGGGCCGCCCCATGGACCACCGAATCCATGCGCCCAAGGTTGGCGAGCCTGCCCCAAGTGCTTGCCGTGCCCGCGCCATCCCTCGCAATGGTGCACTGCCTTGGCTCAGAGCCTTGGCATTCTGGTCGGGTTATGAAAGAGTCTCCTCTTCAATGTTCTTGCGCAGCCTCCTGTCTCTGGCCGCCCTGGGGTTCCTACAAGATGAACAACATTTCAGTGTCTGGCCCAGGCCACTGCTTGGCCTGACCATGCGCCGCTGCTGCTGCTGCCGCGCCAGGTGCCGCTGGGCTGCACCTTGGTCAAGGTCTGCTCGTCCAGCCCTTGGCCACTCCTTGGCCAAGCTTTTGGGCGGCGCGCCTCCTGCGCGCCACTGCCCAAGTGCTCCGCATCCTGGCTGAACCTCCAACCTCGCCCTCTTCATAGTGCGCCGTTGGGGTCATGACAATCCTCCCCACTTGAAGATGCCGACGTCCTCGTCGCACTCCAACTAAGTAGGCCTGGATTCTCCTTGCAGAAGTCTTCTCTCGCCCCCTCCCAACCTGGGTCGTAGTGATATTTATCTCACCACTTGATTCAGCGAGTCTCCTTGCACCCGGCACTGTATCTCCGTGCCCCGCCCCACCTATCTCTAGGTGCAGGCGATCTTCATCTTCTCAAAGGTTGCTTGACTCGACTTGGACCCTGCCCATTGATAGTCCTCCTTCAGTAAGTCGATCAATGGAATGGCTGTTCTATGATTCCTCTGGGATGAACCTTCGATCTTCATTGGCCTAGCTAAGGAAAAGATCCTAGCTTGGTCACTGGTGGGAATCGGTCAATTACTCTAGCCGACCTGTTGCCCAAAGAACTCTGCTTCCTTGCAGGCACACTCACATCTCTCCTTATGCGAGTAAGCGATCTAAGTGCTCCTCAGTGAGCAGCTATAGACCACTTTATCCAAATACACAATCACAAACTCACTCAAGTGTTTGTACAACACATTAGATTGCAGTAGAAGGAACTTTTGTCAAACATGACAAGAAACTCATAACACAAGAACCTATACACAAGTAGCGAGGTCCAACCTCAACCCTTTTGCAATCTGTTGAGCAGATATGTTGACCAGACCATCTGCTCCTGCACCCACACTGCGCACCTCCTGTACACTTATGGCCATGTTGTGTTGTACTCAGTGGGGCACGCCTCCTGCACGCCTTACTGCGACTTGACCCAACGCACCTCCTGTGTGCCAGTTGGAAGGTTTATGCCATCGCCTGCCATTGAGCCGTCTCGCGGATCAAAGTGGTGCGCTACCTGCGCACCCTTCTGTTGGCTTCTACGACGCACTCCTGTGCGTCTCCGTTCAGAACTCCTTGGCGCCTCCTCTGAGCGCCACCCTGGGGCTTGTTGGGATGCACCTCCTGTGCACCCTTGTTGGGATCCCTATGGTGCACCTCCTGTGCACCAACCCGACGTTGCTTGCGGTGCGCCTCCTGCGCACCCTCTGCCGGTTCTGACTGGGCTGAGCGTTTGGCACCCATCCTTGGAAATGCCACTGCCTCACCCTGGCATGCCTCCTGCACACCTGGATTGCCAATACCTGGTCGAGCCACTGACCGTCCAAGCCGACCTTCATCGATCGCTCCGCAGTAACGCCCGCAGCTCCAGATGTCGCGGCCTGTGTTGCTGCCCTGGAACCTCTGCGTCCCAGGCACTTTGGATCTCCCTCTACAGGAACAAAACAAGGACTTTTCTTTTTCCCAATGAAAATACCATGGAGGTAAGGTATTATCATTACCTTGGCTTCCATGAAGAACTCCAGCCCAAGGATGACATCAAAGTCGTCTAGGGGAATAACTATCAAGCTGCAATTTCCTTCCCCTGAGCCCACCGTGATCGTCACCTCCGCTATGCCGTGAACATGAGCAGCTCTGTTGTTCACAGCCTTGATCAAATTCGTGCTTCTAGATACTGCCAACTCCAGCTTCTTCGCTTTCTCCTGGCTAATGAAATTGTTGGTCGCCCCAGTGTCTAGCATGGCCTTCACCTTGTGACCATTGAGGAGTATGGGGATGTGCATCAACTTACAGTTTTTGGAGGGTTCTTTCACCGTAATCACATTGAGTAGTTGCAATGGGTTCACCCGTGCAATTTCCTCCTCCTCAGCACTTTCGGACTCATCATCATCATAGGAGGTCAGGCGCTGACTTTCTCCTTCTTCGTGCAGTCTCTCGCTCGATGGGGTCCACCACAAATGAAACAACTGCCTGGCTTCACTTGCTTTGCGAGTTCGATTGCAACCACTTTCGCAGCTTTCTTCTTGAGCACGACCTTCTTCTTCTTCTCGTCACCTGGCACGAGTGACTTCTTTCCTGCCACAGTCACCTTCCTGTCACCTGGAGGCATGGGGGATATGCTTCGAAAATCGACAAGGCCCTCGGCTGCCGCCATTGCCGTAGGGAGGTCCTTGACTCCCTGCCTTCGAAGCTCGGTCTGTGCCCACGGTTGCAATCCGGACATAAAGTTGAAGAGTTTGTCCTCCTCGAACTTATTGTGGATATCCAGCAACAACGAGCTGAATGCCTTTACAAACTCCCGCACGGAGCTTGTCTGTCGCAGCTTTTTCAATGCCTCCTGGACCATCCAAGCTGTATTGGGTGGAAGGAACTGCGCCTGCAACTCCTTCTTCATGACCGGCCATGTCGCATGCTCAGCCTGCCTGCCGCCAGATCATCGACATGCGGGTCCGCCACCGCAGCTTTGCGTCACCTGCAAGGTAAATGCTCGCCAAGTTTACCTGCTCAACCTCAGGGAATTTAGAGCCCCTAAAGTATTGCTCAAGATCCCACACGAAGTTGTCGATCTCCTTCGCGTCCCGTTTCCCGTTGTAGGGCTTTGGTTAGGGGACCTTAACATGGGATGCGTCCTGTCGCCGATCCTCTCTGGATACGTCTTCCCTTGGTGTAGCGACAGCAACACTTCCTTCAGGGTCTGTATTTCTGCTCGAAGTTTGGCGACCTGGCCATTCGCCTCGGCCAGTCGTTGATCCGTCCGCTCGGCCATGTCCTGACTTGACTGGCTAAGCTTCGGCGTAGTTGAGCGACCTCTTCGCCCTGTGCTGCAACAATGGCTGTGAGACTCCGGGCCTCTCCTACCCTTGCCTCACCCACAAACTCTTCCCGGCATCGTATCCTTTCTTTGGTCTCCGCTAGAGTCATTGTGTTGATTTCTTTGGTGAGTTCGAAGCACTCAAACGATGCTATGATACCAGCTGTCACGCTCCCTTAGGCTAGAATGCGGAAGCTCTTTTTTTTCTCTAAGGCCTAGCCTTTGGCGTGCGGCACTCGAGGACTCCTTCCCCAAGTCAGCCTATGAGCTCACCTGCACTATCGCCCCTTAGAAAGTTGGCACAAAAATCACACAGCAAAGACTTGGGAGTACGGGATAAATCCCAACCTTTTTATTGCATAAAGGATACACTCCTAGCTACAAGCTAGCAAAGAAGGAACCCTCCCCAAGGCTCACCCTCTCTTGCCTTACACTTGTAATTCCACACTTTATGCCCTTACCTCAGCCCTATGCCATGGCATTGCTTATTTATAGGCGCCGCTCAAGGCTTACAAACACTCCCTCATGGCTCACCCATGTTGTGGAACGGTTAGCAACCGTCTAGGCCCACTAACTTAGTGGTTTCTCCCCACTACGCACACCACTAACCTCACCTTGCATGTTCTAGTGCAATTTGGCCCATGCGCGCCTACTGCACACGGCGGCGGTTGGCACAACCGCCTAGAACCGTCCTAGGCGTGGGCAGTTCTCAGCAACTGCCCCACGCCTCTTTACTGGTCATGCGCACGTCCTCCTGACGTGCGCCAGGCAGCCGCCTGGGCGTGGGCGGTTCTCCTAACCGCCCAGCCACGATTGGCCTTCGTGCTGATCATGCACGCGCCCTCCTGGCGTGCGCCAGGCGGTTCTCATAACCGCATGGGCGTGGGCGGTTCTCCAACCGCCCAGCCACGT
Source organism: Calamus simplicifolius (assembly GCA_900491605.1). Lineage (NCBI taxonomy): Eukaryota > Viridiplantae > Streptophyta > Magnoliopsida > Arecales > Arecaceae > Calamus > Calamus simplicifolius. Next base: position 159,658 of record UESW01004469.1, on the reverse strand, counting down.
TCGGCTGGTCGTGCGCGCGCCTCCTGTGCGCGCGCACCAGGTAGCTCCGCAACCGCCCAGTCATGGCCCCTCTCGCACACGCGCTCGAGTGGTTCTGGCAACCGCTCGGCGGTTCGGACTGTTCCACAGCACGCCACTCTTGCGCTCCTTCGCCACGAGGTCCTCCCATCAGTCCGACTGATGGTTGTGTCATGTGCCACGCAAGGGTTGCTCTGCCTTGCGTAAGGTTCTCCTCGGCGGAACCTTGTGTTGGCCGGCATTGCCCATACATCTTGGCCCAAGGCGATGGATCGCCTGGCCAATCTGAGCAACGTTGATGCAAACTCCGCTTTGTCCCTCCGCGTGCCGCTCACTCAATGCCGTCCCCATGGACCCTCCAGCCATGCCCTTGGGCTGCCCCATGGACCACCGAATCCATGCGCCCAAGGTTGGTGAGCCTGCCCCAAGGGCTTGCCATGCCCGCGCCATCCCTCGCAACGGTGCACTTGCCTTGGCTCCAAGCCTTGGCATTCTGGTCGGATCATAAAAGAGTCTCCTCTTCAATGTTCTTGCATAGCCTCCTATCTCTGGCCCCCGGGGTTCCTGCAAGATGAACAACATTTCAGTGTCTGGCCCAGGCCACTGCTTGGCCTGACCGTGCGCCGCTGCTGCTGCTGCCGCGCCAGGTGCCGTTGGGCTGCGCCTTGGTCAGGTCTGCTCGTCTAGCCCTTGGCCACTCCTTGGCCAACTTTTGGGCGGTGCGCCTCCTACGCCCACTACCCAAGTGCTCCTCATCCTGGCTCGACCCTCCAACCTCGCCCTCTGCATAGTGCGCCGTTGGGGTCATGACAATTGCCTTATTCTCTCCCATGTATAAAGGCATTTATGGTTGCCACGTTGCTCCTCTTGGCCTCAACTCTTACTTGGCCTCAGACCTGCGGCTGCCAAGCTCCCTCTGGCCGTGATCAGTGCCATGCAAGTGAACAGAGCCTTGTATGTGAACAATGCCATGCAAGTGTTCACCCTCGGTCTTTTCTGAAGCTCATCCAAGGGCATGAACGGTGCCACACAAGCACTCTATAATCAATGCTCTACGAGGGATAGTTGGCTTCATCTCTAAACTTCATCTTCTGCCCAAGGCTACATCTTAGGGCCCACATGCCTAACTTTATCACCCATCACTGTCCGCACAAGGCAACGGAAGCATGGCGTTGGGACACGTCTGGCAAGCGCCGTAATGATCGGCCACGCCCTGCAGTGTCGTAATGATCGGCCATGCCCTGCAGTAGCCTATGACAGTTGTTCAAACCAAAATAGTACCTGCCAACCAGCTGCGGCCATCTACTCTGATGGAACATGGCCTGCCTGACACGTCACACGGAGGTAAGCTCCACTATTGCTGCTTTCATAAATGCTCTAACAAGTGGTAGCACCCCATGCCTCACATACATCAGTTCTGACACTTCACCCATCAAAGTCATCATTATGGAGCCTCAACCACTCAAGCTAGGCAAACTCTAAGCACCAATAAAAAGGGTAAGAGGGACCTCGACCAGGTAACTTCAAGAATTGAGAACTCACTACACTCTTAACGCTTATTCTTTCCCACAGAGAGCACGACCCTAAGCCTCTCTCTCTCTCCTTCCCTCTTTTGAGCTTCCTCAAGCTCACGGCCGTTGCCCCGAGTCGCTGACTTGAGCGTTGGAGGGTCCCCACTGGAATCTCGGCTTCGGGACATGTTTGCAGGCCCGTAGGCGCAAGAAGCTCGCCGAAGGATCCCGGGCTCGCTGGAGGAAGGGACCGGATGCTCGAGGACGTTCGAGGGCGGTGACTTGGCATCAACAGATTAGCGCACCAGGTAGAAAGCAGAGTTCTGTGACACTAAGCTACAAGCTCTCACTTCCTCTATGGAGACAATGGAAGCTTCCGCCAGTTATGTTGGGGGGCACCCTCAACAAGCTAAGCAACAAGATGCTAGTTCTCTGTTCCACCATCACCACCAGTTCATGCCATTCAAGCAAAACACCGTGCCACCCTCACCCTGAAGATCCAAGCATTAACGACAGTTGTTCAAAGGCTATGGGAGCGATATTCCATAACCATGTGGCATCAAGCTCAGGAGCAAGAGCAACCTCAAACTCAAGCTCAATGGCAATTTAAGGCTCAGGCTCGTTAGCCAGCAAGAGCGCCACTCCTTGCCACCCAAATCCTAACTCCTAGTTACCTCAAGTATTTATGGGCATTTTATTCCTGATGGTGATAAGCTAAGACATGCTGATGCTATTAATGCAAGGTGGGAGATAAGGACAAAGGGCTTTGACTGTTGACTCTATCTACCCCCTCTCTTTTTTTTTCTCTACTGCACCCAGAGCCAATCCAAGCCCAAGACCTCCTACGGATTCCATTCTAGCTGCCCTCGGATTTTAGCACTGTACCCCCCACCCTCAATCAACATAGTTATCTGGGGGGCAGGTCGTCAACTCAGCAGAAGGAAAGAAAGACCGTGGAAGCTAGAGGGCCCCTTGCCTTGAACCAATGTGGAGGCTGCCCGAATCCTGATAACTCCCAGCAACATCCTCTCCTAACCGTCTGACTTCAGCGGACTCTCCCGGCCGCTCATCTTCAACGGCCGCTGGCTGCTCGGGCTTCCCTCGGCGACCTCTGGCTCCCGAGTCCGACTCCGACTCTCGTCCGTGGCTCCGCTTCAGCATCCCCGGCTCTGGATCCCATCTCTCTTTTTACTGCACTCCGAAGATGGGTCCCCAGCTTCATTTCGGAGAGGAGGTGGTCATCAACCAACTCCAGGCTCCGTCCCAACTTGATTCCCTGGGGGGCAGACCACCAGCGGCGGAAGTGCTCAAATATGTAGAAGGAAAATAGGGGGTGCTATAAGAGCTAGTATGCTGCATTTAAGATAGTCTTCTTTCATTGGTACTTAAAAATATAATGCAGGGAAGACTAACCTTGCATCAGCATTCAAGACCAATGTACCATTGGCACCGAAGACCGGTGTACCACCGGATCCAAAAAGCCGGACTCCGGTCGGCATTCAAAGAGCGATGTACCATCGGCACTAAAGCCCGAGGCCAGCTCGGCACAAAAGGCACCTGACGACTCTCAACTCTCAGGTCACCCTTTGGGGTTAAAAAGGCACCTGATGACTCTCAACTCTCAGGTCACCCTTCGGGGTTAAAAAGGTACATGACGACTCTCAACTCTCAGATCATCCTTCGGGGTAAAAAGATACCTGACGACTCTCAACTCTCAGGTCACTCGTTGGGGTTAAAAAGGCACCTGACGACTTTCAACTCTCAAGTCACCCTTCAGGGTTAAAAAGGCACATGACGACTCTCAACTCTCAAGTCACCCTCCGGGGTTAAAGGCTCCCGAGCATGGTCCCATCCCAGTGACTCTTGGGTCACCCTCCGGGGTTTAAAAGGCTATCGACGGCCTCAACTTTGCCTTAGCGGCTTTGTCACAGCCTTAACGGCTTATTTCAGCCTCAGCGGCTTCAACTTGTATCAGCGGCCAACGGCCAATCGAGTAATACCTTTGTTTAAATTATACACTTGCAACATATTGCTAGTTACTTTCAGCCATCAAGAAGCCCCAAGACAACTCATAGCTGGGAGAGGCCAACTCCCCAGCTCATACTTGACGGGCACCCACCTCTAAATTTCATGCCAAAAGTAAAGAGCCCCTCCAAGCTCACCAACAAATGCCACAAACATTGAGCCTCCCAAAACGAAGCAGAAGGAGACAAATTCCTCCAAAAAAAGCTAAGTACACTACACTTTAACTAAGTACACTACACTTTAAGAAAAAGTTCATTTTCATTAGTATCTAAATGCATTATGGGAAAACCAACCATTCAAAAGGCTCTCGACGGTCCTGTGATCAAAAGGTCACCCCCGGGCCGGCCGCAAAACCCCCGCGGTGATTCAAGACCTATGATTCCAATGACCTCGAGCCACCCCTCGGGCCAGCCACGAAACTCCCGAGGCGGTTGCGGAGTAGCTCGACGGTATGGTGGCTAATGGATACCACTCGGCTGGCTAGCATACCCCAAGTCAGTTTAAATCCCTAACAGCCCGTACCCGCTCGAGTCACCTCTCGGACCAGCACACAGACACTTGAGGCAATTTTATTTCGACCCTCGCGGCTCTATTTCTACTTCGGCAATTTTATTTCAGCCTCAACGGCTTATCTCTGCCTCCGCGGCATTATTGCAGCCTCAACGGCTCCCTCTGTCTCAGGAGCATCATTGCAGCTTTATTGGCTCTTTGCCTCAATGGCATGTGGACGGGGACCCACATCCAAACTTCATGTCAAAAGTTAAAGACCCAAAGTCAGGTGGGGATCAGCCACTTGGGAGGTGACGCCCCTTTCACCTTGCTGGAGTGGGCCCGCTTCGTCTTAAGGGCGAGGGGGCATCTGATGTGGTTGATCCAACGCCGTTAGAGAACTGTGAAGGAACGAAACTGACGGAGCCCCGCTTCAGCCTCCGAGCCGGCTTCGGCCTCCAAGGCCCCCTCGGCCTCAGCTCCCAACATCTATCCATGGTCATAATGAAGAAAGAGAACAAGAGGGAGAAAGGGTCACGTTAATGTCCGATCGAGTTAATGGGCTGGAGCATTTAATGGTGCAAAAATAGTCATAATGACTTGGAGAGCATTTAATGGAGTGGAGTGTCACGGAAATCTCGCCTTGGCGGTCCTTCTCAGCCTCGGACTTGTTCCCCCTCGGCCTCCGAGGTCCCTTCGGCCTCCGAAGCCCGCTTCGACCTCCGAGGCATCTTTAACCTCCGAAGCCCACTTCGTCCATCTTCAACCTTCGAGGCACCCTCGACCTCCGAGGTCCCTTCGACATCGGCTCCCGCAGCCATGACATATCTCTCGCACCAAAGCACTTATGGCCTCATAAAGGCTACATGCACCCACTTGCTCTAAGGCATTTATTGCCTTATTCTCTCACATTTAATGGAATGAAGTGTCACGGACATCTCGCCTTGGCTCTCCTTCTCAGTCTCCGAGTCCCGCCTCGGCCTCCGAAGCCCGCTTCGGCCTCCGAGGCTCCTTCGGCCTCCGAAGCCACCTTCGGCCTCCAAAGTCCCTTCGGCCTCGGCTCTTGCAGCCGTGACATATCTCTCGCACCTTATAGACTCATAAAGGCCACGTGCATCCACTTGCTCCAAGGCATTTATTGCCTTATTCTCTCCATGTATAAAGGCATTTATGGTTGCCACGTTGCTCCTCTTGGCCTCAACTCTTGCCTCGGACCTGCAACTGCCAAGCTCCCTCCGGCCGTGAACAGTGCCATGCAGTGAACAGAGCCTTGTATGTGAACAGTGTCATGCAAGTGTTCACCCTCGATCTTTTCTGAAGCTCATCCAAGGGCATAAACGGTGCCACACAAGCACTCTATAATCAATGCTCTACGAGGGACAGTGGCTTCATTTCTAAACTTTATCTTCTGCCCCAAGGCTACACCTTGGGGCCTGCATGCCTGACTTATCGTCCATCACTGTCCGCACAAGGCAACAGAAGCATGGCATGGGGGACACGTCTGGCAAGTGCCGTAACGATCGACCACGCCCTGCAGCGCCATAACGATCGGCCACGCCCTGCAGCAGCCTGTGACAGTTGTCCAAACCAAAATAGCACCTACCAACCAGCTGCAGCTACCTACTCTGATGGAACACGGCCTGCCTGACACATCACACGGAGGTAAGCTCCATTGTTGCTGCTTTCATAAATGCTCTGATAAGTTGTAGCACCCCATGCCTCACAGACATCAGTTCTGATACTTCACCCATCAAAGTCATCATTATGGAGCCTCAACCACTCAAGCTAGGCAAACTCTAAGTGCCAATAAAACGGGTAAGAGGGACCCCGACCAGATAACTCCAAGAACTGAGAACTCACTACACTCTTAACGCTTATTCTTTCCCACAGAGAGCACGGCCCTAAGCCTCTCTCTCTTCTTCCCTCTTTCGAGCTTTCTCAAGCTCACAGCCGTTGCCCCGAGTCGCTGACTTGAGCGTTGGAGGGTCCCCGTCGGAATCTCCGACTCCCGGGACTTGTTTGCAGGCCCGCAGGCGTAAGGAGCTCGCCAGAGGATCCCGAGCTCGCTGGAGGAGGCGACCGAATGCTCGCGGACGTTCGAGGATGGTAACTTGGCGTCAATAATTTTATTGAAAAATAAAAAGAAATAGATATAAATATGTTGATGGATAGATAGCTATCCCATCCATGTTAGTGATCTAGTTCTATTTTCAATCTTATTTAATTTTATATAATTTTTCTGAACTTTCAAGGAAAAAAAAAAAACAATAACATTAATGTATCTTTAACTTAGTCTACTTTCCATGCGGTGATATTTCTTATTTGGTGATTCATAATAATAAATAAGAAGAAGAAGAAGAAGACGGCTGCATAAGTTTCTTTTAATCTAAGGATGACATTATAAACAGCTTTCAAATCACGCCACACGCATGCATCTTTTTCAACTTCAATAGTCATGGGTGACCAGATAGTTAGACTGAACGATGCCGCAGAGCATCAGAAATTAAGGCCATACCAGCCTGCTATCATTGCTCATTTGGACTTTGAATCTCTTAAAAATTCTTCCGGTACTTCTTCTACCTCATGGATTCTATCATTGCTTTTGCCCCAATTTGTGGTCCAAACCCCAACTTGGTTCCTATAAAGCTAAGTACTGGTCTTCGATCGCTTACAAAGCCACAACAATGCATGCGAGTCTTATAGCACATGTTCTCCACCTTTTTCTACTGCGAGTCGCGTGGCTGCCGAAGATAAAATACAACAAAAAGTTGTGGCATGATAAGAGATATAATAGTAAATTAAGAGCGCATGTGATTCGTTAATTCTTAATAATAATGGACGATATCTCTTCGATCGAGTTGTTATGGAGTAGTATAAATGATGCATCTGATTCCTTGTTTCCCTTGCGTCGACTGCCATCATATGCTCTCCAAGGCAGGAAAGAGGATACAAACGAAGTGAACGCTGGATCCTTCCTTCCTGAGCTCCACGGGCTATATATATTCGAGCCTGCAGTGCTCAAAGGAATCGAAGATTTAACAAACACTGCAGCCCTTTGACTTCAGTACGGTCCTTGCTATCTATTGGACCGAGCTCATGTGCTCCGTGAAGCGCGCTGCATGCGGCGTGGGCGCTTCACCTGGTCACTGGCCCCGATCATCGCCTGTTACCGTTGGTTACATCGAGGGGAAGATATATTCTTCGTACTCTGCTTTGCTCTGCTGCCCCATCCCTTCCTTCCATGAACGGATCGAGATTGCTTTTTTCCCCTAGTTTATCCCCCATTCCGCGGCACGTACCCTCTCCCGTTTTATCAATTCTATTTTTCTAAAAAAATATCATTTAATGCTCAAATTTATCATAAACGGATGATATTTAAAATATATAAAATACTTAAGTCGCGTTCCTCTAACGCCAGAGAACAAAGATCCTCTTCCTCGAAGAAGCTTCTGCAAGAAAGTTTTCAGAGACCGATTGCTGTTGGTTGTATTGTGTGGCAGATGGTGGCTACTACTTGAATCAGACTGAGGCTAGAGTTATACTCTATGTCCTTAAGACAATTTCGTCCCGCAATGGTGCTCACGGTCAGTATGACGATTGTCTCCCAGGATACAACAGTCTCCTTTTGATGAAAGCAGCACTACAATTCACCAAAATAATCGAACCAAGAATGCAACTCTCTTTTCAATGCACTATTGCTATACTATCCTTAGGAAAGTATGCAAATGCCTAAGAGAGAAGAAGAACAAGAATTGAATTGAACTCAATTCGGAATGGCTTTGGATGATGAAATGCTTAGGTCTAGGGTCCTATTTATAGTTTTTAGATGCCCTTTGGAAGCAACCTTATGCCTCTTGGAAGCAACCTTTGGAAGCAATTCTTTTGATCAAAGGATGTTTGATAAGCCCATTCACTTCCAGATCATGTTATCAGATAAGCATGATCTGAAGATCTCAGATAAGCCTGATGATCACGTTATCAGATAAGAAGATCAACCTTGACGAATTAAATTCAATTCGAATTCATTTGATGATCAGACCGTTGATGTTGACTGTCAACCTTGAACTGGACGGTCAAATCATCAACGGTCATGATCAATCTGATGATCACCTCAATCAAGTCATCGTTTGATCTCAGTGATCGTCTGCGAAGTGCAAAGTGCAAAGTGCGCCTACAAAGCGCCCATTGCGCCCTTCGCACACGTGCGCGTGCGCGTGCGCGTGCGCGTGCGCGTGCGCGTGCGCGAGGGTGATGCTTCGCATCACCCTCAAGCTCTCCTTCTATGGTGAGCCGAAGGAACACAAGCTTAAGGAGGAGGTTTCCATATAAGTGAACCTTCCTTCCTTGTTCTTTTCGATGTGGGACTAAATGTCCCCGCAATTTCTCATTCACATACATAAGGGGTTAATGGGCTTTCAAGGCCCATTAGGGTTTTCATGACCTATTTTGGCCCATTACCCAACAATCCCCCACATGAATGGAAATTGGACTTAGATCAAAGATTAGCAAAGATTGGCAAGGCAACCCCCACATAAAAGGATTTTAATGCAAATGAATATGCAGACACACTAAAGAGAGTATAATGGGATGAAGTTGTATCGGGATAGGTAGCTTGTGGCTTTGAACCTTCCTTAGTGAGTTGTTATCGAGTTTACTTGCTAAAAGGTGAACGCGATGTCTTGAACCTTTCAGCGTTTTGTGTAAACTAAGACAATAACAATCACGCAACTTCTTCCCGAGCATTCTTGTGGTTCTCATGGTTGTGTTCATTTTGGCCCCGAACAACTCCTGGTCTCATGAGTGCTTCAGAGAATTAAACCTTAAAATTCTCATAGAATTGGCCCAGTTCACACTCACATAGGTGATTCTTATTAAGAGTATCCTGCTATACCCCACATGATGTTCATGTCATAAGAATCATTAAAAGCAATGCTTATCCTAGTACCTTTAGCAGGTAGCACCAATTATCATAGGAATGAGTAGGATTGTACATCCTTAGTGCTATCAAGTCTCTTCATAATTTAGTTGTCCCTTTTGAACCTAGATCTTGGGATCTCCAGTCAGCTAGGTTGGGTATCCACTATGAAGATTTTTCAGTTATAGGTTTTAAACCCATTCCCCTCGATAAACAGTTTACTTGATCTCTTGGTAACCCCTTTGTTAATGGATCCGCTAGGTTTTTCTTTGACTGAACATAGTCAATAGAAATTACACCAATTTCAAGTAACTGCTTAATGGTATTATGTCTGCGACGTATATGTCTAGACTTACCATTATATATCTTATTCTGTGCTCTGCATATTGCCGATTGACTATCACAATGTATGCATATTGCAGACACAGGCTTTGGCCAACATGGAATTTCTTCTAAAAGGTTTCGAAGCCATTCTGCTTCTTCAGCTGCCTTTTCTAAGGCAATAAACTCAGATTCCATAGTGGATCGAGCTATACATGTTTGCTTAGAAGATTTCCATGACACAGCACCTCCTCCTAAGGTGAATACATATCCACTTGTGGATTTTGTATCTTCTGTGTTAGATATCCAATTAGCATCACTGTATCCTTCTAATACAGCTGGATATCTTGAATAATGTAATCCATAACTTAGGGTATATCGCAGATATCTTAATACCCTTATTAGAGCTGTCCAATGATTTGGACCTGGATTACTTGTAAATCTACTCAACTTATTGACAGCATATGCTATGTCAGGACGAGTACAATTCATGACATACATTAAACTGCCAATTATACGTGAGTATTCCAATTGAGATATGGGTTCTCCAGTATACTTAGCCAAATGTAGATTAACATCTACAGGTGTTTTCACCGGGCTAGTATCATACTTTTTATACTTATTTAATATTTTCTCAATATAATGAGATTGAGATAATATTATTTCCTCAGATGTTCTAGTGATTCGAATCCCTAGTATAACATCTGCAACACCCATATTTTTCATATCAAAATGTTTGATCAACATTTTCTTGTCTGTTTAATCATTTCAGTATTACTACCAATGATTAACAGGTCATCTACATATAAGCAGATTATCACATACCCTTCAGATAGGGATTTGGCATATATGCATTTGTCGCATTCATTTATTTTGAATCCATTTGATAACATTACATTATCAAATTTTATATGCCATTGCTTAGGTGCTTGCTTTAATCCATATAAGGATTTAACAAGTCTACACACCTTCTTTTCTTGCCCTGGAACAATAAATCCCTCAGGTTGTTCCATGTATATTTCTCATCTAATTCACCATTCAGAAAAGCAGTTTTAACATCCATTTGATGAATTTCAAGATTGTTAATGGCTGCAAAAGCGATTAACATTCTTATAGATGTTATTCTACTTACTGGTGAATAGGTATCAAAGAAGTCTATACCTTCTTTCTGTTTGAAGCCCTTAGCCACTAATCTGGCTTTATACTTGTCAATTGATCCATCAGCTTTAGCTTTTTCTTAAATATCCACTTGCACCCTAAAGGTTTCATACCAGATGGTAGGTCTACCAACTCCCAGGTATGATTATGCATGATGGACTCAATTTCATTATTGACAGCTTCTTTCCAAAAGGGTGCTTCTGGATTAGACATTGCCTCTTTGAATGTCTGAGGTTCATCTTGTAACATATAAGTTACATAATCAGGACCAAAAGACTTTGCTATTCTTGGTCTCTTACTGCGTCTAGGTTCATCTTCAGGATATTCATCCTGATGACTACTACTAGCAGTATTATCATAAGTTCTTTTATTTGAACTTATTTCTAATTTCCTTTTGCTTGGAAATATATCTTCAAAGAATGTTGCATTCCTTGATTCCATGATTGTATTTATCTGTATATCAGATATATCTGATTTATGTACTAGAAAGCGATATGCACTACTATTATGTGCATAGCCGATAAATATACAATCAACAGTTTTAGGTCCTATTTTGACCTTTTTGGGGTCCGGAATAGCTACTTTAGCTAGACACCCCCACACTCTTAAGTAATTGTAGGAAGGCTTCTTTCCTTTCCATAACTCATATGGTGTAACATCCTTCTTCTTAAGAGGTATCTTGTTAAGAATATGATTTGCTGAGAGAATTGCTTCTCCCCATAAATTCTGCGGTGTACCAGAATTTATTAACATAGCATTCATCATTTCTTTTAATGTGCGGTTTTTACGTTCCGCAATTCCATTAGATTGAGGTGAGTAAGGAGCAGTAGTTTGATGAATAATGCCATGCTCCTGACAGAATTTGTCAAAAGGTGCATCGTATTCACCACCTCTATCACTCCTTATGGCCTTAATCCTTTTTCCAAGTTGATTTTCAACTTCATTCTTATAACATTTAAACACTTCTAAAGCCTCATCTTTAGACTTTAGTAGATACACATAGCAGTATCTTGTTGAATCATCTATAAATGTTATAAAATACTTTTTACCTCCTCTAGTTTGAATTGACTTTAAATCACATAGATCACTGTGAATTAAGTCAAGAGGTTCAGTATTTCTTTCAACTGATGGAAATGGTGTTTTTGCTAACTTAGCTTCAACACACACTTCACACTTGTAATGTGGATCGATTTCATGATTAGGTAATAATTCTAATTTCATTAATTTTCGTAATGAATTAAAATTTACATGTCCTAATCTATCATGCCATAGACAAGAAGAGTCACCATATAAGCAGAAGAAGATGCTTTATTCATTTCAAGGTTTCTGTGTACAGTCATTACATTGACCTTGAATAAACCATTATTCAAGTAACCCCTTCCTATAAATATACCCCCCTTTGTGAGTACAAATTTATCAGACTCAAAAACCATCCTAAAGCCATGTTTGCTTAGGAGGGAGCCTGATATGAGATTCTTCCGGATGTCAGGGACATGTAGCACATCATTCAGTAGAAGCTCCTTGCCAGATGTCATTTTCATAACAATGCGGCCAATTCCTTCTATCTTGGATGTCGCGGAGTTACCCATGAACAGATTTCTGCCATTGATAGGAGTATATGATGAGAACATACTCTTATCAGAGCAGACATGTCTGGTAGCTCCAGTGTCTATGTACCACTCATTTGCTTTGTCAACCATGTTTGCTTCAAATACAACTGCTGACAGCATCATCTCGGATATCTCTTTGGATAGGGATTCAGTCATGTTGACCTCTTTCTTTTCTTTATCCTTGAAACGGCAGTCCTTGGATTTGTGTCCTTGCTTACCACAAACAAAGCACTTTCCCTTGAATTTATATTTCTTGGGTTGCCCTTCTTCTGTTTAAAGCCTTCGCCTGGAAACTTGCGTTTCTTCTTCCCTTCTATGAGGTTGGCCCTTGGCTCAGCAGGTTGTCCTCCTGCCTTCTTTTCTTGGCTCTTATTGTCCTCCTCGATCCTTAGGCGGACAATTAGGTCTTCAAGTCCCATCTCCTTCCGCTTGTGCTTCAGGTAGTTCTTGAAGTCCTTCCATAATGGTGGTAGCTTCTCTATGATAGCTGCTACCTGAAATGACTCGCTAAGAGACATTCTCTCTGCATGTATCTCATGCAGGATGATCTGGAGCTCTTGGACTTGCTCCATAACTGTTTTGTGGTCGACCATTTTGTAGTCTAGGAACCTTCCAACCACAAATTTCTTGTGTCCAGCATCCTCTATTTTGTACTTTTTATCTAGGGATGCCCATAACTCCTTGGCAGTAGCAATACTACTGTACACATTGTACAGGGTATTGTCCAGACCATTGAGTATATAATTCTTGCAAAGGAAGTCTGAGTGCTTCCATGCCTCTACCGCAGCAATGACTTGCTTGTCGGTCTCCCCTTCCTTCAGGACAGGCGGATCTTCATTCAATACTCTGACTAGATTCAGAGTTGTGAGGTAGAACAGCATCTTCTGTTGCCACCTCTTGAAGTCAGTGCCGGTAAACTTCTCCGGCTTCTCGGCTTGAACGGATGTATGCATGGTAGCCATCTGCAGCAGCACTTCTGGAGGACGGAATTGTCTTAAGATTGTTGGCTGTGTATGTGTGGCAGATGGTGGCTACCTACTTGAATCAGACTGAGGCTAGAGTTATACTCTATGTCCTTAAGACAATTTCGTCCCGCAATGGTGCTCACGGTCAGTATGACGATTGTCTCCCAGGATACAACAGTCTCCTTTTGATGAAAGCAGCACTACAATTCACCAAAATAATCGAACCAAGAATGCAACTCTCTTTTCAATGCACTATTGCTATACTATCCTTAGGAAAGTATGCAAATGCCTAAGAGAGAAGAAAACAAGAATTGAATTGAACTCAATTCGGAATGGCTTGGGATGATGAAATGCTTAGGTCTAGGGTCCTATTTATAGGTTTTTAGATGCCCTTTGGAAGCAACCTTATGCCTCTTGGAAGCAACCTTATGCCCCTTGGAAGCAACCTTACGAATTAAATTAATTCGAATTCTTTTGATCAAAGGATGTTTGATAAGCCCATTCACTTCGTGATTTTCAGATCATGTTATCAGATAAGCCTTTTCAGGCTGTGATCTGAAGATCTGAAGATCAGATAAGCCCTTTCATAATTGTGATCTGATGATCACGTTATCAGATAAGTCTCNTAAGCAGAAAAAGAGAAGCTTCGCCCCAGAGCGGCAAAAGGCCATCGAGGAAGAGGTCGACAAACTCATCAAAGCCAACTTTGTCCGAGAGGTAAACTACCCCAGATGGCTGTCAAACGTCGTCATGGTGAAGAAGTCGAATGGTAAATGGAGGATCTGCATCGACTTCACCGATCTCAACAAGGCATGCCCGAAGGACAGCTTCCCTCTCCCTCGGATCGACCAGCTTGTGGATGCCACCTCGGGCCACCAAATGCTGTCATTCATGGATGCCTATTCGGGCTACAATCAGATCCGGATGGCCCCCGAGGATGAAGAAAAGACAGCCTTCATAACCGACCGAGGTACCTACTGTTACCGAGTTATGCCTTTCGGTCTTAAAAATGCAGGAGCGACCTACCAGCGCCTGGTCAACAAGGTGTTCAAGGAGCAAATCGGCCGGAACATGGAGGTGTATGTGGATGATATGCTGGTCAAAAGCAAGGAAGCGCTGCGGCATGTTGAGGACCTCGCGGAGAGCTTTGCCACGCTGCGCAAGTATGGAATGAAGCTCAACCCAACCAAGTGCGCCTTCGGCGTCAATTCTGGGAAGTTCCTCGGATTCATGGTCTCCCAGCGCGGCATTGAGGCTAACCCTCAGAAGATTCAAGCTCTCCAACAAATGGCGCCCCCAGCGTCCATTAAAGAGGTCCAGCGCCTGACCGGGAGAATAGCGGCCCTCAACCGCTTCGTAGCTCGGTCAGCCGAGAGGTGCCTCCCCTTCTTCAAAACCCTCCGATCGGCCAAGAATTTCCAATGGACTCCTGAATGCCAGAAATCATTTCAAGATCTCAAGAAGTACCTCGGCTCGCCTCCACTTCTCAGTAGTCCGGTCCCAGGGGAGACTCTGTTTTTGTATCTGGCCGTTTCCGAGGGAGCAGTTTGTTCGGTACTGGTCAAGCAAGAAGGCAAGATCCAAAGACCGATCTACTATGTGAGTAGGCTGCTCCGCGACGCGGAGACGAGGTACACCAGGATCGAGAAAATAGTGCTTGCCTTGATTACCTCGGTCCGGAAGCTGCGACCATATTTCCAAGCACATTCAGTGACGGTCCTGACCGATCAACCCATCAAAGCGGTGATCCACCGTCCAGAAACATCGGGGAGGATGACCAAATGGGCCGTCGAACTAAGCGAGCACGACATACAATTTCAACCTCGCCCAGCCATCAAAGCTCAAGTGCTGGCCGACTTCCTCCTTGAGTGCACCATCCCGGAAGACGGCTCTACCCCAAAAAGTCCCGAAGGACCAAAACCTGAAGCTCGGTGGCTCCTTCACGTCGATGGGTCGTCCAACGCCCATCGTTCCGGTGCGGGTTTGGTTCTCACCAGCCCGGAGGGGATGATCTTCGAGTATGGCATCCGATTCTCCTTCCCGGCCTCCAACAACGAAGCCGAGTACGAGGCCCTATTAGCTGGTCTCCGGATCGCCCGCAACCTGAAGGTGGAAAGGATTAGCGCCTTCACCGACTCCCAGCTGGTGGCCGGCCATGTGCGAGGGGAGTTTGAAGCCCGAGAACCCAATATGGTTCGGTATCTCCAAGAGGTGCGCAGCCTACTTCCTCACTTTTCAGAGTTTGAAATCATTCAAATTCCTAGATCGGAAAACGCCCGTGCCGACCTACTCTCCCGATTGGCAACCACGGAGACAATGGATGCTGAACAAAAATTCCATCTGGAGACTCTGGAGAAGCCGAGTATCACGGAAGCTGACCGGGTGATGCAAATCGAGACCGAACCATCCTGGTTCGACCCTATCCTCAGCTATCTTAAAGAAGGGTCGCTCCCGTCCGACCGAAGGGAGGCCAGGAAATTGAAGCTGCAGGCGACCCACTATGTATTGATCGACAGCCAGCTTTACAAGCGGTCTTTCTCCATGCCGCTGCTCAGATGCCTCCGCCCATCCGAGGCGGACTACGCTCTACGGGAGGTACATGAAGGGATCTGCGGCAACCATCTGGGAGGCCGGTCCCTGTGTCACAAAGTGCTACGGCAAGGCTATTATTGGCCGACCATGCAGAAAGATGCGGACGATCTGGTCCGAGCCTGTGACGCCTGCCAGAGGCATTCGAGCATCCAGAGGCTCCCCTCCGCCGAGCTAGTTTCCATATCCTCCGCTTGGCCCTTTGCCAAATGGGGGATGGACATCCTCGGCCCATTCCCGTTGGCGACGGGACAGCGAAAATTCTTATTTGTCGCCATTGACTACTTCACCAAATGGGTTGAAGCGGAAGCCGTTGCCCAAATCACCGAAGCCCGGGCCAGAGACTTTGTGTGGAGGTCCATCATCTGCCGGTTCGGCCTCCCCCACACCATAATCACCGATAACGGCAAGCAGTTCGACAATTCCAAATTCCGCCAATTCTGCGAAGAGCATGGAATTCGTCACCACCTTACTTCGGTCGGACACCCACAAGCCAACGGAGCGGCCGAGGTAACCAACAGGACTCTCCTCCAAGGAATCAAAGCTCGCCTCTCTAGAGCCCAAGGCAGGTGGGCAGATGAGCTGCACCATGTCTTGTGGGCCTATCGCACCACTCCGAGAATCCCAACGGGCGAGACCCCATTCCGAATGGCTTTCGGTACGGAGGCCGTCATCCCCGTGGAAGTGGGCCTCCCATCTTTGCGGGTGGAGAGTTACTCGGAAGAAGCCAGCAACGAGCAACTTCGCACCAACCTCGACTTGGTGGAGGAAGTCAGAGAGAAGGCCCGAATCAGGACGGCCGCCTATCAACAGAGGGTGGCTCGGTACCATGCCTCCAGAGTTAAGGGGAAGACTTTCCTTCCTGGCGACCTTGTCCTCCGGAAAGCCTCTGTATCCAAACCGCTGGAGCAAGGAAAGCTGGCGCCGAACTGGGAAGGCCCGTACCAAGTCACGGAGGTCATTGGGCCAGGAACCTACAAGCTGCAGGACCTCGAAGGGAAATCCGTCCCCCGAACGTGGAACTCGGACAACCTCCGCAAATACTATCAATAGGGTATGTCCTTTACGCCCCGCCAGTTGTCTATTTTCCCACAACTTATTCTGTGAATCGATTATATCCCATATTGCCATAAATCGTAAATGGAAATAGATGCTGCTTATCAATCCTCGGCACGACCGAGCTATCTGCTTGAACAGGAAAATCTCCGAACCTTGGCAGGGCCAAGTAAAAATCTCCGAACCTTGGCAGGGCCAAGTAAAACATTTCTCCGAACCTCGGCAGGGCCGAGCAACAAATCTCCGAACCTTGGCAGGGCCAAGTAAAACATTTCTCCGAACCTCGGCAGGGCCGAGCAACAAATCTCCGAACCTTGGCAGGGCCAAGTAAAACATTTCTCCGAACCTCGGCAGGGCCGAGCAACAAATCTCCGAACCTTGGCAGGGCCAAGTAAAACTTTCTCCGAACCTCGGCAGGGCCGAGCAACAAATCTCCGAACCTTGGCAGGGCCAAGTAAAACATTTCTCCGAACCTCGGCAGGGCCGAGCAACAAATCTCCGAACCTTGGCAGGGCCAAGTAAAACATTTCTCCGAACCTCGGCAGGGCCGAGCAACAAATCTCCGAACCTTGGCAGGGCCAAGTAAAACATTTCTCCGAACCTCGGCAGGGCCGAGCAACAAATCTCCGAACCTTGGCAGGGCCAAGTAAAACATTTCTCCGAACCTCGGCAGGGCCGAGCAACAAATCTCCGAACCTTGGCAGGGCCAAGTAAAACATTTCTCCGAACCTCGGCAGGGCCGAGCAACAAATCTCCGAACCTTGGCAGGGCCAAGTAAAACATTTCTCCGAACCTCGGCAGGGCCGAGCAACAAATCTCCGAACCTTGGCAGGGCCAAGTAAAACATTTCTCCGAACCTCGGCAGGGCCGAGCAACAAATCTCCGAACCTTGGCAGGGCCAAGTAAAACATTTCTCCGAACCTCGGCAGGGCCGAGCAACAAATCTCCGAACCTTGGCAGGGCCAAGTAAAACATTTCTCCGAACCTCGGCAGGGCCGAGCCACAAATCTCCGAACCTTGGCAGGGCCAAGTAAAATACTTCTCCGAACCTCGGCAGGGCCGAGCAACAAGTCTCCGAACCATGGCGGGACCAAGTGAAATGTTTCACCAAGCCATGGCAAGGCCAGGTAAAAACCACTCGGGCTAAAAACCCCGGTAAAAGGGTCTGGAACCATGGGCCTCGACCAAAGCCGAACGACCCCAAACAGTACCCGAAAAACTTCGTCCGGTTTGAGACGAGCACGTTGAGTAAAAAACCATTGACGCGAGAGAAAAAATGCCACCATCGGCATGCGAAAAAATGCCACCATCGGCAGAACTCCCCCAAGAGGCTATAAAGCCTCACGTAACCGGCCAAGGGCCCCAGGCTGGGCTGGGAAATTCTCCCTAGCAGTAGAAAACCTTTGGGTGATCCCCCTGTAGCTCGTCATTCGAAATATCTACGATTAATACGCAGGGCGATGGGACCAAACCGACACCCAAGTCCGTCGAGCGTATTGAGGTAATCATTCTCAAAGAAGAAAGAGATTCCTGAAAACGAGTCTATTTTTCATTTAAACAAAAAGGAGCTACTGCGAGGCACAAAACACGGAAAAACAAAAGCGAAAACGGGAACGGGCAAAGGCCCCGGAGTCAGTCGCCCCCAGAGGCCAACAGCTCCTCCAGACGCCCCGCCAGGTCGGCCACCTGCTGACGGAGGGACACGATCTCCTCCTCTTGCCGGTCCATTATCCGGCGTAAGGTTTCCGCCTCCCGGACCGAGACATCCAAGAGTTCCTCGGCAGTCCTCGCGAGCTGCTCGTTGATTGCAAAGCCAGACGCGAGGGTCAGCCCATCGACGGTGATGGAGGTACTCCTCCCCTCCGAGTACGGCGGGCCGCTGACCGAGGAATACGAATCACTCGGCGATCGCGCTGGAGAGGCCATTCTTTTTCGGAGCTCAGACCGAGGGATGGCCGAAACCAATCCCCCTCGGTCATATTTATACCCGCCAGGAAGGTATCCCGATCAGCCGTACCGCGGACGCCGACCTATAAAGATTTGCCATGTGTCGCCGTTCTAATGCGTACGGAATCCGAAAAGTCGCGCCCTATCCCGAGGCAGATCGGAAAATGCAAACAGAGCATCTTCCCGATCTGCCGCCTCCTGCAATAAATGCTTTCGACGCTTCCCCAAGCCTTTTAAAATCGCCCCCTTTCTCGAAAAACGTGTGGGAACAGAGTCCGACGCCCGATCGACGATCTGTCCCCTCGAAAAGGCACCGCCAGTAAAAGCGTGGCAAACACGCCGACCATTCCGTTCGGCGACTGAACCTTCAGTTCTCCGAACCTCGGCAGGGCCGAGCTACCAGTTCTCCGAACCTCGGCAGGGCCGAGAACCTACCAGTTCTCCGAACCTCGGCAGGGCCGAGCTCAGTTCTCCGAACCTCGGCAGGGCCGAGCTACCAGTTCTCCGAACCTCGGCAGGGCCGAGCTACCAGTTCTCCGAACCTCGGCAGGGCCGAGCTACAGTTCTCCGAACCTCGGCAGGGCCGAGCTTCTCCGAACCTCGGCAGGGCCGAGCTAGCAGTTCTCCGAACCTCGGCAAGGCCGAGCTGTCAATTCTTCGAACCTCGGCAGGGCCGAGCTACAAAATTCTCCGAACCTTGGCATGGCCAAGCGAAATTCTCTCCAAGCCTCGGCAGTGCCGAGTTGCAAAATTCTTCAAACCTTGGCAGAGCCAAGTAAGACGTTCTCCGAAACTCAACTATCTCGAGGGACTAAATCCTTAAACCATGGCAAAAAGGTTAGCCGAAGCCGACCCACGTCGGCCCAAGCCGACCTATTTCGTCCGTCGGCCCAAGCCGACCTAAGCCGACCCATCTTTGTCCGTCGGCCTCAGCCGATCCATCTTCATCCCTCGGCCCCAGCCGACCCGTATTTGTTTGTCGGCCTTAACCGACCTATTCTATCCGTCGGTTCGAACCGACCTATTTCGCTCGTCGGTCATAACCGATCCACTTTGATTTGTCGGTCCAAACCGACCCATTTTTCCTGATTTCGAATTAAGGGTGGCCCAAGAATATCGGCGAGTCATGAGCCACTCAACAGCGAAATCACGCAGAGAAATACTCAAATAAAAACGAGAAATCCCTTTGAAACGACGTGTCAAGCAAATGTCTAAAAATGCAAGATACAAGAGCGGCCCCTAAGAGCCAGGAGCCCCACCAGCTGTGGGAGTATCCTCAGCCACATCTACAGGCGCGTGGCTAGATTCCCCCCTCTCTAATACTTTCACCCCTCCAGTGACGGTTGGCGACCGTCCCCCGGAGGCTACAGCTTCACTGGGACCAGGGGAGCCGCCCGGCTCAGCGTCGGAAACGTCAGCATCTACCTCTCCTTCTTCTTCGGACTCGCCATCTTCGGAGTCGTCGAGGCTCAGAAAGGAAAGGTCCCACTCCGGGTGCCCGCCGAGTATCCTCTGCTTGCACTCTTCCATCCCGTGGCGGAACGCGTCTACACTCATAGCGTCTTGCCGCCCCTTAAGTATGGCGAGCTGCGTGTTGGCCCCAGCGGCCCGTTTCTCAGCCTCGATCGCTTGAGCCTTCGACATGGCGTTTTGCCCCTCAAGCTCACTAGCCCGTGCCTCGAGCTCCGAGCTCCTGCTGCGAGCAGACGCGAGCGCGCCTTGGAGGAGCCTTTCCTCCGAAGGTACAATGGCCTTGCTGCATTAATTAGGGCATCATTGCTCGAATTGTTTAAGCCAAAACGTCCCATCCGGAGCGCGCCGCTTGAACTTATACTCCCTGCGCCCGAACCTACGCTTCGAACTAGGGAGTGGGGGGCATGTGTTGGGGGGTAAAATCGTCATTGCATTGATATTCGTGCAAGACGACTAAGGCTGACCCCCTCTTCCGGGCTTTTGTAGCTCGGCCTCCCCCGGGCTTCCGTAGCTCGGCCTCTTCCGGGCTTCCGTAGCTCGGCCTCTTCCGGGCTTCCGTAGCTCGGCCTCCCCCGGGCTTCCGTAGCTCGGCCTCCCCGGGCTTCCGTAGCTCGGCCTCTTCCGGGCTTCCGTAGCTCGGCCTCTTCCGGGCTTCCGTAGCTCGGCCTCTTCCGGGCTTCCGTAGCTCGGCCTCTTCCGGGCTTCCGTAGCTCGGCCTCCCCCGGGCTTCCGTAGCTCGGCCTCTTCCGGGCTTCCGTAGCTCGGCCTCTTCCGGGCTTCCGTAGCTCGGCCTCTTCCGGGCTTCCGTAGCCCGGCCTCTTCCGGGCTTCCGTAGCCCGGCCTCTTCCGGGCTTCCGTAGCTCGGCCTCTTCCGGGCTTCCGTAGCTCGGTCTCCACCGGGCTTCCGTAGCTCGGCCTCCCCCGGGCTTCCATAGCCCGCTGCTACCTTGCAATCCACGCCCGACGTCCACCTCCGCGGAACCTGGCGCAGGAGAGTTCAAGTCTACCCTAGCAGCACCCTAAGCAGGGGATCATATTGAGACGTGGCCTAAGACCTACTATAACCGCCCCAGGTCTACTCACCCAGATCCCAAGACATCGAGGAGCTCTCCCAGCCATCGATCCCTTAACGGACAAGGCGTGGATTCTAACGGCCCCACAACGGCCTGATTCTGTCTACCCTCGAATCTTAACAACTTCAGTACCTTCCAGAAGACGCTCAAGTTCCCAGGTGACAGTCTATAAATACCAGTTTGGCAGATCACTTCAGGTACGCAACCCTTGACACACAAAAGAGCTCCAGGGTTACCTCTCTCTCTCTCTCCCGGCAGCTCGTCGGTGCTCTGTTCTTACCGGAGCCTCCGATCGACCGCCCCCCTGGAGAGGTCTCCCGGAGAGATCCACCTCCTCATTGTCTGGTTGATCGCCGATTCCTTCCTCGTTGACTTGAGCGTCGGAGGGCCTTCCGCGGAGGACCACCCCGGTGTCCTTCCGTGTGCAGGGCTTTCTGTTTTGCAGGTCCGCCGCACCCCATTCTCTGAGGACCGACCGCGCCCGAGTCGGAGGACGGATCCCGGCGGCAACAGGTATATAAATAAAGATCAGAATAAAAATAAAATAAAAATTATTATACATAAAAGCCTAAAAATAATGGAGGAAGAACATTATAGTACCAATTTATAATAATGAAAGAGATATTCAAAACTACTCTAATTATCATGGTATCAAACTCATGAGTCATAGTATGAAATTTTGAAAGAGAGTAATTGAATATAAATTAAGTTGTACTACAAAATATCAAAGAATCAATTTGATTTTATGCTAGAAAAATTGATCATAGAAGCTATTTTTACCTTAGAAGGTTAATAGAGATGTATAGAGTAAAGAAATAAGATTTTCATATGGTTTTTATTAATTAAAAAAAAAGCATATATTAGGGTTTCTAGAAAAATCTTATGATAACTGCTAGAAAGAAAGGAGTTTAGGTATATTAACATAATAAAAGATATGCATGATGGAACTCTTCCAAGCCAATCCTAAGCTCGGATAAAAAAGGATGGTGTAAAACTCCATTAGATCCCCTAAAATATGAATATACTAATTAAACTATGTGAAAGGCTAAGATGAAATAGAGTAGATTGAAGGAAGCAGATTCATGTAGCCGATCCCATGTAGTTGAAAAAGGCTTAGATAAGTTGAGTTAAGTTGAGAAAAGATATGTATGATGGAATATTTATTAATATAAGAACAATTGATGGTAATACTAATAAAATTTCTATTATAGTATGTTTACATCAAAGATATGCTCTTAGTCCTTATCTCTTTACTTTAGTTATAAATAAGCTTACTAGACATATATATTCAGGATGATATTGTGCGGTGCATGTTATTTATAAATGATATATTATTAGTAAATGAGATTAAGGTTGAAGTTAATCACAAGTTATAACTATAGCAAAATGCATTAATGCCTAAAGGTTTTAATTTAAGATAAAAGTTAAGTAAAATAAAAACAGAATATATGAAATATAATTTTAGTATAATTAGAAATAAAGATAAATGTAAAGTATAAATTGAGGATCATAAAATTATTAAAAATATTATTTTTTATATTTATGATATTATCTATAGGATTAAAATATTTATATAAAATTAAAAAATATAATTAAAATATTATGTGATTGTATAGTATCTATCAAGTTAAAAAAAAAAGTTTTATGGAATAGTCATAAGACCATCCATGTTCTATGGCATGAAATATTGGACAATTAGAAAATATATGTACATAAGATTAATGTAACAAAAATGAGAATGTTAAGATAAATGTATTATAAAATAAGAAAGGATAGAATAAAAAAATTAAACCATTCAAAAAGGTAGAGGCAACACTAATCGAGGATAGATTAAGAGAAGGATCACTTAGATGGTTTAGGCATGTGCAACATAGATCTAAATATGCATCTATGTGGAAGAGTGACTTGATACATATAGAGAAAAAAAAGAAATAAAGGTAAACCAAAAATCATACGAAAGGAAGTGTAAAAAAAAATTTAAAATTTTTGAATCTTACAAAAAATATAACTCAGAATAAAGCTAAATAGAGAAAAAGAATTCATGCAATCAATCTCAATTAGTTTGAAATTAAGGTTTTGTTATTATTGTAGATGATATAAAAAGAAGGAATGAAATGTAAATAAGAATTGAGTTAAACTCTTAGTATGAATGAGATGATGTAGGATTTTGCACCAACTCAAATAAAGGAATGAGAGTTACGGGAGTCATCAATCTTTTTTTTCTCCTATAGTAACATTTAGACTTTTTATTAGGAAAGAGAGTAGGCATTGATCCAGATGGTTGTTGCATAACTGTATTTATTGTAAGGAAAAGGTATAAAATTATTAGTTAATAAAGTTAAAAAATCAAAAATGATAGATGTTTAATGAGATGAAGTGTAGTTTCTGCTCAAAGTAACCATATTTGTGAATATTAGAATGCAATATGTGCAAGGATACAAATGATTTGTAAAGCAAGTAATAATCTTGCCAAGTAAAAATCTTTTCTCCATCAATAATATAAGTCCATTTCTTATGTAACGCATTCCATATTTTGTCTCATCTATTCCTAAATGGATCTAGAAGTCATTATTTATAAATTATATTTGAACATTCTATGGTTCTTGCACCAAGTAAAAATCTTTGTTCTATCAATAATATAAGTCCAATGTAAAATTCTCAGGTCACACAAGTTCGATAATTTTACATGCATTAAGTATCACTCATATCCATTAGGTAATATCATTGTATATACTTTATGACTAAAATGTACTCCACTTAACCCGTTTAATTAGAATTAAGGTTTAATTGAGTTCGAGCAACTTTATATCACCTACAATAATCACAAGTATCAAAGTTTAAATAGTGACTTACATTTCTTATATAACCATTTCCATATTTTGTCTCAACTATTTCTAAATGGATCTAGAAGTCATTATTAATAAATGATACTTGAACATTCTATGAATCTAGCTTCTTCCTATGTTGCCTCATCTTTTTCAAGCTAGAATTGATAAATCATACTTGAACATCCTATGAATCTAGCTTCTCCGTATTTTTCATGCATTACTAATGACGTCAAACTCGATAGGTGTTAAAAACGTAATCACGTGGTCAAAAGATGGACCTCAAAATTCACAATCACTTGGAAAGAGCAGCCCTATCACCTCATGCGTGATAATAGAGTGTATCAATGTTCTTCTCTCTCCTAGAATTGGTTAAGGTTTCAAATGTTGCATTTTTTTTAAAAAAAAATGCTCGTCTTTTTGAGCGTCTAACATGTTTGGTTTGTTGGTACAAGTTACTTTAGTAAGAGAATAGATGGGCCGGTGCCACAGAAATTTATTGTCAAGACAAAGTAATGCGACTAGAGATGGGTACATCCAACCTTAATTAGCTTAAGAAACTTTAGCCTCTCATGATTGGAAATGAAGGGTGCTTTTAGTGAAGTACAACTAATCTAGATGGTGTTGCGTAAAATGTGATTGTTTTGCTTGTACAAGCCATTTTCCTCAAGAAGAGATACCTTTTGCAATCATGAAATTGTTGATCAAATTATTGAGGACATCAGGAAAGTGAAACAGAATTTTTCAAAGAGGTTATGTTTTCATAAAAGATCAGGTACAACAAGAAAGTACTTGTTAGAGAGAGAGAGAAGTTGCCTCATTAATCCAGTAGGCAAGCAATAGTTAAAGATTAAGAAGAAGAGTTTGTTATCTGAAATTTAAATCCTCCACAACCCTTGTGTTAGGCATATTATCAGGCCTTGATGCACGAATGGTTGATGTTTTTATTGGCATGGTCTATTTGAGTGACTCATGGCCTCCATGGCTTCATCTGATGCAACCTGGTAGGAGGTGGTTTAAATGGGGCAGGAGGGGTTCATTGCACAAATGACTTTAACATGGGCCTTGTCACAAATGAGCCGAACTCCATGGAGGTAACCTGATAGGTCCACTACATTTATGAGCCTGGCTAAACTTAATTGGAACCTCAATTAAGTGTCAAGTCTTCAAGTCCTGACCCAGCCTACGTAATGATTATGTTATTCATGAGCCCAAAATCACTTCTTGGCTTCAATAACTAGTTAGGCAACATTGTACAGTTGTGATAATTTTGTGTATGTGTGTATATATATGTCTGTCTATATGTGTGTGATTGTCTATATACATACATACATGTATGTGTGTAATGGTTGCATGGGATTGGATTGCATGCATATGGCTGCAGTGTTTTGGCCCATTTTTATATAGGTTTCTTCTGGATTGACATGAGCTGATCAAAACCCAAATGAAAGTTGAATTTAAGATTATCCAAAAAAAATTAAGTAGAATGAGTTGGTATGACTGGATCTTGTTTGATTGGAATTATAGATTAAAATGATGGCTGCTATAATGTTATATCAGCAATCATAACAGCTTTAAAGGGCTCCCACATTATGTTATGCATGCTATTAATGAATTTTTAGCCAGCAACAATATATCGAAATTAAATTTTTTTTTTTTTCAACATCCGTGCTAAAAAGAAAAGGTTGGACCACTGAAAAACAAATTTATTTATTAAAAGAACAGTGATTTATATAATAATGTCTCTTTCGTTATTATTTGTTATTTTCCATTACAATGTTAATGTCTGGTGAACGTTATAAGGATCATTAATTGTTTTCTTATAAAAATTCCGAATGGGGCTGAGCCATGATTATGAATCTTGTGTCAATCTGGTTTGTGTTGATCCACCCTACAATTTATTGATTGGCCACATTTTACAAGATCTAAAGTAACAGCTGTTATCATATTATTACAGCCATGTTAATGATTCCTAACACCCTGGTTACATCGTACATATGGGTAAGAGTAATGTGTGGAGCTAGCTCACAGGCTAGTGTGTTATACTGGTTTGACGAGATGGCTTTGTGCATCATCTTCGATGCACAAAGTCATGCATCTGACGTGATTATTGGCTACGCATGCGTACAAGTATCTATACTATAGTCCAATGGACCGTTGCATGCTCTACACGTGTGATGAATAAGTGTGTAATTAATATATATGCGCATTTAGTACATAATTTTATGCATCGATGTGTAAAACTTCTCCTTGACTTGACACAACTTCTACAGTGGATTGTGCTAGCATGGTCCGCTAGAGTGAGGAATAAAGCCCGACCAAAGGGGTCATGCCGGGCTGTACTATATGGTAGCCTGCGTCCTGGCCCGCTATCATGGCACCTACTTATTTGTTTTTTAAAAAATATTATTCAAAGTCAACCAGCTAATTGTGTAAAAATTAAATAAAATAAATTACATGAATATCTTTATTCTTGGGTGGGCAATTTGCTTATCGTCTCATTGTATTGTCTTATCATCATGTCGCTCGGTCCTCGTCTTAGTCCAAGTGATTCAGAGGGGAGACTTTAATTTTACTTTAATTTTACTTTGAAAGTCGTGCATTCCGAGCAGAGCTTCTATGTTTGGACAGTCTTTAAGATTCATGCTTTCGACTTCGTCTTCTCCGATCTTCAGCGATCCTGCGTCTTCTCCGGCTGTGTTCCATTTGGATTGTTCCTGCTGCTGTCCTCTTCTCTCCTATGGCTTCCGATGGGGTGTCTGCTGGGAGGGCTTCCGGGAGCAAGAAGATGGGTTCCGGACATAGTGGGGCGTCTTCTCCTGCTTCGGACGCTGCTTTCCCCTTGGGCTCGTCGAAGACGGGTGGTCAGTGGAGCCGACCACCCTTAGGTCGCTATGGATGGGATGCTCCTTCCCCTTCTCCGGCGGAGGTTGAAGAACTGATCCGGCTCTTCCCGGAGGTCATCCAGGTCCCGATCTCCTCCATGGAGTGCGAGGCCAGATCGTGGGGAGCGAAGGCGGTGCTGGCTCGCTCTCTCTCTCGGTGGGTGCCGCCGGAGGCTATTATGCGTGAGCTGCATCGTGCTGGGCTGCCGGGAGAAATCGAGGTGGTTCCCCTGGCTCACAGGCATTACCTCATCCGGTTCTCCGATCCAACCTCTAAAAGCCATATCCTTGAGAGGCCTTGGGTGATCAATGGGCAGATTCTTGCGGTGATGGATTGGAAGTCGGAATTCATCCCAGCGGAAGACTCTTTGCTGCAGGCTCTGGTTTTGATCCGGCTTCCTCTGCTTCCGAAGGAGTTCTGGGCGGATGACTCCCTCTCTTCCATTCTCTCGGTGGTGGGGGAATTTCTGTTCTCCGACGAGGCTACCAAAGCTCGGATGCGGGGAGGGTTTGCTCGGGCTTGCGTTCGAGTGGATCTGGGTCTTCCCCTCCGGCCAGGGGCCAGGATTCGTGGATTCGGCGCCCCCTTCTGGCAGCAGTTCTCGGTTGAGAATTTGGAGGATATTTGTCATCGCTGTGCTTCCCTGCACCTCTCTGGTCCATGCAAGCCAGCGGGTCTATCAGCTTCTTCGTCTTCTGCTCCTCCGTTTGGTCCCTGGCTGGCTGCAGTTCGGCGTCGACGACCTCCTCCGGCGCAGCCTTCGGTCCCAACGGCGGGAGATCGGCCGAGCCCTGCTACCGCTCCTGTGTCCAAGGACGGCTGGACTGTGCCGAAGAAGTTCGCCCGGCGTCAGCTTCATTCTTCCTCTGGATTCTCCGTGCCTTCTCCTGGGCTGAAGCTTGGGCGGGGTGTGTCGGCCGCAGTTGAGCGCTTGCGGCGGTGACTCGAAGCCGGAGTTGAAGCCCTCGGCAGCGTCTTCCTCCCTGGTTCAAGTCCCCGTGTTGCTCGGTCATGGAATCCAGGAAGACTCTAGGCAATGTTCGAGCGTGCCGGTTGGCACTGTAGCTCAGTATCAGAACTCATTGCTCCAGAGTTCAGAACCAAATGGAATTCATTCTCTAATTCCTAAAGTGCAATCCTCTTTGGATGAAGGTGATAAAGCAATTAAATTTCTAAAGTTGGGCCTCGTGGTCAGTACTAGTAAAGACCCCGTCTCGGGGCCTTCTAAGCTGGCCCGTCCAGTGGAGCCATCGTCTACCAGAATGCCATCCCGCTCTTCCAAAGCCAAAGGCAAGGCCGCTCTTTCTGGTAGAGGTGGGGACAATGTAGCCTTCAAGTTTGCGGCTTCCTCGGAGGGTGGTCGGGTGTCATCGGCCCAGTTTGGCCCAGGGGCTAAGAAGGCTCGAGGTCGGGTAGAGGCCTTTCGGGGTCAGCTTCCGAGTCTTCTGAGCCGACCCAATTAGAGTCCAGTACTCACTTATCAGCGGTTCATCTGCTGAAGGAGGCTATTCATGTATCTGCATCAGCGGGCTTGATGGACTCAGGCCAGATACTTGATTGTGTGGAAACGGGATCCCGGAATTGTCCTAAGGAGATCCCAGGCGATACGGAGGTCCTGATGGAATCAACCCAGGCTGTTGATTGCAAAGGCCCGGGAGATTTGGACTGTTCCGTGGAGATGTCAGGGGTGTTGGTTGGGGAGCCCTCCAATCCAGCTTTACCATGAAGATTCTTATATGGAATGTGTGAGGAGCATTGAAACCATCGTTTCGCTCCTCATTTGGGAGGCTTATGCAGCTTCACTCTTTTGACATTTGCATCATGCTGGAAACTCGGCTTTTGGGGCTAGTCTGACCCGTTTTCGAAGACAGATTGCTCGAGCTTGGACTTCGTATGCTGTTGAGTCCATTGGTCTTTCGGGGGGTATTGTTGCTTTATGGAGGAATGATAATATCAGAGTTGATGCTTTTCACAGATGTGGGCAGCAGGTTGCGCTAGTCATCTCTGAGGGAAGTGCCAGCCCTTGGCTCCTGTCCGGAGTTTATGCCAGTACTGATCTCCGGGAGCGTCGGGTGCTGTGGTCTGAGACTCAGACTCTTCTTGACCAGGGGTTCCCCTCCCTTATTGCTGGAGACTTCAACTGTATCTTGAGTGCCGCAGAAAAGAAAGGTGGCCGGGCTTCCCATGGCTCTATGGGCCGGTCTGAGTTCAGGGACTTTATTTCTTGCGCTGCTCTGTTGGATTTGGGTTATCAGGGCTCTCAGTTTACATGGTGCAACAACCGGCAGGGATCAGCTAGAGTCTGGGAAAGATTGGACAGGGCCTTGGCCTCTTCTAGCTGGCTCCAGCTTTATCCCTCTGCTACTGTCACTCACTTGTCTAGAATTGCCTCTGACCACTGCCCTCTCTTTATCTCTACCGATATCACCTCTCAGCGGCATAGGCAGTTCAGATTCGAGAAATTTTGGACCTCTTATCCTGCTGCTCGCTCCATCA
Organism: Calamus simplicifolius; assembly: GCA_900491605.1. Taxonomy (NCBI): domain Eukaryota; kingdom Viridiplantae; phylum Streptophyta; class Magnoliopsida; order Arecales; family Arecaceae; genus Calamus; species Calamus simplicifolius. The sequence goes on along the minus strand of UESW01004469.1, from coordinate 130,301 downwards.
TCTCTCAGGTCTGGCAGTTACCAGTTAGAGGTAATGCCATTTATCGGCTTTCCAGAAGGCTTGCCCTTGCTAGACGTCGCCTCTCTAGATGGCATAGATTGGAGGTTGGGGATATTGACAGACAGGTGGAGCTGGTTGAGTCTACTATCTCTTCTCTCCAGGCGAAAGAGGACCTGGCGGGTTCTCTTTCTTGTGAGGACCTTTCGTCCCTGCGATCGAGTCTGGCGCTCCACCACTCTCTTCTGCTGCAGCAGGAGACCTTTTGGCGCCAGCGGTCCCGTATCCAGTGGATTCAGGAGGGGGACTGTAATACAAGATTTTTCCATCAGGCCACTCAAAAACGCAGGGCGAGGAACCGCATTAGGCATATAACTGATGAGGACGGTCAGCTCCAGGTGGATGATCATGTGATTCGTGCTCAGCTCTTTAACTTCTTTCATAGTAGGTGGACTGAGCAACCTGGTTCTGGAGTCCCTGTTCATCCTATTCTGTCTCTCAACACTGTCTCTATTGCTGAGAACGTCTCTCTGACTCGGCCTGTCACTACAGAGGATATTCGGCTGGCTTTATGGGATCTTGGTGCTGATAAGGCCCCTGGGCCGGATGGCTTTCCTCCATTTTTCTTTCGTCAGTATTGGGATATTCTGGGAGAGGATTTAGCTCAGGCAATCAAGCTTGTCTTTCATCGCAAATCTATCCCCTCTGAATGGAATCGTACCTTCATTACCTTGGTTCCTAAGAGGACGGACGCTTCCAGCCCTCAGCACTTCCGGCCTATCAGTTTATGCACTACCTTATATAAGGTTTGTGCTCGCCTCCTGGTTATGAGGTTGTGTTGGGTTATTCCTCTCCTTATCTCTCCGGAGCAGGGGGCTTTCCTCAGAGGGCGCAGTATCACTGATAATGCTTTATTAGCGCAGGAGTTCATGCGTGACCTGCGTCGGACTTCTGGTAGTCAGGGGCTTATGGCCATTAAGCTTGATATGGAGAGAGCTTATGACAGAGTTAACTGGGAATTCTTGCGTCACTCTGTTCAGGTGTTTGGGATCCACCAGCTGTTTATTGACTGGATCATGGCCTGCATTCAGAGTCCATCTTTCTCCATCCTCATCAATGGAGACCGGACTGATTATTTCCATTCTAAGGTTGGGCTGAGACAAGGTTGTCCCCTCTCCCGTTTCTCTTTGTTATAGCGGCCGATTCTTTATCTCGGGCTCTTCGTCAGGCTCAGCAGGACAATGCTCTACACCCTTACCGAGCTGGATCCCAAGGTCCCTCGATCTCTCATCTGCTTTTTGCTGACGACTGCATCTTCCTGGGCAGGGCTACTGTGGCCAATGCGACCATATTTGCTTCTATTCTTCATAATTACTGTTCTGCCTCTGGTCAGAAAGTTAATAATGCTAAGTCTGTTATTTGTTTTAGTCCGCGGGTGACCTCTTCTCGGAAGGATACTATCAAGCAGATCATGGGGATTTCTGTGCAGTCTGAGTGCCTCTCCTATCTGGGTATTCCTATTACTGGCAGAAGACCTAAGATCTCGGACTTTAGTAAGCTCGAGTCGAGGATTCGTGATCGGCTGGAGGGGTGGCAGGTCACTGGGCTATCTATGATGGCGAGGATCAATCTTATTCGATCAGTGCTCACATCTCTTCCTCTCTATCTCTTATCTAATGCTGCTGTCCCTTTGACTTGTCTGAGGAGGATTGAGCGTTATTTCAGGGATTTTCTCTGGGGTTCATCCCAGGATGGTCATGGTGTTCATCTTTTAGCCTGGGATTGTGTCTGTCTGCCGCTTTCTGAGGGAGGCCTTGGGATCCAGTCCTTGACTGCTCGGAGGGAGGCCTTGATTGCTAGGCATGCTACTCGTTTTTTGCTTGATCCGCACTGTATGTGGAGCTCCTTTATGCGTGGCAAGTATGGGGAGTGGACTCCTTCCACTAACCTGCAGTCTCTTCGGGGTCACTCTTTTTTCTGGAAAGAGGTTTGTTCTTATGCTCGGACATCCTTCATAGTATCTCCTGGATTCTTGGCAATGGTGCTTCTGTGGACGTTGCTTATGATTCTTGGATCGCTGACCTTCCTTTGTCTCGATGGCCTACTTTCGTCAGCACTGATATTCCTCTTGATATGCGAGTTAGTGACCTCACGGTGCCGGATCATTCCTCATGGTCTACTCCTCTGTTATCCCGCTTTTTTGGCGAGGAGCTTATACGACGTATAGCTGCTATCCCTCTTTCTCCTGGGCACTCCCCCGATATCAGGGTTTGGAGGCGGTCCGGTATTCCGAGTGCTCCCATCAGGGACATCATCAAGATTTACCGTGCTTCATCCCGACCGTTAACAGACATGACTTGGATTTGGCATCTTCCCATTCATCCCAGGGTTCATCTTTTTCTATGGAAGATTGCTCGGAATTATCTCCCTACTTGCTCGGTTCTTTCTAGACGTGGCATGGGGATTCAGCCTACATGTCCGATATGCGGTATTGAGGAGGAGGCGGTGGATCACGCCATCTTCACTTGTCTCAGAGCTCACCACATTTGGGAGATCGCTAGTGTCAAGCCTTGGGTTGTCGCCTCTTCTTCTCTTTCATTATCTTTCTTGGACTTGATCAGGCAGGATGTTAGGAGAGGGTGCAGTAAGCAGGGCGCGATGAGGGCCTACATTGCTTATCAGATTTGGTTATCTCGGAACCGGATTGTCTTTACTCAGGAGCCTACTCCGTCTTTTAGGGTTGTCCGGACTGCTGTGTCCCTATCTACTGAGTATACTTCCCATCGTCTTGGTTGTGATTTTGATAGCCCTAGCCTCTGGGATTCCCATGCTGCCTCGGCAGCGCACCGGAGAACGGTCTTTATTTCTTGGGAACCCCCCCTTCAGGGTTTATCAAAATTAACTTTGATGGGAGTGTCCGAGGCAGATCTGCCGGATCGGGTTATGTCATTCGGGATCCTGTCGGTACTATGATTGCTGCTGGGGGATTTGGACATCTCGATTCGTCAGTGCCGCTTGCAGAGCTTTATGCTGCATGGGCTGGAGTCTCCTTTGCTATACGCAGTCTCCATGCTCGTCGTCTTATTCTTGAGGGTGATGCTCTCACGGTGATTCGATGGCTTCGCCAGGATCATTGTGCGCAGTCGCCCACCAACCCTTTGATCTCTGATATTCGTTCTCTCATTCAGGGGGTTCACAGTATACAGATTAGCCATATCTTCAGGGAAGCCAACTCAGCGGCTGGATTGCCGCTAGAGTTGCTGATCATTCTGGATTCTGGTGCTGGAAGCCCGGTGAATGGTGTCACCCTGGTCTGAACTTAATATTGTATTCTGATAGTGTGGGTCTGAGTCACCCTAGAGTGGTGTGATTCCCGTTTGTACCAAAAAAAAAAAAAAAACAACTTACTAGGTAATTTTTATTTATTATTATTTTAAATTTTAAAATTAATTAAAAAAAATTAAATTAAATAAATTAAATGGTCTTATTTTTGGGGTTTTACTATTGTTACAAACCATCACAATTATTTCGCTTGTTTGGCCTCTAGGACCATGATTACCTTCTATTTTTGATCCTCTATTTCTTTTTTTTTTTTGTTACAGACGGGCGATCAAACCACTCTGGCACGAGTCAAGCCCGAAACATCTGAGTACAAAATTTGCTGTAATAAGACAGGACAAGGGATCCCAGTATGCCAAATCCACCGGCCATGGTTGCGAGCGACAGCATAAGCAATATAATCAGCCGCAGCATTGGCTTCCCGATAGATATGCTGAATCTAAAAAATACTAGTAGACTGAAGAGTGACTAAAATGTCTCTAATTAGAGGATTAAGGCAAGAATAGGAGTCCTCCTCCAGCATAATCCATCTGATAATCGTAAGTGAGTCACCCTCAATAATCAGCCGACGATAGTCCAAATGTCGGACAGCATGTGTGATATCAGCCCATGCCGCCTGTAGCTCAGCCATAGGAATCGAAATGTCGATAGAGCTGTGATCGCCAGCTGCTAGTAACTGCCCATTTGACCCTCGGATGACAAACCCAAATCCAGCAGTACGATCAGAGACAGAGCCATCAGAGTTCACTTTAACATGACCCGAAGGAGGGGACACCCAAGAGATGAAAACTGTGGTCCGGTTCGCTGTCAAAGCAGCAGGGGAGTCCCAGTGGCCAGGTCCGTCAGTGTGAACACCAAGGTAACAGTGAGTGTACTCCTTTGCATGAGAGAGAGCACGATGGATGATCGCCTGAGGAGAGACCGTCTCCTCAGCAAAGACAATCTTATTCCTGGTCAGCCAAATATGATAAGCCACGTAGGCAGATAATACACCCTGAGAATAAGATCCGTACTGAGAAGGCGATCGAAGAGCATTCAGGAAGGAGAGCCGGATTGGTCCATCCTTCAGCAACCATGGGTTAAAATGGATCATCTGCCATATCTAAGATGCACGAGAACATAAAAATAGAACATGGTCAATAGGATCATCCTGCATCCCGCATATCGGACAGAGAGGTAATATGGAGAGGCCCCGACCAGTCAGAAGAGAACAAGTAGGTAAGCGATCCCACTTAATCTTCCACAAGAATAGCTGAATCCTTGGGTGAACAGGCAACCTCCATATCCAAGCAACATCTCTAAGTCCTGCGGCCTGAGAACGGAAGCGGGCCACCAAATCTCTAGTAGGAGCACAAGGAAGACAGGATCGACGCCACAGCCTATGATCCGGCCCTACAAAAATAGGAAGAGGCATGGCCAGAATCCGATGAGCAAGCTCCGCCCCGAATAACCGAAGAACCATAGGAGTGTTCCAAGCAGCACTCTCCTGTCTGATCAGAGAAGAAACATACAATGTGGGATCTACTTCAGAGCTTATAAAAGTCGGCCATCTAGATAAGGGAAGATCAGCTATCCAAGAGTCCTGAACGACATCAACTGACATCCCATCCCCGATCATCCAGTGAATATTAGTCATGACTATCGGGGCAGCCCGGTAGATGGCACGCCATAAACAGGAACATCCACGAGGGATACTAACTTCCAAACCCGAAGTCCAACCACCATATCTACCACGCATGACTGTACTCCATAAACAGTGAGGGTCCAACAGGAATCTGGAAGCATGCCTTGCAATGATAGCCTCGCGACGGAGCACCAGGGACTGAATCCTCAACCCACCCTCACTCATCGGCAAACAGACCATGTCCCAGGCCAATAAATGAATACCATGACCTCTCTGCATAGATGCCCACAAAAAATCCCGAATACGTCTCTCTAGCCTGCGAAGGAAGATAGTCGGGATCAAAGCATTGGATAACAGATAGATAGGAAGCGATGTGAGGATAGCACGGATTAAAGTGATACGCCCCATCATAGAAAGGCCCGACACCTGCCACCAGTCCAACCTAGCAGAGATCCGATGATCAAGGTCCTCAAAGTCCTGCTGCGTGGGCCGACATCTCGTAAGAGGGGTTCCGAGGTAGGTCAGACGATCTGAGACAGTCGAAATCCCTAACAAATGGGAAATAGCGGCACGACAACGGGGAGAGACCGATGGGATGAAACAGAGAATAGATTTCTGTAAGTTGATCCGTTGGCCCGATGCCCGGCAATAAGCCTGAATGATAGCAGAATAAGTGGTTGCATTCTGAACAGAAGCTGGGCTAAGCAGGATGCAGTCATCAGCGAAGAGAAGGTGGGTTAGAGGAGGTCCATGAGGCCCCGGCATATAAGGCTGTAATAGAGATGCTCCAACCGCCTGATTAAGAGCACGAGACAGGTCGTCGGCGCACAAAACAAATAGAAATGGAGAGAGAGGACATCCCTGTTGGAGTCCAACAGCAGAGGAAAAAAACTCAGTCGGACTGCCATTAATGATGATAGAAAAGGTGGGCCCTTGGACACAAGCCATGATCCACTCAATGAAATGATCATCAAAACCAAACGCCTGTAACGACTGACGCAGAAATATCCAACTCATCCTATCATAAGCTCTCTCCATATCAAGCTGGACAGCCATGAGAGACTGTCGACAAGAGGCGCGCTGGAGGTCATGCATAAATTCCTGAGCAATGAGAGCATTATCTGAAATACTGCGGCCACGGATAAAGGCACCCTGCTCCAGAGAGATAAGCCTAGGAATCACCCCCTGCAATCGAGTAACAATAATACGGGCGCAGACTTTGTATAGAGTGGTACATAAACTTATCGGCCTATAATGTTGAGGAAGCAGAGCATTAGCTTTTTTAGGAATCAGGACAAGAAATGTCCTCTGCCAATCCGAAGGAATATGTCTGGAAGAGAAAACAGACTGAATAGCCGAGGTAACATCCTGCCCTACAATATCCCAGTAGAAACGGAAGAAATAAGGCGGAAAACCATCTGGGCCCGGGGCTTTATCAGGTCCCAAAGCCCAAACTACATTACGAATCTCCTTCGCCAAGACCTCCCGAATCAAGCTAGCATTCTCGCTATCTGAAACTCTAACATCCCGAGTACCAGTGATAATGGGAGAGTCAGAGCCAGAGACTTCCGACCAGCGAGACTGAAAGAAATGAAAACCTGCTCACTAATCGCCCCCTCATCCTCCAGAATAGTACCCTCTGCATCACTAATGCGCCTGATTCGATTGGCCGCTCGCCTGGCAACAGTGGCCTGATGAAAGAACCTGGTGTTGCGATCACCTTCCTTTAACCACTGAATCCGAGACCGCTGACGCCAATAAATCTCCTGTTGCCAAAGCAACGAATGATGCATAGCCAAGTTCCTCCTAAGAGCCTGAAGATCACTCTCCGATAGCTGACCCTCCTCATCCTCCTTAACCTGAAGAGTAGAGATGACAGCTTCCATAGCCTGGACATTCTGCATTAGGTTCCCCACCTCTCTTCTCTGCCACCATAATAGTCTGCGCTTAGCAAGCTCTAATCGACGGGAGAGGCGATAAGTAGAATTCCCTCTAATTGGCATATGCCACACCTGCCTAATCAAGGACCTGGCTGAAGAATAATGCGTCCAAAACTGCTCGAACCGAAAGGGCCCCTTCCTATAAGATGACCGCTCAGTAGAGATGAGAAGGGGACAATGGTCCGACGCAATCCGCGGGAGGTGGGTATTGGTAGCACAGGCAAAGGACTGCATCCAAGATGAAGAAGCCAAAGCCCGATCCAATCTCTCCGACACCCGAGTAGACCCGCTTCGGTTGTTACACCATGTAAACTGCGGCCCAGAAAATCCCAAATCAATAAGACCCACCGAGGAGATAAATGAACGAAACTCCATGGAATTCGGAGAATCTGCAAATCGGCATCCCCCCCACTTCTCAGAAGCATCCAATATACAATTGAAATCACCAGCAATAAGAGTCGGAAAACCCTGGGCTAATAAAGTGTGAATCTCCGACCAGAGACCGCGCCGCTGACGAAAATCAGTGCTGGCATAGACTCCCAGAAGCAGCCAAGGCGGAGAAGATCCCTCAGAGATGACAAGGCCTACTTGCTGATGATTATGATGAAAAGCATCAACACGGATGGCAGGGTTCCGCCAGAGAGCCATAATGCCCCCAGATAGCCCAGTAGCTTCCACAGCATAGGAAGACCAGTCACGGGAGACTCGCCGCCAGAAACGTTGAAGGCTAAGGCCCGACAACCGAGTTTCCAACAAAATACAAATATCAAAATGATGAATCTGCAATAGCCTACCAAAGGAGGATCGAAAAGATGGTTTCAATGCTCCTCGGACATTCCATATAATAATCTTCATAGATGAAGCAAGGATACCTCAGATCCCATCCTGAGCTCTCGTCATAACCAAATCTGAAAGGTCTTCCGAGTCAGGACACAGCAACTGGAGATCCTGATCTGACATCTGATCGAGGTCCAGATCATTGGAAACTGGTTGCAGAACTGACTCCATGGGAGCTTCTTCAGACAACTCCTTAGTACGGGATCCATTTACCCGAGAGACAGAAGGGGAGTCAGAGATAGAAGCTTTCAGAGATGTGAAGGCAACCTCATGAACATCCATGGCTCCTTTCTAATAGCAGGGGGGCAGGGTCATCCTATCAGGAAAATCGATTATCACCCTAATGCTTGTAGGTATAACCGCCTTTCCTTTCCCCTTACGTTTCTTGGATTTAGAGATTGACCTAGGCACCGGGCAATCAACTGGTCTGGCCCTTTTAAGGGGACCAGGAAAAGCATCCCGACTGCCCTGAAGAGTACCAGAGGCCAAACTCGACCCTAGGGAGACAAAAGGGTTCTTGATCACCAGTGAATTAGACTTTTCAGTCACTGGGGACCCCTCCTTAACTGAATTCAAAAAAACCTTCTGAACTTCCTTTATGCCGGCACATGAGACTGTCTCCAGCAAAGCCCTATTATTTTCTTTAAAACCGGCACATAGGGCAACTCCCGGCATAGTCACTGATCCTAAACTTTCAGAGAAATTAGGAGGCAGGGGATCGATCAGGCCATTCCCTGGGGATCCATGCAGCTCAGCCTCCTCAAGACCCTGCTTAGAGTCCTTGATCCCGGCACAAGGGACCACTCCCAGCACGCCCTTGTTGGCTGAACATCCCTGCTTCAGCTCACACACAGCACTCACTGGAGCAGAGTCTGGGATCAAAACAACCTTAGAAGATGAATGGACCCTCCGGCGAGCAACCTTCACTGGAGAAGACCATCCCTCTGCAGCTTCAGCACCCGATCGACGCCCCCCTAGATTCTGCTGAGCAGGAACAGAACTACTAGAAGCCCCCTGCACCGTCAAGTTAGGCTTCCTCTTCTCCTCCCGAAGGGGATCAGAGTCAATCTTTCGTTGATGAATAGCAGCAATCCAGGGGCCATAGATCGAACGGGACGCAGCTACCTCATCCGCAGTCCCAGACGACAAGGAACAAGGGCCGCTCAAGTGAATAGAGCCACAGAGAGAACATATCCCCTCCAGGCTCTCATACGCAAACTGTTGCCAGAAAGTATGGTGAATTCCCTGAATACGCATCCCCGGCCGGAGAGAACGACGGAGATCAATCCGTACACAAGCCCGAGCGAAACCCCCTCTGTTCTTCGCCAACGTGGGAGCATCCGCACATATGAAACGCCCTGCTGTCTCCAAAATCGCCCTGAGGAACTCCTCCTTCCAGAACTCCATTGGCAAGTTTGATAATCGCACCCACACCAAAGCCGAAGGAATGGCTTCCTCCGACGGGATGAATTCCGGCCTCCATGGTTCCGTCCCTATAACTTGGCCATTAACAGTCCATGGCCAATTTAACACTAGGGTGCATGCATTCAGATCTTCGAACCGAAAAATATGGCATCTGAAAGCCAAACTGATACGGACGATGTCCCCCTGAACACCGGCGCGCCTGAACTCTCGGAGGAAAGCTTCGGCCGGAACCCACCACTGGAAAGACCGAACAAGAATAGCCCTAGACTGCCATCCAACAATCTCAGACTCCAATTCCGCCACAGGGAACCCAACTACTTCTGGAAAGGAGGCCTCCAACCTCGCCACCACAGCCGGCGACGGAGCCGGAGATACCCAGTGGAAGCCGGACGCCATCCCCTTCCTTTCGGAAGCCCATCCACTGGCTACCCCATCAGACGCCATGGATGGTTGGGGGAGCAGGGAAGAAAAACCCGAAGGAAGCTCAGACGGAGACACGAGAGAACGCCGGAGATCGAAGGAGAAGAAGACTCAAGCACGAATCTTAAAGCCCTTCTAACAGAGAGAACCAGAGAGAAGACGCGCATGATCCTCAAAGCACAACTAACTCCTCTATTTCTTGACTTATTTGAAAGAAACTCATCATCTTTATTATTTTTCTAGTATTGCATTTTATCTTTTGTATTATATTAGTCCTTAAGATAGATCAGCATCTCTATCTCTTAGACCTCAATCAGCTCCTATTATCAACTATTCATCCTTTTAGACTAAAAGTAGGCTTTGACGCTAGTGTGGTCATCGAAGGAGGTTGTAAATCATGGGTTATAGCGGTAAGTACATGATAATTATTCTAATGTGCTTGCCATCATACTAAAATATTAAATTTTTTTTTTGAGTTAATAAATTTATTAAATCATCATTTAAATAAAAATTAATGCATTAAATGTTGAGTTGTCATTCTTATTTTTTTCTAATTAGAATATTCCATAATTGGTTAGCACTGCTACCTCCACTACTACTATTTGGGGTTAGTTATGAAGTGGAGAATCTTTTATCTTTATATTTTTCATTTAAATATCATTTAATAAATTCCTAATATCTTCTTTAAATTTAATTCTATTAACTTCAGACATCACATTTTTATAAATTTCTTCTAATATTTATATAAACCATCTAATTTAATTCTAAAATCTATAATAAAAATAAATAATAAAAATATAAAATTTCTTTCTTTATTAAATTTTAATTTTATTGGTGTAATTATATTTTCTAAACCATCATCGTCCTATATTTTGAACACTGCTAGCAAGATTATAAATTTATTATAAAACTAGGGGAGAGATGGGACAATAAGTATAGTATAAAATATTAGTAACTTCATTAAACATTTCAAAAATTATATAATAATATCAAAATTATTTCGATGATATTCTAATATTGGTTCCCAACGAAGTGCATATTATAAAAACTAATAATAAATCTCTATGTTCAAAACATGATTGTGTTGCCCAGATGTAGTAACCCAAGAGGGGGAGTGAATTGGGTTATTTAAAAAATTTAATAGCTATGCAGATAAATGTGCTTTCAACCCTAATTTAGATTTGCAGCGGTGAAGTGGAGTGCACAGAATAATATCAACAGAAAATCAAGCAATCACAAACACACGGGAGTTTATAGTGGTTCGGTGCCAAACTCAGCACCTACATCCACTCCCCAAACCTTTGGGAATTCCACTAATCGTATCACAACGATTATAACCTCTAGTCGAACCAGGCTAGTCCTCTTGTTTATACGGCACAAGGCAGCCAAAAACCCCTAGCCAAACCTAGGCTAGTCCTCTTGTTTCACGGCACAAGGAAGCCAAGAACCCTAGCCAACCTAGGCTAGTCCTCTTGTTTCAATGGCACAAGGAAGCCAACAAACCAGGGTTCACTAACCCTTTTACAAGATAATCAGAGTATGTAAAGAAGAAGCTCCTACAAAGAGCAAATATTCAGAATATACTTTACAACTTTTGAAGCAATAACTCAGCAATAAAATGAACTAGGTTGAAGCAGCTGAAGTCTTGAATGCTTGAAAAGCTTCAATGATTTGGACGACCTTTCGGAGCAAGGAATGAGCTTGAATGCACAGCAACCACTCAACAAATATTTTAATGAAGGCTCTTTTCTTGGATTTTTCTCTCTTTGAAATTTCTTTTCAAAAATCGTCGTCTGGGTGTGCTTCTAATCCCAGCTTTATAACCATCTAACAAGAAAATATCCGTTAGATACATAAGAAATAAATAGAAATAATAACGGAAAGAAAATATAACCGTTAAACATATTTTCCTTAAACATTGAATGCAGATCTCCATTTGAGGAAGGATGAGCACTGTAAAATTCAAAAATCAAAAGTTAACTATGGCTTGAAATAGCAATAGAGAGAGAAAGAGAGAAAGAAAACTCTTTAAAAGCTTTAGGCGGTGGTGGACTAAAGAGAGAAGCTCCATGTAGCTGAGAAATGAATGCAATCGTCCAAGAGTAAAACAATAACCCCCAGCTAGCTAATCAGTTAGCTAACCAGAGAGGTTATAACAAAAGAATCATTCTGAGGTTAGTTAGCTCGGCAGCTAACTCGCCAGCTAACTCCATTTGAAATCCAAACGGCTGCAGGAGAGAGATAGGATAGCTAGTTAGCTGAATAGCTAACTAAAGAATGGCCAGTTAGCTCATGAGCTAACTAGAAGCAAAAATACTATGCTATCCGTCCAGCTTAGTTAGCTCTCCAGCTAACTGAGCAAAAAGGCAGCCAGACGTCTGAATAAAGTAGCTAACTCTCCAGCTAACTAGCCAACCGGCAGCTAGCTCTCCAGTTAATTAAAATTTAAATCCATTCGGCTGCAACATTCCCTGTGAAAAATAGTTAGCTAACCATTTGGCTCTAGGATGAAATAGTTAGCTAAGCAGTTAACTAAAAGAAACGTCAGCTAGCTAGAAGGAGTTATAGTTAACTAACAAGACATCCAGCCAGCTAGCTAAAATGGAAGGGTGTTCGGCCAAACCACTGTGACAGGATTTTTAGTTAGCTAAAAGGAATTCCAGCTAGCTAACCAGCTAGCTCACCAGTTAACTAAAATAAAAGGACGTTCGGCCAGGCACTTGAGACAAGTTCCTTAGTTAGCTGAAAGAGCTTCAGCTAGCTAACAAATTAACTCACCAGTTAGCTAAAATAAAGGGACGTTCGGCCAGCTTACTGAGACAAGTTCCTTAGTTAGGCTAAAGAGCTTCAGCTAGCTAACAAACTAACTCACCAGTTAGCTGAAATAAAGGGACGTTCGGCCATCTTACTGAGACAAGTGTTTTAGTTAGCTGAAGAAACTTCAGCTAGCTAACAAGCTAGCTAGACAGCTAGCTAAAAAGCAAGATGGTTCGGCTCATACACTGTGAAACTTTTTCAGCTAGCTGAAAGTCATGCCAGTTAGCTAAATATACTAACAAGCTAACTAACCAGTTAACTCCAAGGCTAATAATCATATTCAAAGTAAATTAAATGAAGTACGTTCTTATCAGTCAATTTTGCATGAAGATACTTACTTGCAAGGCGACCGAACTTATCTGTATCAATCTTAGAATTGCTTAATTTATTTTGTAATCATCAAAATCAATCTGGGGTCAACAGATTGTAATATTAAATATTATAATTTTATCTATATTTTATATCTAATAAAAAAATTTTATATTTTTTTACCTTGGGTGATACACAAAGCTTTATACTCTTGTCTCCTAACTCTTGAAGATTGTTTATATTTAATGACATTTGTAACTTTACTTATATATAATTTAATAATATTTAAATTATTTTATATAATTAAATTCATGATATGACATATATGCACATCTTATATGAAATAATTTTCTATCTAAGATGGGATGCAAGTGTTGTTTGAATAACTTAACAATGACCATATTATTAGAAGCATTCTTTTAAATTAATTAAAAATTATGCATTAATGAATTTTTTTAGAATAATTAATGTATTATTTGTGTGACACATGAACAAATATTAATAGCATTACATGGATATTTAATTAATTTATATGTATGGTAATGAAAATATAAATAAACTCAAAAGTATTAGTCGAGATATCGGACTTAGTGCTATTTTATAATCAAAAATTTTAAAATACTAAATCATATTTTATTTATATTCAAAATATATTTAAAATAATTGAATTTAATGATATTTTGAGTAACTATTTTAATGTAGGATTTACCATAGTTTTTTATATTTTTCTAAAATATAAATTTTTGTTAAAAGAGAAAGATATTTCATTACCTACAATTAATTTTGATATTTTTTTATTTAATTTGTAAGAATAAGAAAATTGTATTAATTTATCTTTATGTCGAAGTTTAATTTAGGCTTGTGTAAAGTTATGAGCTATACTTTCATGTTTTTTTCAATATCAATACCGGTGGATGATTCCTTCTTTAAGTATTGTGACTGTAGTTTTCTTTTGTAGACTTTGCAATCATTATAGACTTCCTTGCTCTTAATATCTTAATGTTGAAGTGCTGCTAGACTCTATAGGTCTTAGGTCTTGCCTGGACTTGGTGTATGGTCGAGGTGGCATTAGTGACACTAATGGGCTCAAGAACATTTTTTTTTTTTTGTTACAAACGGACGATCACACCACTATGTGGTGAGTCAAATCCGAGATATCAGAGTACATGATTTGCTGCAAAATGACAGGACAAGGATCTTCAGTATGTCATTTTCACTGACCAGAATGGTGGGCTATAGCCGAAGCAATCCAATCAGCTGCAGTATTGGCTTTCCTATAGACATGACGGATCACTGATGCACAGGTAAATTGGAGAGCAGCCCATATATCACTAATCAGGAGATTTTGTGGGGGAACAGCAATCAACATCCCGTTTGATCCAGTGGATAACCGTAAGAGAATCTTCCTCAATAACCATTCGGCGAGAGCGCAAGGTACAAAACGCATAGGTGATGCCTGCCCAAGCAGCTCGCAACTCAGCCATAGGAACCAAAATGTCAAGGGAACCGTGTCCATCTGCTGCGAACAGTTATCCCTCTGGCCTCCTAATAATAAACCCAGATCCAGCGATTGGTTTTGAGCTGTGACTGTGGTGCATGTAGACTATCCCTATAATCATTTATATTAGCATCCAGGTTAAAGATCTCATGAGGTGGGCATGAGATACCAACATCAGACATTGTAAAGGAGTAAAGATTAGAGAGAGAATATGATGGCTAGCTAATTTATATAGAGAAATTAGGATAACTAGCTAACGTGTAGAGAGAAAGTTTAGAATAGTTAGCTAACTTGTAGTGAGAGATTAAGGGAGCTTAAAAAGATTAAGAGGACTTATTGGAAAATGAGAAGGGCTTAGAAAGCTTAAGAGAGTTTTAAAGTCTTATGGTTTGGTATCAGGTGAGAACGAAGGGTTCGAGGTTATTTATAGAAGTTGAAGGGCTTTGAATATTCCGAGTAGCCTAAAAACTAGTTGTTTATCATCAGTGAAAATGGTTAACTTGAAAACCAGCCTTTTTCATTGTTAGAAAAGAAAAAAAAAAAAATTTATTTGAGAAATGGACGAAAGAGCATGCCAAACTAGTTTATGATAGTTGGAGGCATTTTTGTCATTGGCTAGTAGGGGCTAGGTTGGCTAGGTGCATGCCCAATGTACCATATTAATGAGCTAGTTAGGTTAGCCTAACAATACTAGCTAACCATTTAGGAAAAGACTTTGTGCATCGTCTTTGATGCATAAAGTCATGCACTGAACATGGCTATTGACCGCAATGGCCACGTGCCCATGCATGCACCACAGGCCTTAGGGTGTGGCCTAGCTCGGCCCAATTGGTGGGCCATGCCAAGCCTGGCATGGGTGCTATAGCTTGCAGGCCTTTTTCGTCAAGTTGGGCCGGAACCCAAGCCCTTTTAACACCTCTAATTGCTTCTCTTTTATTCAAAAGAAAATAGGATAATAAAATATGACATGGATATTGATGACTATTATTAGACATTTTGTCTGTTCATTCAAATAAAATAATAATTTTAATTAAATTTAAATAACTAAAAAAATTAGAAATAAAATATTTTAAACAATAACTTGATGATATCAAGGTCCCACCTTATCTTCCATTTAACTCTTCCGATGCTATAAAACTTGGAGTGCCGGGTTGTCAGAGTGTAGAAAGTTGGTGGTTCAATTAGTTGACAATTTGGCCCACCATACAAGACCTACAATCTGCTAGGAAGGAAAAGTCTTCGTGCATCTTTTTTATGCACAAAGACGTACATCAAGTATGTTGATCGATTAGGCACCCATGCAACCACATATGCAAGATATACTATGGTTTAATAAACTATGACACGTGCGTTTGTATACATGCATGATCAATGATCACATTTAATGCATATTTTAATATCATTATAAAATTTTTTTTTGCAAGATTATTTGCTTACATAATTGATTTAATCAATCGAGATCTCCCCTCCTTTTATAGGCATCTTTAGGTACTATATGAATGACTCAGATTACGTTTAGGTGTCAAAAATCTGACAGTAGTAGTTATTTTTTTTTTTTTTGATAAAGACGGGCGATCATACAAGTCTAGTATGAGTCAGTCCAGATACATCAGATTGCAGAATTTGAAATAACACAGGAGGACATAGTTCACCCATTGTCCATATCCTATATCCTACATGCTGAGCCACGGTCGTCGCTGCCCAGTCAGCAGCCATGTTGGCTTCACGGAATACATGATAAATCTGGACAGAATCCAAGTTCTGAAGCATAGTCCATATATCTGTTAAGATCGGATTGGTGGATACATCAGGAGCTTTCTCTTTCCGTATCCACTGAATGACAGTCATAGAGTCTCCCTTAATAACAAGCCTCTGGGTTCGAAGAGTCTGCACCGCATAAGAAATACCTGCCCATGCAGCACAAAGCTCAGCCATGGGAACAGAGAAGTCCAGAGACCCAAATCCACCCGCCGCTATCATATTACCCTGTGGACCACGAATGATGAAGGCCGAACCAGCAAGTCTGCCGCGAACACTCCCATCAAAGTTGATTTTGACAAAACCTGGAGGAGGGGGCTCCCAAGAAATAAAAACCGTACGACGGTTCGCTGCCGTAGCAGCAGGGGAACCCCAGAGGCCAGATGTATCAAAACAAACAGAATGAAGGGCACGGGCACAATCCACGGACATTGATCTAATTTTCCTTATTAGCTGATGAGAAGAGATACAATCCTCCGAAAAGATAATTTGGTTCCTTGATAACCATATCTGGTATGCAGTAATCGCCCAAAGGCCTCGATTGTGCTGAGGATCCGTCCGGAGATCCTGGAGAAAGATAGGACGAGGAGAACCGTAGACATCCACTCTGAACTCATAACCCATGAGATACCAAATCCTTCTAGCTCTAAGGCATTTGAATATAGCATGATCAGTAGTCTCGTCCTCCGTACCACATAAGGGGCAGGTCGGCTGGATAGGGAGACCCCTACGGTAGAGCATAGCACTCGTCGGTAGGTAATCCCACAGAAGCTTCCAGATAAAGAGCTGAACCCTAGAAAGAGTGGGAAGCTTCCATATCCACCCAGCATCCTTTGTACTATGGACCGGAGGCCTGAATATCTTGACAAGATCCCTGAGAGGGGCCCTAGTGAGGGAGGATCTCTGCCAAAGCCTAATATCTGCGGAGGGGCATGAGATAAGAGGGATCGATAGAATCCGCTGAGAAAGATCCTGCCAAAAAGACTGGTCACCATGGGGGTGTTCCAGGAGGGGGGGACTGATGAAATCAGATCCTTAACCCTCGTATCAGTTGGAATATCAGTGCTAAAGAATGAGGGCCACCGAGACAGTGGAAGCTCTGAAATCCATGAATCCTGAATGGCATCTATAGAGTGACCATCTCCAATCATCCAAGAGATATTCATCCGAATGGAGTCGCCAACCTGGCACACCTCCTTCCAAAAGGATGAACTGCCCCTGGGCGACGAAATGAGCTCTTCTGGCTTCCAATCACCATATCTTGCCCGCATGACCGAGCTCCAGAGACAGTGCGGCTCTAAAAGGAAACGAGAAGCATGTCTGGCCAGTAAAGCTTGGCGCCTAACCACCAAGGATTGGATCCCGAGACCACCTTCATGAATAGGCATGCATATCTTGTCCCAAGAAAGAAGATGAATACCATGCCCGTCTTGCATAGATGCCCATAAAAAATCTCTGATCCATCTCTCAAACCTCCTCAAACAAGTAGTCGGGATGGCCGTATTCGATAACATATAGAGCGGAAGGGAAGAGAACGGACCGAATAATGGTGATCCGAGCCATCATAGAAAGATCAGTGACTTGCCAACCGTCGATACGCTGACGAACCCGCCTCTCAAGGTCCACAAAATCAGAGCATCGAGGGCGTCTACCAGTCATGGGGATCCCCAAATACATAAACGATCAGTCTGAGTAGTGATACCCAACCGATCAATGATAGCTTCACTAGTAAGTCTGGATGTCTTCGGACTAAAGCAGATAGAAGACTTCTGAAGATTGACCTTCTGACCCGAAGCCTGACAATAGCACTGAATAATGGAATCGAAGGAAGCCGCATTTTCAGTAGAGGCCTGACCCAGAAGAATACAGTCATCCGCAAACAAAAGATGGGAGATGGAAAGACCCGCATCCCCCACATTAAAAGGGACAATCCTCTGGTTGTACTGAGCTGATGGAGAGCACGAGAGAGATCATCCGCAGCCAAGATGAACAGAAGGGGAGATAAAGGGCATCCCTGACGTAATCCAACCGAAGATGGAAAAACTCAGTCGGGCTCCCATTGATAATCAAAGAAAAGGAAGGCCTCTGGATACAAGCCATAACCCATTCAGTAAACCTCTCATCAAAACCAAAACCCTGAAGAGAACGATATAAGAAGTTCCAACTCAGTCTATCATAAGCCCTTTCCATATCAAGCTTAATGGCCATAAGACACCTTCTAACAGGGGCTCTATGAAGGTCGTGCATAAACTCCTGAGTGATAAGACATTATCCGAGATAGAACGACCTCTGATAAACGCCCCTTGTTCCTCAGAAATAATACGGGGGATCACCGCCCGGAGACGAGAAGCTAGGAGACGTGCGCAGACCTTGTACATAGTAGTACATAGGCTAATCGGTCTAAAGTGCTGAGGAAGAGAAGCATCCGGGCGTTTAGGCACAAGGGTAATAAGAGTGCGATTCCAATCCTCAGGAATCTGCTTAGATTGGAAACATTTTGGATAGCCTGAACCATTTCCTGTCCAACGATATCCCAGTAATGACGAAAAAGAAGGGCGGAAATCCATCCGGCCCAGGAGCCTTATCCGGACCGAGATCCCATAGAGCCTGACGGACCTCCTCCGCACAAATAGGCCTAATAAGAAGGGCGTTATCCGAAGAGGATACACAGTAGTAGTTCTTTAAATTACCCTCTAAATCTCTTTCACTTTTATTAAAGAGAATTCTAGTAATTCTTTAACGTACATGGCTTTGTTGGTATCTAACCCTTTAGGATCCTTTTTTTTATGTGGTCAAGAGAGAAAAATATGTGTTATAAATATTTGATAAAATATTGGTTGACAAGGCAAGGATAAAAAAAAGAGGCAATACCAAGTCCAAACCCAATACCTCTCGTACCGTTGTTTTATCTATCTTAGATATGATACAGGTACGAGTCAGCCTATGATAATCAGAATACAATATTTGTTGTAGAATAAAAGGGCAGGGATTATCCTGCCTCAATCTCTAAAAACTTGAGTGATGAGCCACTAACGATGCCACCCAATCGGCCGCCGAATTAGTTTCGCGATAGGTATGGCGAATCTGAACTCCATGGGCCTCTCTTAGAATAGCCAATATATCATGTAAGAGCGGATTGATAGGGGCTTGGGAGCCATTATCTCTCCGCAGCCACCGGATAACAGTCATAGAGTCACCCTCAATAATGAGGTTGTGAGCATGAAAAGTTAGAACGGCATAGGAGATGCCCACCCAAGCTGCATAGAGCTCAGCCATTGGGACAAAGGAGTCCAGACTACTAAATCCACCGGCTGCCAATAGGTCGCCTTCCGGCCCACGGATGACAAAGGCAGAACCTGCTAATCTACCACGGACACTCCCATCAAAGTTGATTTTGACAAACCCTAGAGGGGGCTCTCAAGATATGAAAACCGTATGCCGATTCGCTGCCGAAGCAGCAGGGGAACCCCAGAGGCCAGAGAAGTCAAAACCATCTGAATAGAAGCCACAGGCACAATCTGTTGTCAGGGATCTAATTTTCCATATGATCCTATGTAAGGATATACTGTCATCTGTAAAAATAATCTGGCTCTTACACAACCAGATCTGATAAGCCGTAGAAGCCCATAGAGCACATTTGTACTGAGAGGCCTTCCGGAGATCATCTAAGAAAGAGGAGCACTGAGAACCCATATAATCCAATCTACAATAATAGCCAACTGACTGCCAGATCCGCCCCACTCTAAGACAAGAGAAGATAGCATGAACATTAGACTCCTCCTTCAAACCACATAACGAACAGGTAGGCTGGATAGACAAGCCCTTCCTCGCAAGCAACGCACAAGTAGGAAGGCATTCCCACAGAAGCTTCCATATGAAGAGCTGGACCCTGGGAAGGATGGGAAACTTCCAGATCCACGCAGCATCCAACGACCCCTGAGACTGAGGCCTGAAGATCTTCACAAGATCCTTAGTGGGGGCCATAGAAAGACAAGATCTCCGCCAAAGTCTATAATATGTGGAAATACTCGGGATGAGCGGAATGGAAAGAATCCGACAAGAAAGCTCCTCTCCAAAAAACCGGGTCACCAGTGGGACACTCCAAGAGGAAGGATTAGAAGATATCAAATCCTTAACTCTCATACAACTAGGGACGTCAATACTAAAGAAGGAGGGCCATCGAGAAAGAGGGATATCAGAAATTTAGGTATCCTGAATAACATCAATGGAAGAGCCATCTCCAATCATTCACGAAGTATTTTTAAAATGGAGCCACCATATCGACAAACCTCCTTCCAAAAGGAAGAATACCGACACTATATAGCAATAAGGAAGTCCAATCACCATATCTCGCCCGCATAAAAGAACTCCATAGGCACTGTGGCTCCAGGATAAACCGCAAGGCATGCTTGGCCAAAAGGGCCTCCCTTCTGACAGCCAAAGACTGGATCTCAGACCGCCCTCCTAGATCAGCATACAGACCCTCTCCCAAGAGATAAGGTGAATACCATGCCCATCCTGCATAGAGGCCCAAAGGAATTCCCTAAAACATCTCTCAATCCTCCTAAGACAAGAGATCGGGATGGCAGCATTGGAAAGAAGATACATAGGAAGGGAGGAGAGAACCGATCGAATAATAGTGACCCTAGCCATCATAGATAATCCCGTAACCTGCCACCCCTTAATGCGCTGACGGACCTGCAACTCAAGGTTAGAATAGTTAGCACAGCGGGGATGTCTACCAATTATGGGAACCCCAAAATACTGTAAGCGGTCAGTCTGAGATGGTAGCTCTGGAGGTCTTCGGACTGAAGCTGATAGAAGACTTGGATACATTGACCTTCTGACCCGAAGCCTAACAATAACGCTAGATAATGTCAGCAAAGGAAGAAGCATTGGCAGAGGTAGCCAGACCCAGCAAAATACAATCATCAGCGAAAAAAGATAAGAGATCACAGGATCCTTGGGATTGGCCATAGAAGGGGTAATACTATGATCAGCCTATGCCTGATAGAAGGCACGAGAAAGATCATCAGCCGCCAAAATAAACAGCAGAGGGGATAAAGGGCATCCCTGACGCAGCCCCACCGAAGACTGGAAAAACTCAGTCAGGCTCCCATTAATGATCAACGAGAAAGAAGGCCTCTGAATGCAAGCCATAATCGACTCGATAAACTGATCATTAAAACCAAACTCCTGAAGGGAGTGATACAAAAAAACCCAGTTAAGTCTATCATAGGCTCTCTCCATGTCCAACTTGATAGCCATAAGGCACTACCTAGCCGGGGCTCTCTGTAGATCATACATAAACTCTTGAGCAATAAGAACGTTGTCCGAAATACTGTGCCCTCTGATAAACGCCCCCTGTTCCACTACTATAAGATGAGGGATCACCAAGCGAAGGCGGACAGCAAGCAAACGTGCACATACCTTATACAAAGTAGTGTAGAGACTGATAGGCCAAAAATGCTGAAGGAGGGAAGCATCATTACATTTGGGCACCAGGGTAATAAGTGTCTGATTCCAATTAGCATGGATGGCCTTGGCTTGAAAGACAAGAAGAATAGCCTGAACTACCTCCTGACCAACAATGTCCCAGTAATGACGGAAAAAAATGATGGAAATCCATTAGGCCCCGGGGCCTTATCCGGCCCGAGCTCCCATAGAGCCAAGGGAATCTCATCAGCAGTGATAGGTCTGATAAGCATTTCATTCTCCAGAGAAGAAACCTTCCTAGAGTCGAAAACCTGGAAGACCGGAGAGCCGTAGCCAGAGGACTCTGACCATCTGGCCTGAAAGAAGTGAAGGAGCTGGTCCCGTATAGAAGGAAAATCCTCATGATAGTGCCCCGACTCATCTGCTAATCTGTGGATCCTATTAGTAGCATGCCGCTTCAGAGTGGCCTGGTGGAAAAATCTAGTATTATGGTCCCCTTCACGAATCCACTGGATCCTGGACCGTTGCCTCCAATAGATCTCTTGCTGGTGAGAAGAGAATGGTGCAAAGCAAGCTTGGCCCGGAGAGCATAAGGTTAGAGTCCAAAAGAATGCCCTCCTGATCCTCCTTAGCCTGCAAGGAACTAATATCAGCTTCAAGTTTTTCCACCTACCTAACCAGATCACCAACCTCCATTCTATTCCATCTGACTAGCCTTCGTTTAACCAACAAAAGATGATGAGAAATACGATAAATAGCATTGCCCCAGATAGGAATATGCAAGACCTGGGAGATGATATATAGATCGGGCCGCCGAATATGAAGTCCAAAACTGCTCGAATCTGAACTGCCTCCTCTGATAATGATCAATCTTCGTAGAGATAAGGATGGGCAGTAATCAGAAGCAATCCTCGAGAGATGAGTAACAGTAGTAGAAGGGAACTTCTGAAGCCATTGATCCAAAGCCAATGCTCTATCAAGCCTCTCCCAAACTCAAGCCGAACCCTGACGGTTATTACACCGGTGAATTGTGACCCCGAAAATCCCAAGTCCAGAAGGCCAGCCAAACTGATGAAATCCCTAAACTCAGTGATATCAGTTGTGCCAGTGACCCTTCTACCCCACGCTTTTCACTAGCTTCAGTGATACAATTGAAATCACCAGTAACAATGGAAGGGATACCCTAGGCAAGAAGGGAAAGAAGATCAGACCATAAAGCCATCTTTCCCAAAAATCAGTACTGGTGTAAAAGCCGATAGAAGCTAGGGTCAGAAGAGCCCTCAGAAACAATAAGACCTAAATGCTGATTACTTTGACGTACAACATCAACTGTAACAGCAGAGGAGCGCCAGATGGCTATAATGCCTCCAGATAGGCCCATAGCCTCAACTGCATACAATGACCAATTATGAACTATCTGTCTCCGAAACCAGGCCAGACCATCCCCCGACAACCTGGTTTCTAAAAGAACATAGATATCAAAGTTATGAAGATGCAGCAATCTGCTAAAAGAGGATCGAAATGATGACTTTTGAGCTCCTCTTACATTCCAAAGAAGGATCTTCATTTAGCAGAAAGAGGAAGCTGGGACCCCCCTGCACTTCTACCATAGCGCTATCAAGGAGGCACCCAGAAGAGCAAGTGCCATCCTCAGGGCTCTGTGAAGAGAAATCATCGGAACTTGGACCTCAGCAGTCTGAGGAGATTGATCAGAGGACCTCGATCCTAGATCCTGGCCCAAGCTAGTCGAAGTCAATGGGTCATAGGAAGAGCCTGTAGCCATAAGAGACAGGACCTTCTCCGTCACCAAACCCTTGGACTGACACACAACTGAGGACCCTAGATCAGCATTCAAATGTTGTAGCTCATGAGATTCCACTTGTTTAACTTTAGAGGTGAAGGCACAACCTTTTCCTTTCTTTTTATCCATTTTAGTTATTAGCAGAGGGGCCAGATACTCCGTCGGACGAGCCCGCTTAAGGGGACTCAGAAAAGCATCCCTACTCCCCAAAGGACTAACTCCACCAGAATCCATTTCAAGAGAAGCAAAAGGATTCTTAGACAGCAAAGATTGGGAGAGATCAGCCCCAGAATCTGAATCCCTACAGCTGCCGGCATGCCCTCAATCAACCGGCACGCCCTGAGACCCCGGCACACTCACAGACACAGAAGCAGCCATCACCTTTTCCTCTAGAAATAGTCCCGGGCCCTCAGCCTGCATGACATCCACCTTAAGACCTCTTGCACTCCTCCGACGAGCCAGCTTCGATGGTGCAGCCCACCCCTCAGCCGACGTCCCTGGAACAGAGGGCGGAAGAAGAGTTCGGCCGAGAAGCAGAGGACACAGGAACCGCCTCCGTCAGCAGCTTCCTCCTTGCCTCCGCCTAGGAGCCCTTAACCTCCTTGCGCTGTCGGACTGCTATCATCCAAGCACCAAAGAGGGGAACATCAGACGACGGTTCAGCAGCAGGCCTGGCCGAAGAAGAGTAGCTGCTGGAGAGATGTAGCAAGCCACAACGCAGACAAATACCATCCAGCTGCTCGTACACGAACTATTGCTAGAACGGGCCATTCGTCCCCCTCACTCGAGACCCCAGCCAGAGAGGAGAACGAAGCTCCACACGAGCACAAACACGAGCATAACCTCCCCTGTTCTTCGCCAGGGTAGCCATATCAGCAAATAAGAACTGGCCCGTCGGTGCGATGATCTCTCTGAGAATCTCCTCCCTCCAAAATTCGATCGGGAGATTAGGCAATCTAATCCACAAGAGAGCAGATGAAATAGCATCAGCCGTCGGGATAAACTCCGACCTCCAAGCTTCAGACACTACAGGTTGGCCGTTAACCACCCATGGCCGCTGCAGCACCAAGTCACGAGCAACAGCATCAGCAAATCAGAAGATGTGGCACCGGAATACTAAGCTTAGAGGGACAATCTCGCCGGGGATACCTCCTCGCCGGAACTCCCTGATGAAACCTCCGCAGAAACCCACCGATGATAAGTCCTCACCAGTACGGCTCGTTGCTGCCATCCCACTGATTCAGCTTCCAGCTTCGCCACCGGAACTTGGACCACATCAGGAAAGCGGGCCTCCAACAATGCCACCTCAGCTAGCGACGGAGAAGAAGAAACCCAGTGAAAGCTTGCTTCCGCTACTCGTCTCCCAGGAATCCGGCCATCGGAACCACCATCCAAAGCCATAGGAAAGAAGGGGGGACAGGGGAGCCAAAGACCAGAGTGCAAGTACCGCAGCACTGAAGAGGATCATCGGAGATCAGCTCGGAAGGAGGCCGATGCACTAATCTTAAAGCAAGAACATAGGAGAACTCAGGGACTAAAGTCTCTAACCCTTTTGGGTCGGGGGGTCCGGGCTTAGGGACCTCTCATTCTCTGGCCCATGGTGATGGCTTATCTGGCCCATCTAAGCGGGCTCGGCCTATTGAGACTCAGTCACAGCGGATTACCTCCAAGGCCTCTAAGGCAAAGAGAAAGGCCTAGTTGGGGGGAAATCTAAAGTGAATGGATCTTTTACATTCTCGGCATCGTCGATTCTCCTCAGAATTTGGAGGGCCTGATCGGGCGGAACTGCAAAAGGCCCGTCGCAGAGATGGTCTGGCACTGGGTTTGCCTTAGTGTTACCCCAGTCGACCCTGTTGGTTGGTTAGGACCATGAGGTGGCGGTTGCCCTTCTCAAGGAAGCCATTCAGAATGATGGTTTAGCCGAGCCTATGGATTCATCCCGGGTGGATGAGGTTAGTGGTCAGGATCTGAGGGTCCCCTGTTGCTTATGGATCACATTGCTGAGCAGGTGACGGGAGGCACTGATGGTCTCCTCCCCCTCTAACTTCTAAATGAAGATTCTAGCATGGAACGTATGAGGGGCTCTAAAACCCTCGTTTCGGTCCTCCTTTGGGAGGCTTCAACAGTTACATGCCTTTGATATGTATCTTGATGGAAACTCGCCTTTCCGGAGATAGTCTAGTTCGGCTTCGGAGGCAAATCTTTAGACTTTGGGACTCTTATGTTGTGGAGTCAGTTGGTCTCTCAGGGGATATTTTGATGCTTTGGAGACCAGATAAAGTCAGAGTGGATGCCTTCCACGGGTGTGGCCAGCAGGTGGCTTTGGTTGTTTCGGAAGGGGCCTCTGCTCCTTAGCTTCTCTTAGGGATTTAAGCCAGCACCGACTTTAGAGCTCATCGTGTGCTCTAGAATGAGACCCTCTCCCCTCTTGGTCAAGGATTTCCTTCTCTTCTTGTTGGTGATTTCAATTGTATTATGGGGGCCGCTGAGAAGAGAGGGGGCAGACCGTTTGTTAGTTCTCCGGACATCGTTGAGTTCAGGGATTTCATCTCCTTGGCGGGTCTTATGGATTTAGGGTTTGCTGGATCCCAGTTTATCTGTGTAATAATCTCTAGGGATCTGCGTAACATCCTGAAAAATCTTATAATTTATGGCATTTTTATTTGAAATGAAAGTCAGAAAGTTTCAGTGAAATGTGGGTGTGTTGGCCTTTTGATAAATGTAAAGAGAAGAAATTTTGGAGTAAATAAGTATATTTCTGAATGTTAATGAGTTTGATTTAAGAAATTGAGAGACTTAAGTTTTAATGGGTTTAAATCACAAGAAAAATCAAGTTTAGTTTGAGTTTTATCCTAAAATGATGTTTTTAGTGGTTGGAGTCGACCTAATTGGAGTGGAGTCGACTCTGGCACGGTTTTAAACTTTCGGCACGCTTTGGAGTCGACCCTGCAGAGCTGGAGTCGACCCTACTTTTCTGGAGTCGACCCCTATTTTGCTGGAGCCGACCCAATCTGTTCGAGCCGACTCCAAGACGGCAGGTTTTTCTGAGTTAAATCTTGAGAATTCATATTTAATCCGTTTCAAGTCCGATTTGGATGCCGTTTGAACCGTTGGATTTCTAAAATCGAGTTCTTCAAGCTGGTAAAGTCTTTTCTTAGAAATGTTACATAAAAGTATCGATTTAAGTGAAAAATGATAATCTGGGCTATAAATCGATTAAAAAAATGCTATATCAGGGGCAAAATGGGAAAAGGCTCGATGTCAATTGCTAATTGTGTTAAGGGCAACTTGGGAAAGAAAATCTAAGGGCAAAATATCATGGTTATAAGTGAGCCACGTGTTTTCCAAAAAGCGTGCGTTAAGAGTGTTTGAGGGCAAAAGGGGAATTTGGCATGCCTTAACCCTTAAGTTTCCAATGACTTGGTCCCCAAGTCATTAGAGAAAAAGGGAAACGTGGGTTCAGCCAGAGAAAAGAAAGAAAGAAAGAAAGAGAGAAAGAAGAGGAGAAAAGAGAGGAAGAGGAAGAAGAAGAAGAAGAAAAAGGAGGAAGAAAGAGAAAGGGAAAGGGAAGCTTGGGGTTTGTGCTCGACTCCAGGTAAGCTATAGCTTCCCTAGATCTTGTATGACTTTAGATTTTCTTAGATTATTGTATTTTGAGGTAATAGTAGAAGTAATCTTGAGTAGAGAAAGGGTGGAAGAAAATAATGAGATATTAGAGGATAGATCATGTATGCATGCATGGTTCGTGGGAAAACCTCGTGTGGAGGTAATCCTAATAGCTATCGTATCTGTATGTTGACGTAGGTCAAGAGGGTTATTCCAGGGAGCCGGAATACCAGAGTTGAGTACCAGTCGAGGAGTAACCTACTAAGGTGAGTGGGTTTCTCATCTAGCAATGAGAAGTTAATTTGAGCTAGTATAATGAGATTAATACCTAGTTATGGTATGTTATGTTTAGCAGAGTATTATGTATGTTTTAAATATGAGAAATGAGAACCTAGTATATGATATTCTGATAAATGAGTTTGAGCATGAGTTTTGAGCATAAACACATAAGCATGAGTTTCGATGAGGGATTTTTAATGTATACATGGCATATTTGCATGATAAAGCTTTACAAATGATGTATGTATCATACTGAGCATCAGGCAGCTAGGGGGCTGATCACCCTTTAGACTGTACTGTAGCATGAGCATTGCACACTACTATCGAGCCGGCACCTCCTTGCGAACAGATCGTACGATGAACCCCAGAATCAGGGGTGAGTGCACGCTTAACCAGCCAGTGGGGCTGGTTGTGAGCAGCCCGTGGGGGCATGAATCATAGCTCAGTGGAGCTGATTACTATATATAGCCCGTGGGGGCAGAGAGAAAACCCGAGGTTCCAGGGTTAAGGAACAAAGCACTTTGCCAGGTGAACCGCACGGGTAAGGGGTGCTATTTGTGCGGGGATCCTGTTGCTAGTCACGCACCCGATGAGAGTACACCTACAGAAGGGCGACTGTAGGGTGGTACCTCAGAGGCATTACACACACAGCCCAGCATCATGAGATCTAAAAGCATATGTTGTGATATAAAAAGGGCCAATGGGCCAAATAGTTATCCCGAGAGGGAGAGCTTACTTGAGATGCCAGTGGGCAAGCAGATCCGATGGGAGTCTGGGTTGTAGATAAAGAATGCATATCTTCATATTGTAATGCATGGATTTTTATCTTAATGAGTTATCTTTCAGTGAAAAGTTATTATAGAGTATTTCAGTACTGATATGTTATTTGAAGAATAAGCTACATTTTATTTTATCTGATATCATGTTAAAAATGTACTTTGAGTTGTACAAGCTAAATAGTTTCAGCATACGATTGAAATTAAGAGGTTATGGTTCTCTATTTCTCCATAGTTAGATGGTTATCCAGTCACTGGGACTTAGGTCTCATCCCTCTATGATTTAAATGTTCTTTCAGATCAGTGAGTATTTCTGCCAGGATCACAAGATAAGCAGGACAGAACCCTTAGCTGGTGAAGCTTGCTTGGATGCAAGAGTGTATAAATGCTAGCCTTGTATATTGAGAGAGTGTGGTTTGATATTTGTTTTGTATATGTGTATGTGTACAGTGAGATGTAATGATGTTTTAGACCTTTTTGGATATGAATACGAGACTTATGTTTTGGAGAAAATTATGAGCATGATGTGTGCACTTAGGATTTTGATGTCGATTGTGAATGTGATCTTGTAAACTGCCTGAGGAATGTCATGAAAAATATTATCTGAGCAGGTTGATGCTTAGTGTTGATTGAGTGATTTGTGTATATAATTGAGATGAAAATGAAAAGTTTTTAACAGGATGTGTTTTCGTGTGTCTGCCACTTATGATAATTAGTTGGGGTTCTCTAGCTCTTTATGGAGCGCTACATAAAGACTAGTAAAACTCTATCCGATTACCACAAGTGTGCAGGTGTGCTGTCGGTGGCCCCAGAGAGGAGGGGGAGCTGACAAGTTTTGGTATCAGAGCCCTAGGTTATTAGGTCCTAGGGGAATAAGTATGAGTATGAGTCTAGGATGATTGAATGTTTATGATTATAGCTATTGAATGATGAAACTGATGTAATGAATAATGTCTTGTAGGACGATTACTACAAAGGCATCTAGAGAGACAGAGCAATCTTCAGGCAGGGATAGAAGCAAAGGTCAAAGTAGACTCAGAAGGTCAGTTAGAAGAAGTCAAATTGATAGAATGGCTTCTAGTGATTCCACCGAGCCAGTATCTAATGAGGCTAGAGTGAGGGCGTCTTCAGAGCAGATGCCAGAGTCTTCTTCACAGTCTATTACCCCTGTGCCAGTAGACCCATCTCGAGTACAGACTCAGGGGCCTAGTATGTCAGAGTTGGTAGGCATGATTACTCAGGCTGTGGTAGCAGCTGTGGGTGCTAGTTCTAGCCTTCCATCTAAAAATACGGAGGTTGTGAGGAATGTGGAAAGAGCCAGAAAGTTAGGGGCTCTGGAGTTCCAGGGAACTACTGATCCTATTCAGGCCGGGGCATGGCTGCAGAGGATCGAGAGAGTATTTGATGTGATGGGATGCTCTGAGGAGCAGAGGCTGAGTATTGCCACCTTTTTACTGGAGGGTAGAGCCCAGAGTTGGTGGAGATCTATTCAGGGCAGGCAGCCCCAGGGAGTGGAGTTGACATGGGAAAATTTTAGAAGAGAATTTCATCAGCAATATTATTCTGAGATTTATAGGGATCAGAAGAGGAGGGATTTCCTTTGTCTGACTCAGGGGAGGATGTCCGTGGCAGATTATGAAGCCACTTTTGTGGAGTTATCTCAGTTTGCTAGGGCCTTGGTGGCTGATGAGAGGGAGAGATGTCGACTATTCCAGGATGGATTGAATCTCCCTATTAAAGCCAAGACCTGTATGCAGACCTACAATAGTTACTCTGAGTTGGTGCAGGGAGCACTCAAAGCCGAGGAGATTGAAAAAGAATATATGAGTAGGAGGCAGGATAGAATGAAAAGAAGTGCTCCTAGTTATTCTTCTGCTCCGGGAGGGACTCAGCCATTTAAGAAACCCCAGAGGACTGGACAGTTTTATTCTGGGTTTAGAGCCCCTGGTGATGTGGGCAGAAGATCAGTATCTGTGTCAGCATCTAGCCCAGTTCAAAGAAAGCCTTATGGGGGTGTGCCTCAGGTTGCCACCAGCAGGGTGTCTGGTGATGTAGGGGAGCAGGGTCGTCCTTCTGGTGGAGGGAGAAATATACCTCCATGTAATGTATGTGGAAAACTTCATTTGGGAGAATGTAGAGGGGCAATAAGGGATGTTATATTTGTGGTGATCTAGGTCACCTGAAGAGAGATTGCCCTAGGAGAGGGCAGCAGGCTGGTGGGCTTCCTCAGGGGCCAGTAATGCCAAGGGGACAGCCTAGTAGGAGGGGTGATGGTAGTGTTGTGGCTTCAGCCAGTCAGGTGGGGCCTAATGTTAATCAGCCAGGAGGGTCATCCAGTATTCCGAGGCCGAGGCCAGAGTGTTTGCCATGACCAGGCAGGAGGCTCAGATTGATCCTGATGTGGTGACAGGTATGCTACCCATCGATAATCATGATGCTTATATTTTAATTGATTCTGGATCTACGCATTCATTTATCTCATGTGAGTTTGCTAAGCATCTAGTTAGAGATGTGGGCCAGTTGGGTAGTCAGTTGGTAGTATCTATGCCCGTAGGGAGGCCTTTTATAGCAGACCAAGTGTATAGAGGTTGTGATATTTCTGTGGAGGGTCAGAAATTAGCAGCAGATTTGATTCCTTTGAGGTTGAAAGAGTTTGATGCCATTTTGGGGATGGATTGGCTATCTGTGCATAGAGCCAGAGTAGATTGCTTAAGGAAGGAGGTGATGTTACAAACTTCTGATGATAGAGAGGTCTGTTTTGTTGGTGATAGGAGGGGGTTACCCTCAGGAGTGATTTCAGCTCTGTCAGCCAATAAAATGCTAGCAAAGAGATGTGAAGCCTATTTAGCTTGTGCAGTGAGCCTAGAGGGCAATGGTTTAGAGCTGACGAATATCCCTGTGGTAAGGGATTTTTCAGATGTATTTCCTGAGGAGCTGCCAGGGTTACCTCCTGACAGAGGATTTGATTTCAGTATAGATCTAGCCCCAGATACCAGACCAATAGCCAGGGCACCTTATAGAATGGCTCCAGTTGAATTGAAAGAATTGAAAAGTCAGTTACAAGAATTATTGGATAAAGGGTTTATTAGACCCAGTATATCACCATGGGGTGCACCAGTGTTGTTTGTGAAGAAAAAGGATGGTACCTTGAGGTTGTGTATAGACTATAGACAGTTGAACAAGGTGACCATTAGAAACAATTATCCATTGCCAAGGATCGATGATTTGTTTGATCAGCTGCAGGGGGCAGCAGTGTTTTCAAAGATTGATCTGAGATCTGGGTATCATCAATTGAGAATAAAGAATGAGGATATATCTAAGACTGCTTTCAGGACCAGATATGGTCATTATGAGTTCTTGGTAATGCCATTTGGCTTGACAAATGCTCCAGCTGCTTTTATGGGTCTGATGAATCAAGTATTTCAAGAGTATCTAGATAAATTTGTGATAGTATTCATTGATGACATCTTGATTTATTCTAGAAGTAGTGAAGAGCATGAACAGCATCTGAGGACAGTTTTGCAGATATTAAGAGAAAAGCAATTATATGCAAAGTTTAGTAAAAGTGAATTTTGGCTGGATGAGGTAAAGTTCTTGGGACATGTAGTTTCAGCCAAAGGTATTATGGTAGATCCTCAAAAGATTGAAGCTATAGTAAATTGGGTATCACCTACCAATCAGACTGAGGTGAGGAGTTTCTTGGGGCTAGCAGGATATTATAGAAGATTTATAGAAAATTTCTCGATTTTGGCTTCTCCTATGACTAAGCTGCTTAGAAAGAATATCAAGTTTGATTGGTCTAATGAATGCCAGAAGAGTATGGATGAATTGAAAAAGAGATTAACCTCAGCCCCAATCCTAATACTACCTGATAGTGCCAGTGATTATGTGATCTATAGTGATGCCTCATTGAAGGGTTTGGGGTGTGTTTTAATGCAGAATGGGAAAGTAGTGGCTTATATATCTAGACAGTTGAGATCCCATGAAAAGAATTACCCCACCCATGATTTGGAGTTAGCTGCTGTTATATTTGCATTGAAGGTTTGGAGGCACTACTTGTATGGAAGAAGATGCCAGATATTTACTGATCATAAGAGCTTGAAATATATTCTGACCCAGAAGGAATTGAATTTAAGGCAGAGAAGATGGATTGAATTGATTAAAGACTATGATTGCACTATTGAGTATCACCCAGGGAAAGCTAATGTTGTGGCTGATGCCTTGAGTCGAAAGTCTATGGCCACATTGGCTTCTATCAGAACCGTACAGCTACCCTTGATGATTGAGTTAAGGAGGTTAGATGCAGAGCTAGCTGTAGAAGAATCAGGAGCCTTGTTGGCTACTTTCAGAGTGAGACCCCAAATGCTAGAAGAAATAAGAGAAGCTCAGTTGCTAGATCTACATTTGCTTAAAGCTAGAGATTTAATTCAGAGTGGGTCTCAGTCAGAGTTTTCTGTTAGAGGTGATGGAGTGTTATTATTCAAGGGCAGAGTTTGTGTGCCAGCTGTGGAATCAGTGAAAGATCAGATTTTAA